>JARHVA010002577.1:1315000-1890000 GCA_037957365.1 Torreya grandis | reverse complement strand
CCACATCTCATTTCTCATGAAGATAATTTAAGTCTTATTAAGACTGCTTCAGTGGATAAAGTTAAATCTATAGTGTTTCTCATGAACAAGGATAAGGTGCTAGGCCTAGATGGGTAACCCATTGCTTTCTTTCAAATTTTCTAGGAAATCATTGAGAAAGATCTAGTGGATGTAGTTAGTGATTTTATTTCCTCAATTTAGATTCTGAAAGAATTAAATAACACTTTTATTTCTCTAATTCTTAAAAAGGAGGGATCTTCCAACTTATTAGAGTTTATATCTATTAGCCTTTGAAATGTTTCCTACAAAATCATTTCTAAAGTTCTTTCATTGAGAATGTAGTCGTTAATGGATAGAATCCTTCATTTTTAGTAGGATAGTTTTGTTCCAAGAAGGTAAATTCAAGATGGTAGTATATTTTTACATGAAACCATTAATTCCATGTATATAAGCAATCAAGTAGAGATGATTTTGAATCTAGATATGAATAAGGTATATGACAAGTTGGATTGGAATTTTCTAGATAGGGTTATGATATAATTTGTTTTTGAGGTCAGATTTAGGGCTCTTATCAAAGCTTGAATTTATACTACTATGTTTTATGTCCTTGTGAATATAGTCCTTGTTGGATACTTTATTATTAAAATAGGTATTAGGTAAGGTGACCCAATATCCCCTTTCCTCTTCATTATAATGGTAGAATCTCTCAGTATATCTCTTTTGGTAGCCCTCAGAGAAGGTGAGCTGAAGAGTTTTAGACCTACCCACAATTTAGAACCTACTCTTCACTTAAAATTTATGTATGACACTATTTTAATGGTTGAAGCATTGGTATGGGAATAAAAATAACTAAAATGGGTGATATTATCCTATGAATTTGCCTCATCAAAAAGTCAATTTTGAGAAGAGTTCATTATATTTTTTTAATATTCCTATGGATAGGTAGATCAAAATAGCAGATATCTTAGGTTAAAATCATTACCCTTCTCCTATCTAAGAATGCCTATGAGTAGTATAAAAATCTCTATGGTGGATTTAAACCCTCTTCTAGAGAGATTTCAAAAAACATTGGTTGGATGGAAAGATAAACTTCTTTCTCTAGTAATGAAATTAGTTATTATTAAAAGTGTATTACAAAGCCTTCATATATATTTGATGTCTATGTTCAAAATTACAAGGATAGTTAAGGAAATTATGGAAAAAACTTAAAGAAGGTTCATCTAGTTTATAAATGGTGAAAATAATAAATTCTCTCTAGTTGCATGGGATAGAGTTTATTCTCTAAAGATCTATAGATGGTTTGGCCTAAGAAAAATAAAGTGGATGAATTTGGCACTTATTGCCAAATTGGCCTAGATATTCATCACTGGTAAGACCATTTGTTCTATAATTTTATAGGCTAAACACTTTGGCTCCATCCTACTAATTACCTTCTTGGCAGAGGATTAGTTTTCTAGAGAATCCTCTTTCTAGAATTTTATGATTTCCAGTAAATAACTCATTGTAGAGGGAAGCAAATGGAAGATTGGCAATGGTCATCAGGTTAAATTTTGGGAAGATATATGGTTATTAGATAAACATATAATTTCATTAGAACAATGGTTACATATTAGGCTAGAAATATAATGTTATTATGGGTGCAAAGTCTCTGATTATTTTGAATTTAAAGATGGTATTATGAGTTGGAAAGTGTTATCTTATAATAATCTACCTACTGAAGAGAATACTATTTTAGAGGACCTTTAGGTTCTCCTTAACATAATTAATATTTATTATATACTCAAGGATAATGAGTTTATTTTTGAGGATTCCTTTGATGGATCTTATATCATCAAATTTAGTTACATGTTAATCTTTCAATCTCCTAAGGAATATAATCCTTGGTTTAAAATTTGGAATAAAAACCTAATCCCTAAGATTAATCTTTTATTATGGCTTCTAGTTTATAAAAAGATTATAACTATTTAAAACATAAGGAGAAGAGGGTTGTGTTTAATAAATAGATGTCCTCTCTGTAAAAATGAGAATGAATTAGTTGCACATGTGATTATAGGGTGATTTTATTCCATTGTTGTGTGAATTCTCTTTTTTGAAAAATTCTTGATTACCTAGGTTCATCTTAAAACTATTCTAGAAACATGGACGGCTTGGAATTATCCATTTAATAATCACATGATAAAAAAAAATTGGTATCTTTCAATTTTGCATATCATTTAGGGTCTTTGAAAGGAATGAAATAATAGGATATTCAGGGATCAAGAACTTCCTAGCAAAATTATGGCCAATAAAATCCAAATTAGTATTATGGAAAATCTTAAAATTATCCCTACTATTAAATCCAAAGGAATGAATGAAGATAAAGCAAGGATAAAATCCCTTTGATATATTGAGCTTCAATTTAGAAGCACATTTGATCTTAGAATTAAAGCTAGGAAAAGAGTTAAATGGAGAGTCCCTTCTTTGGGATAGGTGAAATTCAACTTCGATGGGGCCTCAAAAAGGAACCTAGGTGTATCAAAAGGTGGGGATATTCTTAGGGATGATAAAGGTAAATTCATTTCATATGCAAGAGGCATGGGCACTCAATCTAATCATTGGGTATAAGCCTTAATTTCACTATGGGGTTTGAGATTGGTAAAAGAACTTATGATTAATAGAATTGTGATAAAACGTGATTCTTTGAATATTGTCAATTATTTGTTAAAAAATAATTTGGATAATTATATAATTAATCACATCATAAATGAAGCCTACTTTCTTATTTATTCTTTACATAAATTCACCATCCAACTTGTGTATAGAGAATGGAATCAGGCTACAAACTAGTTTGCTAATGAAGGAGTGGTGTCTACAGACCTAAGAATATGGATTTATTTGAAAAATATTCTTGAATTAATTATTCAAAGAATAGAGGTGGAAATTATGTTTTTTAATGATTAGACAGAGGCACATTTTATTTATTTTGTTGAGTGTTCTTTCTAGTGTTTTTTGCATTGATGTGATTAAAGGTAGGGGTGCATTAAAACTATGAGTTTTAATGGTTGTGTTAACTTAACCTTCATTTTTTATTATGTGGCTCTAGGTATTGGTCTCATCATTCAAGTTCCTGAAGGGGATGGTACAAGTTTTTTTGAAATAGGAAAGGGTTATCCCCATGCATGTGGTTTTATGTAGCCATATTGCAGCTTGCTTCTAATTATTATTTGAAGTGACTGCATATGTGTGAATTATCTTCAAGTAAGCTAGAAATAGAAACTTCATGGTAAAAAGTGGTGTTACCAAGAGACCAACTCTGGTTAGCAATAAACCTAGATGGATTGAACCTATTTTAGATGTGGGTTTAAAGGAAGATATTGAGATGTGGGAGATTCTAAAAATTGGGGGTATGGCCAATTTTATGAAAAGGATGGAAGGGTATGATAAACATATATCTAAAAAAATTGTCAATGAATGAAATTATATAGAGGTGGTTTTAAATGGTGTTTATATATAAAATACTAAAGATATGTTTACCCAGGTGACTAGTTTGAACATGGAGACCACTAAAATTTATAAAACAGGGAGAAATTACAAGGAAGAAAAGGAAAAGTTTTGGTTTAAAGGGGAAGGGCTTCATCCATTTCAAAATGGTTTTGATTGGGAGATGTTTCTACAAAAATATATGCTTATGTGGTTTATGTGTGAACTTACCACTCATAAAGAGTATAAACATTCTCTTACTTCTTTAGTGTCCCAACTAAATCATGTGGATGAGCAAAAGGAGTCGACAGCCTAGTTGAAGATGTTGAGGGATAGGGTTTTGAGATTGGAAAGGGAAAATGCAAGAATTAAGGAGAATTAGAAAGCTCTTTTGGTGGTTATCAAGGCATCATTGAATGGTAACATTACTATTCTTGATACTCTTATAACTCTATTGAATAGTATGTAGAAAAGAGTTGGAACCTCATCCTCACAAGTTCAAAAGTGTAGTGAGTGTGATAAAGAAATTGGATTGTCTCCCCAAATGTTTCAATAGATGGACATGGACCTAAAAATTAAGTATTAGAATTTTGGAAGAGGTCTTAAGATGTTGTAATACTTAGTTTTTTTTCTATTTTTCTTGGGTTTTTTTTCTATTACCTTTTGTTTGATCTTTTTTTTTATTCATCTTTATCAAACTTCATTGTTTATCTTGGCCTTGGGGGCCTAGTTTGCTTGTTTCTTGTATAGGTTTGGGTCCCTAGTTCAAAAAACCCAACTTTACCCTTAATATTTTTATAAAAAAAAATAATACCTTTGAATGTAATTGAAATGGGTCAATTCGGGAAAAGGATTTTACAAGATAATTATGAGTACCTTTCTTTGTTGTTAAATTTAGTTTAGATTTCAGTCAAATTAAATACCCAAAAATAAAATTTATCAAAACCAATAATTGAATCATATTTTAAATAGTTAACATTTAATAGTCCAATAAATAAATAATTTTCTTATTGTAAATTACAATTAAAGTTGGATAGATTTTGATTTAGTTTCACAAGTAAAATTTTCTACACAACTTTTCATCTTGTCAAATCTATTTCAAAATGATAGGTAATTTTTTTAATTAATCAAGCATAAAAATTATCCAATGTTGTAATTATATTCTCTATAGATTAAAAAATAAGTATAAACCATCAAAAAAATATCATTTCTCCCATGAATTAATTTAAGGGTGATTTTGAACCCAATATTTCAACCTAAAATTAGAGTTAAGAAATTATTTTAAAATCGATGTTTTTTATAATTACATTTTAGTGTTCCTTTCCTAGATAAAATTAATAGGTAAAATATTTATGGTGTAATAATATTAATTTTAAGGCATAAACATTTAATTGATTTAATATCATTTTTAGATAATTAATTAGACATTTTTATTTAAGCCCTTTTTTTTAGCCCATAATATAGGTACTAAGACTAGTGTTATGATGTTTTTTTATGAATTGTTGTGTTCAATCACTATAAAGTTATTCAATCATTATTATTAACTTTTTATAGTCTTGGGTATACTTTGAAAACATTGGTCAAAATTAAAGACCTTAAATGTAAATCTTTTATATATTGGCTTAATTACTTATAATTAATTGTAAAGAAGTTATCACTTACTACTAAAGTAGGGCAGATTATTTTCAATCATGTGTTAGACTTAAATAGTCTAAATTAAAAAAATTATATACAAGGGTGGCTTTCATAACCCTTGAAACATATAAATTCACATGAGACAACTAGTGGACGTTGTGAATCTCACAAGGGTGACTATGAAATCAAAAGTTGTGAGGTTGAGTGGAAAGGTCGATTGCCTTCACAATAAAATAACACTCATTTTGGTAACAAGTGAACTACAGCCAACCCTAATTTTTTATATGAAGGTGATCATATCAGATATGTAGACAACTCAAGAAGTGAGTTTGGGCACTAACTATTATCTTTTAGGGCACTTTCCTTAGCACATACTCTAATATGAACCTTATGATGTCTTTCCTTGTGTATTAAATGTACTTTCCTATTTTATAACCTTGTAAAGAATAAACATATTATGTGGTTATTAAAATAAATATAGGTTTTGACCTAGGTTATTTCTATATTTAGGTAAACTAGGAAGCATGGATATGCCTAATTTTAAATTTGCCATCAACGAAGACATTCTTGAGAGATGGATCTTCTTCGAGTAGTGTGATATTAAATTTATTGGAAATTCTTAAACATTTAGGATTAAAGAATATAGGCCCTCAATTTTTTTGTCAAAACTTATGTGTACTCTTTTGAGTCAATGTTTTTATGTTATCACAATGACCTTAGGATGTTGAAGTGGCTTATATAAAATATTGTTGAGAGTTATGGTTTTTTTATTGTTATTTCTAGAGCTCATAGAAGCTTGTTTGTGTTGTGATAGTTTCTTTACTTTTTGGATTAGATTACCAGCCCCATTTGGTGATGTCATCTCATGGAGGATATTTTTCACAAGTTCAAGTGGATAGCTACATCTAACCTTGATTCTAAGGAGTGGATATGTAGGTTTTATAAGATGTGGAGGCATCATGTCCTAGGTCTTATGTTAGGTTAGGGTCGATTCATAATTTGTCCTCAAGTTAATTTAAAAATATTTTTTGGGTCACTAAAATTAAAATTAAATAAAAATAATATGATTAATTTATGTTCTAAATATTTTTTAGCCTTATATTAATTTTAGTATGTAACGATGTTGTTGTACTTGAGATAGATATAATAATGTAAAGTTCTTTTAGTTGTATTCTCCTTAAGAACAATGGTTATTAAAAATGTATAAAGGACATCATAATTTATATCCTTAGGGTTTTATACCTTTAAAATTTATCTTTTAACCTAGGTTAACTATTGTTTTGTACTTACGTATGTTGACACTAGAAAAAATTTAGATTATAATCATGTACTAAAAAAATCAAAAGAAAATATAATTAAAAGAGACCCTTATGTTAGCACATCATAGGTATACCTATTTGAATTATTTATTTCACATTTGTAAAATCAATAATAAGATGATGATAAAATAGACCCTCATGTGGAGTGGTAATTTAAAAAATTACTTTGGAGGATTTGACTCTCTTAGAGATGTTATGTACTTAAAATATAGAAAGTCTTGTTGTGGGTTAAGAAAGCAAATGAAATTAATTATTTATTTAACTAATTTTTTATTTAAAACTTCTTATTTTTACATTAGTTAATATGTAACAATATTTAAATAATTAAGTATTATAAAATTAACTAAACAAAAAAATTGTATTTTATTTGGGCTTTTTAAGATGAAAATTTTAGACATGACATTTTGGTAGTAGATCATGAGTTCAACATTAGGAACTCTAGGTATATTAGTATAAATGGTTCATTTATATTTTTTAACAAATATAAATCATGTTTAATTTTATAATGGTTCTTGATGAGTGAATATTATCCATGAGACTCTAGTTATACTGAGACACTATCTGTGGAGATCTCTTCAATTTTATAGCAATTTTGAATTATCATTGATAATATATTTAAGAAACATAGTGAAAACATTTATATAATTCATGTGATACTTTTGAGACATCGAGATATTTTGTGTAGGGATGCCTACTTTATATTATCCATTTGAACATTAGTAGTGATGGGCGATGGATCTATGATTTGATGTTATAAAGAAAACATGTGTATTACAGTTGTGACCAATGAAAATAATTTGATACTTGTGTAATGTTAGTATACTTGTTTCCATTGTGTTGTTATGAAATTGTGTTACCTTATAACCCTTGTTGTGAACCAATGTGAACTAGTATAACATTAGTTATTCATATGTTTCTTTAACCTTGGTAGAAATCCATGTATGTATGTAAGTGAAACCTCTTGTTTAACCCCTCACACCGTTATGTATATGCACAAACCTATAGAAAAACTCACCCTCTCTAAAATAAAAATATTATTTTGTGATCATGATGTATATATTAAATTTCAAAATAGAAAATTTCTTGTGTTATGTACTTATGTGAATGTGAATTTACTTGTGATGTACCTCATGTATAGAACACCAACGTGAAACCATTTTTCATTGTAATTTTCATCCCTATAATAAAGTGATTTTTTATGTAATATAGCATCAATTCCATATGGATTGAGTATTGATGCAATTTTTGGGTTTGAGTGAGAAATTGATTACTTGTTCATACTACTCTGAGTTGGATTAAAGGTTAAGAAGTGGAGCTCCATGTAGGTTAAAAACCCATTATTCCCCTTTACATGTAATAGCACCCTAATTAACACCCTAAATAATTTATGTAAGTGAACCATGAATTATTCATTTATAATTTTCATATTATGAATAATTTTCCCATTTAGTCACCCTTTATTGGTTGGCAAAAAGACAATCTTTGTGATGAGCACTCTATGTTGAGCTTTGTGGAAATAAGGATACTAGTGTTTTATTGCTCTTTACCTCAAAGAGGTAAAAGAGGATTCTATGATGATTAACTTATGTCATCCCACCTCTGGTGGCTTTATAAACCACATAGTGCAAGTAATGTGGAATTTTTATATGTTGGTATGTTGGTTTTTTATTTGAATTGATTGTTTGTTTAAGTTGATTTTGAAACAAACACTATTTATTTTTGAATTCTTATGGATAATTAACCATTTATCATTTTTAATACTATTTTTCTTTGAATTTTGAATAATTATTCATTTATTGATAGTAATTTTTAGGCTACTTGGCCTTTGATTTATTTTGATTATTTCATTTAATTATTTTAAGATGGATCTTTTGATTTTTTCTTGTATATCATGATGTGATTATTATTTTTTACTTTTGTGAGTATGATTGATAAGATTATAGTTTGTGGAATAATTTATAGGGTTGAGATGGAAACTTATATGGGCAAGTTCTTGATACTATCCTTCCCTCACTATATGTGTTGATTTAATACAAGATCTAGTTAAAGTAGTTTTTTTATTTTTATTGGGAGGTCTAAGGAAGATTTTATTGTGAGATATAATAAATAGATTGACATTATAACTAAATTAATTTCTCTTTTATATCAGTTATATGAGTTTTTTAGTTTTATGGCACTTGAATTTACATAATGAACTCTTTCCATCGAATACCACTCAGCATTGCTTAATATTATCACATAACAGATTGTACTTATTATGCACATGTTACATATTAACAATTGTTTTGGCATCAAAAAATGTTGGGGTGTTAGATGGCATATAATATAATATAGATATTAGTATAGAACTACAATATAAAATTAGCATCAACCACTTGACTTAAAACCTAGGGATAATTATTAAACCCTACTTCTCAAGATGATTCAAATACTTAATAAAAATAATAATGTCTAAATTTGAGAATTTTATACATTATATATTGAAAATCCTTGTTCAAGCATTTAAAATGAAATAATAAATTTTATTTAAAATATGATGTGTAAATATTTGTTTGAAAACTTTAAGAAAAAATTAAGTTATTTAAAAGACTTGAGTTGATTAAAGCATTAATTGACACTATGATTTAATCATGTATCTTTAGAACATAATAAAATAATTGTTGTTACAATTATGACTACTTGATTCATATTAGGATAATATATAAATTTAGTTCACCTTTTGGAAGCACACTTATCTTTTGACACCTAATCTTTGTCTAACACATCAATGACAATGCTTTTATAAGAGGGTGAGAATGTAATACCCCTCATAATAAACCACTATTCCTAGCCAAATTAAATGTGTTCATCACATTAGATGCCCTCAAGTGTATGAGTAAATTTGAATTCATTTCCCTTTTTATGCAAATAATTAAACACGTCCATTATGTTAAGGATTTTTAAATAAAAATAGTTTATTCAAGATTAATTTTATATTATAGATATTAATATAATTTAAAATTAAAATTAAAAAAATTAAAATTAAAAAAAATATAACTATATAGGCCTTTTTAAAAGACTATGATATATAGCTAGTAGACTTGTTAGGTGGCCTATATGACGTAGAATTTAGACCTAGGTTTGGTAGAATTGTACAAATAATTGGAGTGTACAAGAAAATTAATTAAGTTGTAAGAAGATCATATGGGCATGTAATAAATTAGTTTTACTTGTGTAAGTAAACCTACATGGTACATATAAGATAATTTAATAAAAATGTAAGAAAGATATGGGTTTTATAAGGAAAGATAATGAATTGTAATAAATGTGTAAGAGTCAGTTTACTTGTGCAAGTAAACCCACTTGGACATTGTAAGTAAAATCATGGGTGTGTAAAGAGTAGTAAATACTTTTGTAAGAAGGGTAATCTCTCTATTATTAAAATTTGGTGGAGTCTTTTGGAAAAAAAACTATTTGATCTCCTACCAATGGTTCTTTTTGGGGTTGAATATGCATTATTTGTAGTTTGTTTGAGGGAAGATTGAGGTGGATATTATTTTTTATAGTTTGGAGTCTTGGATTTTACTTAGACAAGTGGTGGAGAGGAAGTAGGATTTTCCACTTAAATTTGGCTTGATCATAGTAATAAAAGTGTAAGATAAAAACTTCTTTTTCCACCTTCATTTTGTTGGCATTAAGTAAAAAATAAATAGTTTGCTTCTAAACTCTCAATCTCTCCCTTTAAAATTTGTGTGGTCATTCTTCCTTTCAAATATAATTCATTATTTTGGCTTCTTTTTTTTGCATGCTTTGAAAATCGTAAGGAATAGAAATTCTTTCTAAATAATGTTATTTTTTTGTTATATTTGGTTTTATAAATCATATATATGAAAGTAAATTATAAAGTTGACTATTTTATTTTCTTGTGGTGTGAATGGGAATATACAAAAATAAAAAAATAAAATACTATTAATAATCGTAAATCTGTATATGTGTGTGTCTACATATATGTGGATTGAATATATAAAAATAAAAAATAAAAATAATATGAAAGGGGGAGTTGGCTAAGGGGTCAACCATTCCCCTTTTTTTTTAGAAAAGGGGAAGAGGTGACATAGTAGGTGGGAGATAGCGACACCAGATCTTGCACCCACTCTTTAATTCAAATGGGGTGATAGCTGCATGGGACATTTTTCCAAATCATAAAAGAAATTAGATGGGGATGCAGCTCCACCACAAATAAGCCTTTTTTTAAATATAAATTAAAATAAAATATTACATATATAAATAAATTAAATATTTATTTATACATGCACACATTCATGTGAATTAATTCATTTGATTATATATATATATATATATGAGACATGTTATTATATTTTTATACAATTAATAGATATACATGTGTGTGTTACTTATAAATGCATATAGACAAATATATATACATTTAATATTTTTATTGTTAGATATATAAATATATATGTGCTTATATATAATGTGTATATGACAAAAAAAAAATGAAAAGTAAATATTCTCTTAAATTGTTAAATGTCTTCTTCTAATCCATGTGTAGTATGAACCTACAAACAAAAAATAAATGATCATCAAACATAAAACCAAATGAGAAGTGAAATTGTGTTGTCTATGGTGTTATGGTTGTAATACAAGGATGGAGACTTAGTGGGTATGTCGATTAGGGCCATTTATTCCACTTCTTCTAATCTTGACTTTTAAATCTAATTGATGTTCTTGTGAACCTCTTAATCATCTTATAAATAATTTGTGATCTATCAAATTATTTTAAACTAATATTTGAGTTTTGTAAAGGTAAATCACAACTTAAATTATGCACCTTTGCATAAAGGTAAACTTCATTATTTTTTGAAGTAGCTTGCCTTAGATGTCATCTTGAATAAAATAAACTCATTCAAACTAAACCATTGTTTGATCACATAAATTATAATCCCTAATGTATAAATTAAATTTTAAAGGAAACCTAGAATACAACTTTGAGACATAAGTAGAACCATTGTGATATTTTCATTAAACATGAAATTTTGTTGTAAGACCAAGTCTTTGATTTAAATTAATATTTCTAATTTAAATCCTTTGAAAATTGTGAAATAAATTATGTGTTCAAACTAAACTAATGAAGTAAATAAATTTTAACTCTTTCAATCAAACAAATAAGTTTTTAATGTTTTATCACTTCCTTCTTAGCCTAGCAAAACCAGTTTGGAACTATAAGAAAATAAATACCTATTATCAAAAAAAATCAAATATGAAACTTGAATTGAATTTCAATTGAATATGAAATATTAGTTTAATAGTAATATATTTTTAATAATCAATGAATGTGATGAAAATGGGTCAATTCTGGAAGATGAATGTAATCAAAATAGGTCAATTATGGAATACATTTTTACAAGTAAATTATGGGTAACCTTTTAGTCACTAAAGTTAGTTTGGATTGCAATTAAATTAAATATCTAGAAATAACATTTATCAAAAATCAAGATTGAAACATGTTTTAAATGATTACACTTTACTAGTTTGATAAATAAATAATTTTATTATTGTAGATTACATTTAAAGTTAGACAGATTTTGAATCAATTTCATAAGTGAAATTTATTAAGGAACTTTTCAACTCGTCAAATCCATTTCAAAATAATAAGTAAAATTTCAAATTAAACATGCATAAAAATTATCCAATGATAGAATCATATTCTTTATAACTTAGAAAATACTTATAAATTATCAAAAAAAATACTTTTTTCATGTGAATTAATTTAAGGGTGATTCCAAACCTAATATATCACCCTAAAATTAGAGTAAAAGTATAGTTCTGGAGCCATTATTTTTTAGTCATGACTTTTTAGTGTTTCATTATAATTAAAATACATGTGTAACTTTTTTATGATGTTATTATATTAAAGGTAAGGCATAAACATTTAATTTATTTAACATCTCTTTCAGATCATTAATTAGATGTCATTATTTTAACTTTTTTCTAGCTTGGAATAGATGTAGTAAGACTAGTGTTATGATGCTTATTTTGTAAATTTTTGTGTTCAAACACAATAAAGTTATTTGGTGACTATTATTTACTTTTTATATCCTTGGGTATAGTTTTAAAACCCTATTCCAAATTTAATACCTTAAACATAACTCTTTTATATATTGGTTTAGTTGCTTTTAGTTAACTCTAAGGAAGCTATTGGTTAGTAGTGGAGTAGGGTGGACTCTTATTAACTTTGTGCTAGATATAAGTAGTATATCTAACCATGTTATATAGACAAGGATGCCTTATATTAACCCTTGATAGTGTCTAACTATGTGTGGGCTAACTAGAGGCCATTATGATTCCCATAAAAGTAACTATGAAATTAAAATTTGTAAGGGTGAGTGTGAAGACCAGTTACCTTCATAGTAAAAATAACACTCATTTTAATAACAATTAAACTATAACTAACCATGAATATACATATGAATGTGATCATAATATATATGTAGGTAGTTTAATAAGTGAACACAGGCACTAACTACTAACTCTTAGGGCACTTTCCTTGGTGTGAGCTCTAATAACAAACCTTAGGATGTTTTTTTATTATGCACTAAGCTTACTTTATTATTTTATAGCCTTATAAAATGTAAGTATAAATTAATTTTGTGGTTCTTATCATTTATCTAGGTTGTGACCCAGGTTATTTCCCTATTTGGGTAAACTAGGAAACATGGTTATACCTAATTCGACCTTTGTCATTGATGAAGACACTCTTGAGAGAAAGAACTTCTCTTATTAGTGTGAGATTATTTTTTTTAAACTTATTAATCATTTAGGATAAAATAATATAGGTCCCCATATCAATGTTTTGATACTTGATATACTCTTATGATATAGTGCTTTTGTGTTAGCACATTGATCTTAGGATTTTGAAGTGTTTTATTCGAAGGATTGTTGAGAGTTATGGTTTTAGTTTTGGGTGTTTATATCTAGATATTATATAATATTGTTTGTGTTGTGATAGCTTATTTTCTTTTTGGATTATATTTACAACCTCTTTCGGTGATGATGTCTCATTGAGGATACTTTTCACAAGTTCAAGTGGAGAACTACATCTAACCATAATTTCAATAAGCATATATGTAGATTATCTAAGATGTAGGAAATCAAGTCTTAGGTCTTAAGCTAGGTTAAGGTGTGCTCATCTTCTATCCTCATGTTAGGTTAATAATTTTTTTATATCACTCGAATTATAATTAAATAAAACTATTATGATTAATTTGTGTTCTAAATATTGTTGGCCCTTATATTTAGTATGAAACTGGGTTGTTTCCCTTTATAAAGATATAATAATGTAAAATTCCTTTAGTTGAATTCTCCTTAAGTGATGTTTATCATAACTATATCAAGGACCTCATTCTTGATAGCCATATGGTCGTAGACCTTTCAAATGTATCTTGTAATCTAGGTTAACTATTTTTTTTGTACTTGCATATGTTGACACTGGAAGAATATTAAAATGTCATCTTTCACTAAATAAATAAAAATAAAGTATAATTAAAAGAGACCCTTATGTTAGAAAATCATATTTATACCTCTTTGCATTATTTTTTTCCCTTCATAAAATGAATAGTAATATTATGATAAAATAGACCCTCATGCGATGTGCAAATTTTGGAAACTATTTTGAATTTAATTCTCTCTTAGAGACATTGAGTACCATGAATATTAAAAGTCTTGTTACGGGTTAGACAATGAAATGAAATTAATTAATAATTTAACTAATTTTTTGTGTCATACTTCTTCTTGTGATGTTATTTATTTGAGAACAATAGTTAAACAATTAAGTAAACTAAAATAAATCATGTTTTATTTAGGTTTTTTGGGATAAAATTTTTGGGCATGACATAGTATCATTGAAAGGCTCATGTTATTCCTCATATGTAACAACCTTAGAATTTTTTTTCATTCTTAGCCTATAGGATTATATTCAAGACCATATACAAATCATTAGGTTACATACAAATGTGTTCCCTAAAATTAAAAATGGATGCAACTTATTGAGTATCTACACAATTAAGTTCATCAAGACGTATCCTATCATGATATTCATTATTATATTCACTCATCTTCATATATAGTTATAATTTAAATCATATCATCTTGAATGATATGTTATTTTAATTCAACGTGTTCATTATCAATATTTGCATCAATAGGAGGAATTCACATTTCATCTATTTTAGCCCTTTTATATTTTACACACACACATGGTTGGGGATCTGTTTATACTCGATTTCAACACCACTTAACCTAGAACTTTGCCATATAAGGACAAGAGAGATAACCTTATTAAACAGAGAATAATATGATCATGAAAACATCAATAAGGCTAGAGCCAATGTAGATATATTTTTACCTATAAGTGGAAATCATAAATTAGATTTGAAACCCTAATGTAAAAATTTGAAACCTTAAGAAGGAATTATAAAACCCTAAGGGCTAAAGACCTAGGGTTTTTCATGCTTAAATAAATGAAGGGTTCACTAATATATTTTAACTTGTTTTGTATTTAGTGATCTAAACAAGTTAAACCTTTGATAATTTAGATTTTATAATATATAGCATATTCTATGTAAATTTGAATGTAAAAAATAGCTTGAGATTGATTAACTACACTTAATATTTATATAAATAACCAAGAGGATATGGTACATCAATTTTTTTATTTATTTTTGGTTTGCCTTTGTTTACATTCTCTATAAATGCCTTAAAATGGATTTGTGGTCTCTCAGCTTAGGGGAATGATTTTTAAAATCTACCTAGATGAATATAGTGATGCACAAACAGCTATGGCTATTGAATATGTCTACTACTTTTTGGAACTGTCTCTTTATTATAGCATTTAATCCTAAGTGAGATTATTAACCCTTAGCCTTAGTAAATTTATTAAATAATAATAATAATATATTATTTATTAACACGAAGAGGAAACCTCATGAAAATAAATAATAAAGTTATAATTATTTAATGAGTTACCAAAATTTAATTAAATGACTTTATCGAGATGGATGGACCTATTATTTTTATAATGGTCACCTCCCTTTGAATTTCACTATAAAATAGGGTTTTACCCCTATTATGTATTCATTTGAATATGAAATTATTTTTATGATATTCAATTTGTGAGTTTTGTGAAACACTATGTGAAGAAGTGAGAAGGAGAAGAATTTGTATTAGGGTTATTATTGTTTCTCAATTATTGAATATCACTCAGGTTTTTTACATCTTGAAAGTTTTTCCACTTTAAAATATATGTGTCATTTATCTCATATGTTTTTATTATTCATTTACACTTCTAGATCTCATCCTATGTATTGATACATATATGTATACATGAAATCTTTCATGGAATCAAAGCTTGTGGAGTGTATAAGCTTAGAAAGAAAATTATATTGAATTAAATATAAATATTTGATATACTAATTTATTAAAATAGTTATATTCAAATCTTGGGATGTCATTGGTCTAGTGTATAGCCCATACCTCATGAAGAAATTTAAAAATTGTTTTTTTTTCAATCATTTCCAAGCTCAGTCGTTGCTACATAGCAATATTATGCATATTTACGGAGGTTAAGATTTTTTTAGACCCTGAGAAGCCTTTATCAAAAATGAGTAATTTTTTGTGTGAGGCAAAATTATACAACCTGGGAGCTTGGAAAAATTCATTTCTCAACCAAAATTAAATTTTTAAGTTTCCTTCATCTTCAATAAGGCAAAGTTTGGAGGTCTATAAAGGCCTATTAATTTTTTTGTGATAATTTATTCACCTATTGGAGAGCCATTGTGAAGCTACAAGTATGATTTTTAAATTCATATATTTTTTGGAAAAGTATTTAAAAAATAAACTATTAATTTCTTTTTTTCCAAACAGCAGGTCCCACCTTGGAAATAGAGAGACTTACTAAAAAGTTATTTTTTTTACTTCTATTATTTAAATTCACATAATATATTTATTTGTATTTTTTTTTTTTAAATTAGATAAAAAGGTCTAGATATAGATTAGTGCATGTATTGCTTTGAAAAGCTTCCTAGAAGAGTTGATGGTCTATCTTTTTGCTGAAACTTACAAGGAGGTCCCAAGTTTAAAACCCCTTAAATCAATATTTTTTACTTGGTCAAAATATTTTTTTAAATTTAATTTAATTTTTAATTATGTTTATTAGGTTTCATGCCAAAAATTTTATGTATAAACCCCTCTCTGGTGTCAAACTTGTTTCAACTTTCCACCTAGTGAATCATCTTTTGACAAACATAACCATGTAAATAGTCAATCCTAAGGTTGTGGCACATTCCATTTGCATTGGAATGATCCATTTTATTTATTTTTAAGCCTCCTATTATTATTTTTACATATTTTTTAATAATATTACCTAAGTGGTGATTTTGAGTACAACTCTTTCAACACCTAGATTAGTGTAATTTTAATTCAATTTTTTGTATTGGTTATCATCTAAATTGTGTAATTAAGTATAGTTGCATGTGAAATTCACTTTATTTTTAAAATATTTCAAAAAAAAATTATTTAAAATAGTTTACGTTTAAGCATTTGTTTACTATCATGTTTAAATGGAAGTTATGGCTTCGTCTCATTTTTCCTTAGATAAATCTCAAATTTTTAATGAAAATAACTATAATATAGGGAAAATTCATGTTAAATATTAATTCAAAAATTATGGAATAATGTCATCAGGACTAAAAAATCCTATTTTGGATGATGTGTAACCCCTGAGCTTACCAATGCATTTCAATAGAAATCATTAGAAGCTATGTCCATTATCTGGCAGAGTGTTAAGGATGAATTATTTCTCCACATTATTAATAAGTAGTCTCCTAGAGATGCTTGAAAACATCTTGAATCCATGCATGGGGGCACTCACCTTTCAAAGATCATTAAATTAATCCTTGAATTGCTAACTACACCTATGAAGGATGATGAAAAGTTGTTAATTTTCATGCCAAAATTAAAAACATTAAAGCTCAATTAGATGGATGTAATTGTAATTTGATTTAGGATCAATTGCTTTATTTTATCATTCAATTAAATATTCATGAAAAGTTCAAAAAATTTATTTCAATTTTAATTTTAAGTATCAAATTGAGTAAGATATCCCTGACCTTACCACCTTGTCTGCTTTCCTAATTTAAGAAAAATAAGTTATGACAAATTTTGATTCTAAAAAGAATGTTACTTAGGGACTTCTCACATTAAATAATGTTTTTGATAAAACTAAAAAACAAAAATCTAACCCTAATTTTTTTAAAGTCAAATACAAGAATAATAAATCAAGTAATAAGAATCATACACCTAAGTTTAATGGAAATTGCAATCTGTGTGGTAAATTTGGTCATAAAAGGGAAACCTATTATAAAAATAAGGATAGAAATATGTTAGCAGGAAAGTATGCACATAGGGTGCCATCAAAGCATAAAGACATGTTAGCAGTCAACCAAGTTAGCATACATGGGATAATTAGTCATCAATTGTATTCCTTTTGAATAGATTGCATGGATTTGGGTTTCTCTAACTTGGGAAGCCTGTAACGGTGTTATAGTTGTTAAAGATTCTAAACCCAGTTTTTTGTAATTATGTGTCTAAGATAGAGATAGTGAATTATGTATATATGTAAACTATGAAAATTTGGAATGGGTTAGACATTGAATAACTAGATACTAGACGCATGTAATAGAGGCATCTTGTAAAGGCATAGTGTAATAGGTTGATCTTTACATAGAAAATATAAATTTCTATGGTTTTGTAATTGAATGCATTCTGTATCACCACCTTAGACTTTATGTATTTCAAATGATAATATTTTCAATATATATGTTTTTTTGAGTAATTGGATATCCTAGATTGTGTAATGATTTTTTAATCTACATCCCTATCTTGATGAACTTCAAATGAGAATCACATTATCCTAAACATCTGAGTTTTCTTTTATTTTTAAAATATGTCTTTATGAATTTACATTTCTAAAAATTAAGGGTTCGTTACCTCTCCTATAGTTTTACTCATAATTAGCAAGTTTTGGGAACCCAGGAAGCTCTACTAACAATGGTGCGATGAGCATGGAACATTGTGGATTGCTAGAGAGAGGATATACTCTAATGGTTACCAAGTCAAAGGGATTTGGAAGAATGGTTGGATCAAAAAATATTTGAATTCACACATAAAGAGGCAAGAAGGGTAGGGTGTACATAAAATAAACTCATAGAGAATCATTTGTATGGTGATGTACATGAAATATTTTGGTGTGAATTTTTTATCCTACTTATTGTGTGGTTGCAGAAATTAGAGCATTTTTATTTTTAGACTAGATCTACATCTAAAATTTAGTGGACTAATAATATACTTGAATATTTACATAGCCTTAAGGTTTTTTGGACCTACAAAAGTGATCACTGGACACAAACCACTATAGATGGATATACAATGGAATTCATAATTCACAGTTATATTATTTTCAACATCACATAATAACTATTCATACGGGGGATTAGAGTAAAGTTTTTTCATTGAATACCAATTCTTATCAATATGTTGGCCATTGAAAAATATATAGTTCCCTACCCATTCACAATGGAGTATTCTTTCAAGGTGCTATGGGGATGTGTGTGATCAGGATATGAGATGGTGTGGAGCTGATCTAGAAAGTTGTCCAAGAGAAACCAGATGAGGAGACTGGATGAAAGGGACTAGAAAAATCTTATGAATATAGATCAATAACTATGATAAAAAAAAGAGGTGGAATATATCAAGGACTACATGAGTGACTACAAGCAGAAGTAGAGGTAGAAAGTAGGGGTAGAGATTGAATAGTTGTAGGAGACTGAAAGAAGGAATAATGAGTTGATGAAAGAGTTAGAGAGGAAAGAGTTGATGAGAGAGAAGAAGACCTTGGGATTAGTTATACTAAAGAGTGAGTTAAAAATCAAGAAAAATATGATGAAAAAGGAAAAAGAAGAGAGGTAGGTAGTTTGATAGTTGGTAGTAGATTGCAATCACTCAAGGAGACATCTTTTACTTTTTCAAGAGAGTTACCTAATTTTGAAGGCATGATCAATCATAGGCATAGTACTAGCTTTACTTTTTGCATAAAAATAATTAGATAATGAGACATTTCACCCCCTCAACACACATCTCCTAATCCCATACTTTATATAAGAACTCCTACATATGTTCAACCATAGAGATGTGTAAGTCAAAGAGAGTGAGAGATCAAAGAATCAAGGAGAAGTATCCAAGAGTTACTAGATTCTAATTTTGAAAGGACCATGTAAGGATTCATCAAATCTCAGAAGAATTATTTAAGAGAGGTGTCAGCTATATTGACTGACCCCTTGTTGATTGAAAAGGTTGTTGATTGGGTGGTGTAGATCAAAATTTTCATTAAAGAGCATAAAATGTGAATAGACACCATTACAGAGATTGAAGATGAGTCAGAGGCATTTTCATCTCTTGAGTGACCTAAATCACCTCTATTATTATAGGAATATTTCTTATTTTCACAAATTTTACCATTAAATACAAATATGCTAGTACTTGGAGATAGTCCAACTAGATCTGCAAGACCATCATCACAAACACCACCAGTGATCACTCATCCCCAAGTGATAACACCATTTCCACCACCAAGAGGCTCTCAAGTATAAATTCCACAACTTATAATATAATTACCACCATTTGGAGGAATTAAGTTAATTCTTCCTTTATAAATGAGCCTAGGCAATATGGTTGTACAGTTGGGTGCCTTTATCACACTAGCACCCTATGATGGAATTGTAGATCTAGAGCAATACTTGCTAACATATGACATGAAATGGTAGGCAAAAGTAATATTAGATGAAAACAATAATAAATATGAGCTCATTCATGATTTTTTTAGAAGGTCATTAGAGTTCATGTTCCATAAGAACTCAAGAATAGAAAGCCTTGATGATTTGCAGACATGATTGATTGCAAAGTTCAAGGTTAAGAAAAGCACAGGACAAACCATATAGGACCTAAAGAAAATATACCAAGGTCAAAGGGAAACCATTCATGATTATTACCATAGATTTTTTTATGTGCTCAATAATTTTGAATTTGCCTTGGAAGACAAAGATAAAGTTATTTAGTTCATCGAAGGACTATGACCTAAGATCTAGTTTACGATAGTACAAACTGAATTTACTAATAAAGCAAAAAATAGAATAGGCACAGTAAGAGTGGAGAAAATAGAGGATTATGGTACCTTGATAGAGAGTAAAACATAATTATAAATCACACTCCAAGCTATTTTTTAGAGGTTGGAGGCCCCATAGAAAACTATTGAATGACCCAAAACCGGTCTTTGGTGTATTGAGTGTGGCAAAAAAGGTCACCATAGGAATGAATGCTTGAAAGTATGCATGAAATTCTATTAAATATACCACATAGTGGGACACTCAATAGTGAAATGTCACTTTTTATAATAGTATGTTATAAATCCACAAAGTATGTACTATAAATTCTATAAATCTACTAATCTTGAGGATAAAGATTATAGGGATTTCCAAGAGTTTAAGGAAGACATTAATAAGAATGTCTTCATAATAGCCACACAAAAAGTGATAGAAATGTCACAAGATATTATGAGAGTGGAAACCCCTCACACTAGTGTAGTGTAGACTGGGTTGGCATGGGCTTAGAATGCATATCCATTTTAACTGTAAGGATTAACTAGTGGATTTCAAACTGCACAACTGTTATAATACTCTTACCAATCTACCTAGAATCTTACATTTTCCCAAGCACAATAGGCTAGCTGGGCACCACATATAAATTAACCCCAATATGGTGGTTACAAAACTTACTATTATTATCATGCATGGAATATGTCATGGACTACATCAAACTTTGGGCCACAGTAGGTAGATGGTTAGGGATACCAATGGAATAAAGGTGGATTCAGAGGTGGATACTATAGAGGTGCATAATAAGGACATGAAAATGGTCCTAGAGGACCTATTAGATGTTATTTATGTGGTGAACTTAGTCATGTGTAATGGAATTTCCCTAAAAATCCATAATAGCAAGCCTATTATGTTTACTATCGAGTATCTGAACAATATGATACTCAAGACTACCCTATTCTGGAAGCACAACGTAGAGACTGGGTAGTGTGAAATGTCAATTGAGTTGGTTCTTAGCCCAACTATAATATATTTATACAAGTAGTTACCAGAATGTAGTATGCCTAGCAAGGAATACCTCCTTTAGAGATGTAAATAGATTTTGGCATATGTAAAGTTAAATTAGACACCTATGTAGAATTAGTAAAGGATAAGGGACTCATGAAAGAAGCTATGAAAATTCTATAGAGTATTCAATAGAAAGGTACATTTATAGTAGATGAAGCCACACTTGATGCTCAAATGTATGGGTAGATTATGTGAATCATGAAATAAGAGGAGGTTGTAACAGTATTGACAAACTTTATGAAATTGTTTAATACTCTAAACAATAAATATATATCATAGAATAACACCAACCTTTTGCACTATATGATTGAATGTGCACAAAAGGGAAAGGAAAGGCCTGAGAAGATGGTTTGATTTTTCAAGATAAAGAATCCATGGGATGTTGATGTTAGGGCAGATATAGAGTTAGCAGGGTATGAGATACTGAACGTCGTGTTTGATTTTGGGAGCATAGTGAATATGATCCCATGATCTACCTGGGAGGTGATTGGTAGACCTTATTTAAATTATAGCCCTATAACCCTCAATTTTATGGACTATGGTAGGGTAAAGCCCATAGGATGTTTGAAAGATGTGGATATTAAAATTATAGATTTAACTCTACATTGTGGTTTCAAAGTAATAGATTGAAGATAGATGAAATTTATTACCTAGCTTTACTGGAGAAAAAGTGGGCCTATGATGGTAAGATGGCCATCAACATAGTAATGAACCAAATACAATCACACCAAGATGATCTTATAATCATAATCCCTCTTAATAGAGATTCTAAGTCATATATAATTCTTAGGGAACCTGATTCTCCCTATGTAGCAAGAGAAAATAGATGGATGCAAATTGTGACACAAAGTGTACCTGATATATAATGTAACATGCCAATGAACTAGTACAACTTTCCTTCAATAGAGATAAAAGATACCAAATTGAGGGTTAAGTGTTCTTTAAAACCTTTAAGTATTTTTCTAGATGAAGAAGATGAAGTACGATCTATGTCTATATACTCACCTACATAGTTCAATATAGAGCTGTTATATCAAGCTAGTTATATGAACCATGACTACACTAAGCCTACTCCTGAAGGTATAATTAAATGGGATCAAGCCTTTTCTATTAGTGGTGATTCCAATACTTACATGATAAATTAGGCTAGAAATGATCATGAGCTTAAACCTTTACACATGGTTTATGTGACTGATCGATGAATCCCTCATTACTTTGACACTAAAGACATTGGTAAATTTATAGTGCATTTCCAAATGCATATACTAGAGGATAGCCAAAGGGTAAGTTCCTTAAATTATGAATTAAAAGTATTTATAGCTAACTAGTGGGTATCACATCATAACAGTAGTAAGAATTGAGCAAAAGTGAATGAATTGCTCATTGCACAGTTTCAATTGCCTCTAGAAGTGTGAAATGAATGGCCCATATTTTAGGAAGGGGAATGTCCCAAAAACCATATTCAATAGTGAATTAAAGTATGGATGGATAAATAAATAAATTCAAATTATTATCCACATTTATCTATTTACACATTAGGGGTTTTTCCTACCACTTGGTACATTCACCAAGAATGCCACAAAGAGATGCAACACTAGATTCAGTTGCAGAATGACCTTATGTAAACTTTCACATTTGAAATTGAGAATCCATTGGTTCACAAAGCATTACAAAAGATGAAAACATTTCTATACCATAAATGAGTGGAAGATTTGTACAATGACTATGATTTGTAGCTAGAGGATAAGGAGGCTTGTGAACTTATCAATGTTGTTAGCATGGAAGCCAAGCACAATCAACAAGACGCTAGGGACCTTATTAAATTTGTGACTATGGAGACCAAGCATAGATGTATATCAAATATGGAAATATATCCTTGCCATCATATTCAAGATGATTCTATTGATGACTCTAATTCAGTCAGTGAAGATTCTTTAGAACTCACCAAGTTTTTTTAGCCTGAAATAGATTACAAAATATTACCTGAACTTATGGATGAAGAAGTTCAAGAATGCCAACTACAATAGATAAAATTTATAGAATAAGAGGGTGAATGGGCCATTCAATAGTACATTCTAGAGGAAGATCATAAAGTGTATCAGGAACCTCTAAAGGAATAAATTATGAACATTGGGTCTGAAGAAACACCAAAATTGGCACATGTTAGTGACTATTGAGAGCAACAAGACATTTATAAAGTATTAAAACTTCTCTGAGATTACATAGATGTGTTTCTAACTACTTTTGTATAATTCAAAGGGGTGGACCCTTCTTTAGGGTAAATGCATATAGAACTCAAGGAAGGCACACGACCCATCAAGAAGAGGCCTTGCCATCTCAATAATAATATGAAGATGAAAGTTAAAACTGAATTGGACCATATGCAAGATGCAAGAATAAAATTTCATATGGAAAAATCAGAGTAGGTGAGTCCTATGGTAGTGCAGTCGAATAAAATAGGTGAGATTCATATATGTGGATACGATCACATTCTAAATGATTTTTGCATTAATGACCCCTTTCTAATATTATTTATTGATGAAGTGTTGGAAGTTGTACCTGGATATGAGGTGTATTCTTTCACTGACTGATTTAGTGGGTATCATTAGATTCCCATTATAGCTCAGGATAGAACTAACATGACATTTTTTATAGAATGGGGGTCATTCACATAGAAGGTAATGCCATTTGGTCTAAAGAACACACCTACAGTTTTCTCTAGGGTCATAGTAACTACATTCAAGGACTTCATCCATGAATTTTTGTAGGTATATTTGGATGATTGGGTAGTGTTCTCATTATTTTTAGAACACTTATCAAAATGAATACTAATGTTATAAATATGCAAAGCTCTCAATATTGTGCTTAACTTTAAAAAATGTTTGTTTTTTTCATTGTTTGGTGTGTTACTAGGCCATGTCATGTGAAACAAGGGAATTTTGGTGGATCAAGAAAATATTGAAATGATAATGAGTATGCCACCACCAAATTCCTCCATATAAGTGTGATCTTTTTTAAGACACATGAGGTATTGCTAAAAATTCATAAAAGGGTATGCATCTATCTCACCACCACTAGAGAAATTACTGCACAAAGGTATTCCCTTTGTATGGATAGAAGAATGCCAAGTAGCTTTTATGGATCTAAAATACAGGTTGGTTACTACACTGCTGTTTATTTTTATTGACTAGGCTAAACCTTTTCATGTGCCTATTGATGCATTAGGTACCACAGTTGGCACAGTGTTTGTGCAGCCTGGTGAAGGAGGATTGAACCATCCAACCCATTTGGCAATATGAAAATTGTTTATGGCCAAAAATAATTATACAAAAACTAAGAGGGAAGCTCTAGTGATTATATTTTCCCTACAAAAATTTAGACATTATTTGTTGGCTACCCTATTTTAACTATTTACATATCATCAAGCTCTATGATATGTGGTGAACAAGCCAATGTTCAGTAGATGGATATCCTGTTGGTTGATGCTTTTCTAGGAATTCCAATTTTGTATTAATGTTAAGCCAAGGTAGGAGAATGTTGGCCTTGACCATCTCAAAAAATTTCATAATGGAAAGGATCTAGAGGATATCCCCGATGAGTCTCTTGATGCTCATCTATTTGTATTTTCTATGATTCTAGAATAGCTAATAGAAATTGCATAGTTTTTGGAGTAGGGGACATTACCCAAACACTACACCAAAAAAGAAAAGAATTATATCTTAACCAAGGTGCTTCCATTTATCATTGTAAATGGATTTCTCTATCATATAGGGAAAGATGAGGTCCTGTAATGAGTAGCACTAGAACATGGATGACCACAAGTATTAGAAGAGGCACATCAAGGCATTTTAGGTGGACACTTTGCAGGGGAAGCTACCACAAGGAAAATATTACAAAGTGGTATTTGGTGGCCACACCTTTTTTAGGATATGAAGAGGTTTGCCTGATAGTGTGATGTTTTCCAATGCATGGGTAAACGCACTTAGAGAGATGAGATGGGTCTTCAACCCATGTTAGCCCAGCAGTCATTTGAGCAGTGGGGAAATGATTTTGGTATCCCCATTAATCCCAAAAGTAAACATAGTAATGCCAGATACATAATCAATGTGATGGATTATTTTACCAAATGGGTAGAGGTTACTACTACATTGAGCTATGGAGTTAGATATACTGTTAATTTTTTATATGAGAACATCATTACTCAGTTTAGATGCCCACTAAGATTGGTAAGTGATTACGGTACACACTTTTTAAATAAGAACATCAATATCCTAATAGAATAATTTATGATTTCTCATCATAAAACCATTGTGTATCATCCATAATCCAATAGCCAAGAAGAGGATGCGAACAAAGTGATTGGTAAGTTACTAAAAAGGTTTATGATATCAATAAAGATGATTAGGAGGATCAACTTCCTACGATACTCTAGGATTATTTCACTCATTTTAAGCATGCATCAAGCTTTACTCCATTCCAATTTGTCTATGGGATGGATTCTTTCATGTTAATGGAATATGTCATTCCCAACTTATGATTTGATAATGTAATGGGTCTTGATGATACAGAATCACTTACAAAAAGTTTTTGGACCTAAATTGCATGGATGAATATAGGCACAAAGTTGTATAGGCACAATAAATTAACAAAAAAAAGCCAAAAGTCATAGCATGACAAGAATCTCCAGATGAAAGAATTTAATTATTATAAATTAGTTTTGATATATGACAGTAAGTTTCATGCATTTCTAGGTAAACTCACCATTTGATGGAAAAGTCCATATGTTGTTCACGAGTTTTTACAATGTGGGACTATAATCTTGTAAGACTTAGAAGGTAATGTTTTGCCAAAAAGGGTTAACAGATGCAGACTAAAAGTCTACTACCATTAGGATCAAAATCATAGAAATAAAGTATGATTTTGCACATCCCTCTTAGTTTAGGAAATTTTAATTTATGCTATTTATTTGAAGTTTGGTTTGTTTTTTCTATGTGTTACGTGTTCTAGTAAGTTGTTAGTAAAGTTTAGGATCAACCACAATTTGTAAAGATACAAGATAGGTATGGTACAACTAGACTAGTGCACTTTGGCTATCTAGACAACATAGGTAGACAAGATTCCATGTGGCATTCTCAAGGAAAAATAGGTGTTGGTCACCTATTAAGTCTTATAAAACTACCTGAGCATATTTTTGGGTCATGATCAAGAATAACAACTACTGAAAAGGAGTTATGACCAAAGCATATGGGTAAGTGTTTATAACATCATAGTTAAAATTTTACATCAGGATTAGGCTTAAGTATCTAGTAGGTATAGATAATGAAAATATGGTGGCATGTTCCATCAGACATTCTCCATTAGTCAGATTGGTGCCACAACGTTGAATGCCACATCTACTAAGCTAATTTTTTCATAGTGCATACAATAATGGTGTGTAGAAATAATTCAAAATTGAAGCTAACTTGAAAAAGTGAGGGATTTAAGGATCCTAATATGAATTATAAAATATTGAAGGGACAAGTGAATGAAAGTGTATAAATAATCTACTTCATCACATTCTAGACTACTCGCTTTTGCTAAAATTGAGTTCTAAAATTGTTATTCTGAGTTTATTTTCTCAGCTTTGTGATCTCCAAGTTTTTTCATAGTAAGTAATCATGGACATTCCTCTTAGTGTCATAGAGCTTGAGCAAGATTTAAAGAGAAGATTCATCATTTTTAAATAAGATTTGGGGATAGGGTTCTCACTCCAATAAACAAAGTTTTTCAACCATATCATGCCATAGTGCAACACACAAGAAATAGATTATTTATGTAGGATTACTTGGTACCCCATTTGGTTGAATAAGACATAAAGTGACTAATATTGTTACCCACTTTTAGATATTGGATTTGGCTTAATACATCTAGCACTATAATTACTTATCACATGATACAATGGTGTATCTTTCCCATGAGTCCATGGCTCATGCAGTTGGAATGTCTACCTGAGGCAAATCATTAATGGACTACAACACTAAAGCACTACCAATTTATATAGAAATCAAAGCTACTACAATCAGAGGAAACCATGGTATTCCACTGGCATCTTTCTTAGATAAACTAATGTGTTTGTTATCAAAATGCATCTCTTAATAGTTATGGAAGACTACCAAGGCCATGACTGAGGCTACCAAGGGTGTGGTGAATATCATACACTGAATGATCCATGGTGGGGAAAAATTCAATTGGCCTAAATTCCTTCTAGAATAACATTGCAAAGGTCTTAGGTATGGTGAAGCACAACTTCTAATACCAATTTTTGGTATTTTTGTTGGTGTTCACATAATGGAAATCATGGTGAAAGTCTACCTAGGCACTGATTATTGGCTTGATGATCAATTTACCAATTTGGTTTTTACCTCCCTAACTTGATATCAAGATCAATCCCCATTATTCAACAATTTGGATAAAGAGCCCATCCAAATAGTGGCTACACATCCTCAAATCCCACCTAATGTCATAAAAGTTTTGGGCCAACATGTTGTGGTATAATAACTTATAGAGGGCACATCCATTTGGATCCATGAGCTACCACCAATGACATCCACTCTATTAGGGCTAATCTTAGACATGCCTACTATGTAGAGGGAGGTGGCATTATAAAAATATTAGGCCACATAGCAGGTTACTCCTCTTTAGTTTGTTCATCATATAACATCATCACCAATTTCATCCACTATGCCGACTGAGATCCAACAATGTAAAAAGGGTAAATGTCTAGTTCAACATAGCTCACGATCTCAACCATGATGCATAACAAGGAGAAAAGTTTTTGGGTATGATGATCCTCATGTCCCCAATATTACATCTCAATACGACTAGCCTATGTTGTAGACTAACAAAATAGATGTATAGTACCTAATGTTAGAGGAAATGGTAGGTGATTTGTATGAAGATGAAAAATAAAAGGAATTTTTATTTTGGAAATTTGTGCATATAGTGCAAATTTGAAACAAGTTATTATAGAAGTTATGGGTTTCCCTTCTACATTATCCACCATCTATTATGGTGGATCCCTTGGGTGAAGTGATAGTGATTCAATAGGCTCAAATGGATCCTACCTATGGTATGTCCTTTAGAGGTACACCTTTGCCAAAGCCTCTAGATGTACTACCTAAAAGTTTACCAAATTCTACCCTTCATCACAAATGATCCACATGCAAGTATCATATGGTGAATGAGGATCTAAATGCCTCAAACATCATTGATGTGGATGCCCTAAATCTAACACAACTACCTCCTAGCCTTTGAATCTGACTAGTACATGGACAAAGATAATATTTTCATAGGTTGTTGTGTAGCATGTTCCCACTGGTCATTTGAGGAAGGGCTCAATTTATTACACACAAATTTAAATGGCTGAGCAATCCTCCTTACTATCACAATCTAATGGACCACTCATAGATGTTGAGAAAGTTATTCTTGAGTCTCAGACTAAGGAATAAAATCAATCTACATGTAAAGAAGCTAACAGATCTACTACATGAAGATGTCATAAAAAAGACAATAAAAGGGATATAGTTGAAGCTACATAGATGAATCATGAAGTGTAGGCATGGGTTGAATATATAGCCACATAAAAAGCTTAGGAAGAGGAAAACATAAAACAAGCTACCATTATTGACAACCAATGCAAATAAACTATGATCAAAGAACATGTCATCAACAAGCTACAACTAAGATGGAATGGTAACACAGAGCTAAGACAAAGAAGGAAGCTCAACATCAGTAGATGGAAGATATAGCATTGTGCAAAAGTTTGCCAAAGCCACCATTGATGTTTTCATCATGCAGTCAACATCGATGGATTCTCAACCTTCATCCCCATCTATAATGAAACCATTATTGGTGACTCACCCTTCAACTATAGGAAATGCTACATCACCATAAACTTCATTGAATACATCTACACAAAGTGCAACACAACTTGTTATAGTACCATCACCTTATTTAATAAGATTTTATTCAATGGCCATATTAGATGTGCCTTTATCACAACTCATAGGATGATGTTTTCATTTTTGATTTCTCCTTTTCAAAGTGCATTAGCCACTATTTTGGCTACTTCTCGGGGTAGTGCACCAGTCTTAATAAATCTTTCACTAGAGGTTACTCAGATTTTATTGAGTAAATAAATTGAAGGTGTGGTTGCATTTCAAGAATCATTATTGTAAAAGGCTCAATCCTTAGACTAGAAGGTTTCATACTTATAATCAAAGAATAATAGGTTATGACAAGCCTTATAGTAATCATGTTATGCTATATAGACTACTTTCCCAAAACTTGTTCAATATCTCATTTGTGATCCTATCCAGTCCTATTCAGATTGACTTCCTTTACTTCTCAATCAACTTGTCCAGGATTGGCAAAGTAGTAACATGCATACCAAGTACACTCAGCAAGGACCATCAATCAAAGTTGATACTCTAAAATTACATGATTTATTTCATGACTATCAAATTCAACTTGATTTTATTTCACAACAAACTGGTTAAATTACTTACAACATGTTAGATTGGTACCAACAACTCCAAGGCATCTAGGCTGGTCTTCAGCTTGATTTTTCTACTACACAGACCACTTCTATTGAATTTTTGAATCCACAAGCTACTCCATAATCCATGGATGATGCATTGAAAGCCTCGATTAGTGCACATGATTTAATTATAAATAATCTTGAAGGGTGGGGGAATTAGGTTCATCATAATGCCTTTACAGACATTCAAGTAAATATATATGTAGATTGACTTAACCTAATTTCTAACGATATTGATGCAAAGGTTACATCGATGAAGGCTAATACTACTACCATTAATGATGATGATTTTTAGAACTTTATGTATGTTCAGGCTCTACTATGTGCATTGGTTCATATGATCTAAGAACTTTTATTAGAATGACAAACATACAAGCAGGACTTGACTATGTTGGATGCCTCTATTTCTCCTATGGCTAATGATCTTGTTTTTGTTTCTTCAAATCAACCCTTGGTGATTCTTTGATAGAGGAAGAAGGCAAGATCTTTGGTGATGCAAACTTCCACTGCTTCTCTACTACCTCCTACCTAGTCTTAGGTGCACCATAGGTTATATCTTTTTGGCACATTTTGTTTCCTCTCTAGTTCTATTTCATAGAGATCAGGTTGGTTGAAAACCCAAAAGGGTAGCCAATCAATCTCGTTATCTTTCTAAAAACCCAAAAGGGTGATAGGTTACCTTGTAATTTTTATTGAGGATTGTGTGATTTTGAATTTTTCTACTTTTTGGTTATTTTTCTTCTATGTTATCTTAAGATGAGACAACTAATTAATTATGAGAAAGTGTTAATGGGAAATTATGCACATAGGGTGTCATTAAAGCATAAGAACATGTCAGTAGTCTACGAGGTTAGCATACACAAGATAATTAGTCATCAACCATATTCCTTTTGAATAGATTGCATGGATTCAGGTTTCTCTAACTTGGGAAGCCTATAATGGTGTTATAGTTGTTAAATATTCCTAACATAGTTTTTTATAACCATGTGTCTAAGATAGAGATAGTGAATTATGTATAAATGTCAACTATGAAGAGTTGGAAGGGGCTAGACATTGAAGAACTGGATATTGGACCCATGTAATAAAGGCATCTTGTAAAAGTGCAATGTAATAGGTTGATCTCTACATAGTAATTATAAGTTTCTATGGTTTTGTAATTGAATGCATTTTTTAGCACCATCATATATTTTATGTATTGTAAATGATAATATTTTTAATATATATATATGGTTTTCTGAGTAATTAGCTATCCTAGATTATGTAATAATTGTTTAATCTACATCCCTATCTTTATAAACTTCAAATGAGAATTGTACAAGCCTAAACATCTGAGTTTTATTGTATTTTTATGATATGTCTTTATGAATATGCATTTCTAAAAATTAAGGGTCCATTACCTCTCCCACAGTTGTCCTAAAATTAGCAAGTTCTAGGAAACCAGGACCCTCTACTAACAAAACAATAATCAAAGGTCTAAAAATAACAAAGGAAAGAAATCTAATCAAAACCCTAATCAAAATAACAATTAGGATTCAAATGTTATTACCTTTTATTCTACTTTATGTACTTCAAATGAAAATAAATGGATTTTAGATAGCAGTGCATAGCACCATATGACATGTTTATCTAATATTTTATGTGATTCTAGAGATATCTCTGAAAGAATTTACTTAAGAGATAATTATTTTTTAGAATCAACTAAACAGGGAAATCAAAATTTTTAAATGTTGTTATTAATGATGTTTTTTATGTACCTAAGCTTTAAAATATTTGTTATATTATTCTCAACTTACAAATGATAATTTCATTGTAACATTACTTAAAAATAGTTGGTCCATTAGAAATCATTCTAGTTCCTTGATTGTTAAAGGTGTTCAAAAGAATAGTTTATATATCTTTTCTCCTTATTCTACATGTTTACTTGCATCACATAATAAAAATGAATCTCAGTTATGGCATGAAAGATTATGACATATAAATTTTACAAGTTTACATGATATATCTATAAATAATCTTGTTGTTGGACTTTCTTCTATCTCTTCTCATTATAAAACTTGTGAGGGTTACTTATGTGGTAAGCGACATACTAACCTCTTTCACAATAATCATGATGCAAATTCCTCGCATCTTTTAGAATTGATTCATATTGATGTTGTAGGACCTCTTGAAGTTGTATCTCTTAATAGTTCTTTGTATTTTGTTACTTTTATTGATTATTACATTAGAATGATCTGATCTTTTTTCATTAAAAAAACTAATGTATTATCTAAATTCAAGGAATGTAAATCTAGTGTTGAAAATGCATCTAATTTTTATATTAAGAGATTAAGAACTGATAATGATGGTGAATATTTTGGTAAAGAATTTGATTTTTTTTGCATTGATTACATTATTCAAAGGGAATTAATAATTCCCTATTCCCTTTAGCAAAATGGTATTACTGAAAGAAAAAACCGCACCATCATAGAAATAGTTAGAACAATATTGCAATATACAAATGTTCCTAAGTTATTGTGGGTCGAAGCCATAAACATTATTGTTTATATTCTGAATAGAGCCCCTACCAAATCCTTGCATCTTTCTAACTCTTTACAAATGTAGACTAAAAAGAAACATAGTGTGGCTAATCTTAGGATCTTTGGTAGTGTTGCTTATATCTTTGTCCCTAAAGTTAAGAGGACGAAGCTCAACCCCACTTTCTATTCTTGCATTTTTATAAGATAAGGAGGTAATACAAAAGGTTTAATAGGGTATGATCCCTTTAAATGTCATATTATTGAGAATAGGAATGTTCTTGTTATTGACAAATCTTTTTATGAGCCCTCTATGGATCCTCATCAGTGTTCTTCTATTGATGAACCTAACTCTCATGTTTTTTTTTTTTTTTTGTGTGATGAAATAGATGCCTTTGAGAAATCTGATCCAGTTATGGATAACTTAGAATCTAAGGAACCCCCTAACTTTCATGTTCAATCTAAAAGACTTAAATGGGTATAATACTTAATTTAATCTTATAATGTTGATAACCTTAATAAATTAACTAGAAGTCAACATTATTATCATGCATTAATGATTATGTACGAATGTGAACCTCAATCATTTGAAGAAACAACTCAAGATGATAGATGGAATGTTGTTATGCAAGCTGAATATAATACCTTAATTAAAATCAAACTTGGTATCATGTCCCTCCTCCACCTAAAAATCATACTATCAATTATAAGTGGATTTATAAGATCAAATATAATTTAAAAGGTAAAATTAAAATGTTTAAATCTAGATTAGTTGCTTGTGGGTTTACTCAAAAATTTAAGATTGACTATGTTGAAACCTTTACTCCTATAAAAAAGTAGTATTGTTAGACTTTTTATTACTCTTACAATCCAAAATGGTTGGGTTATCCACCAAATGGATGTCAAGAATGCATTTCTAAATAGTGATTTAGAATAATAAATATATATGACTTATTCTAAAGGTTTCACTAATCCTAATAAATAACATTATATGCAAGTTAAAAAAATTATTGTATGGTTTAAAACAAGCTCTTTGAAATTGGTATTCTAAAATTACTTCCTTTTTAAATAATTGAGTTTTTCTAACTACTATTCAGATAATGATCTCTTTATTAAAGTTGAAAATAGTCATTTGATTTTAATTATATTATATGTTGATGATTTGTTAATTACTGGTGATTTAACTAGTTTAATTCATAAATATAAGGATAAATTAAGTAAAATGTTTGAAATGATTGATTTAAGCATTCTACATCATTTTTTTAAAATAGCTATATTTTAGGATAAAAATTCAATTATTGTATCATAATTTCAATATGCACATAATCTTCTTGTTAAGTTTAACATATTTGATTGCAAATCTACCACTACTTCTATTAAATTTGGTATTAAATTGATCCTAAACCTGCATGTGAAGAAGCTAACCCTACTTTGTATAGACATCTTATTGAAAGTTTGATTTATCTAACCATTACTAGACTAGATATGTCATATGTTGTTAATGTTACTTCTAGATTTATGCTAGATCCTTATTTGGATCATTGAAAATTAGATAAATTAATATTCATTATATGAAAAGAACTATAAACTATTATTTATTTTATTCTTCGATTGATAATGCTAATTTATATGGTTATTGTGATGTTGACCATGTTGGTGATGCTTTAGATCACAAATCTACTTTTGGATATGTGTTTAAATTTGGTGCAGGTGCTATCACTTGGAGCAACAAGAAGTAACCTATTATCTCTCTCTCTTCTACATAAGTGTTGTACAAGCTACTGAAGAAGCCATATGGTTGTGAAGGTTATTGGGAGAACTTCATTTAGATGTTTTTCAGAGTACCGTCCTTCATTGTGATAACCAAAGATGTATAACTTTAAAGAAAAATCCAATACAACACCAAAAAAATAAACACATTGAATTTCATATGCATTTCATTTGAGATAAAGTCCTCAATGGTGATATTAATCTATAGTTTTGTTCTATGGATAAACAAGTAGCAAATATCTTCATAAAACCACTTGGTGCTACCAAGTTTTGTCAGTTTCATACAATGTTGGGCCTATTGGAGTTGCCATTGATGGGAAGTGTGTATGACAATATCACTTCCTAACGGCCATATGTTTCTTCTCCTTCTCTACACTTCTTCTCATTATAAATAATTGTAAACTTTATGTATAAACTATGTGATTTAAGTAAACTTTATGTGGAAGTTTTACTTTTGTACTCCAATACATTAAAAATCATAATTTATAATGGAGGTCCTTATGTTATAAAAGGTTCTAAATATGCTTAGTGATTATTCATGAGAGATTGTGAGATGTAACTTCATGATCATGCTATCCTAAACTTATTTTTGAGTAGTTTATGAATTATAATTATTTTTGTTTCAAATGGTGGTATTTGGCATGATGAAGGTTTTTAAATCCTTCAATTATGTACATAGTATAATTATTTTTTAAGGTGGCTATGATAGTTATCTCCACTTAGCATTAAGGGGGAGTGTTAGAACATTTAATCCTAAGTGGGCTTATTGACCCTTAGCCTTGGTAAAGTTATTAAATAATAATAATAATATATTATTTATTAACATGAGGTGGAAACTTCATAAAAATAAATAATAAAGTTATAATTATTTAATAAGTTATCAAAATTTAATTAAGTGGCTTTATCGAGATGGATGGACCCATTATTTTTACAACGGTCACCTTTCTTGAAATTTCACTATAAAATAAGGTTTTAGCCCTACTGTGAAATCATTCAAATATGAAATTATTTTGATCATATTCAATTTTTGAGTTGTATGAAACACTACGTGAAGAAGTGAGAAGGAAAAGAATTTGTATTGGGGTTATTTTTGTTTCTCAATTATTGAATATCACTCATGGGTTTTTTACCTCCTAAAGGTTTTTCCACTTTAAAATCTTTGTGTCATTTGCCTCATATGTTTTGTCTATTTATTTACACTTCTAGATCTCAACCTGTGTATTGCTACATATATGTCTACAAGAAATATTTCACTCTTGTATTTTTTAATCTATTATACCACTATGCACTATGAATTCATGTCAAGATGTTTCTTATGTAATTTAAAAGGTCCATTCCTATGTGTAAATTCAGATTTGTCTTCTTTCACAATGAAACACTAGCTCCACTTTTGACACTTTTCTTGGCATAGAAAAGGAGGTTAAAAATATAGGTTTTTCAACCTCAATCACATTCCATTGTATGGTTGAGCATTTCTTATATTCCAATACTCCTAATAGAGCTCAAATTGTACATAGTTCTCTCATTTATATGGATGTGTGCTCAATAGTGATCCAATAATATGAATACAACCTATTTGGATTTTAACACTTGATAAAATATAAATTTGACCTTGATTTAGAGATTCAAACTTAACTTAGTTACTATTCTTTTGCTGTGTTTTCATATATGTATGATTTAGGGAATTACCTCAAGGATGTACAAATGTATTCCTCAATGGGAAAGTAGCTTTGAAGTAGTGACCAAGTGAATAAGAAATTAGGATAGCCTTGTATATATGAGTCTTTGGGAAATTTCCTTTTAAACCAACATGTAAAATGTGTGGGTTGAACCAAAGGAATGGTTTTAATTTTTAAAAAATAGTTAGTTGATAACCTTGGACACCTCCAATGAAGGTAGGTAATACTAGTATAGTTTGATTATTGCCATGAATGTCCAGGATGAAGAAGACTAATCTAGAGAATGGAAATAGTATGTTTAGGTTAATAGATAGTTTATGCATATACTAGGAAGATACTATATGTAAATGATAAAAATGTGGGAAAGCCGAACCCATAAATAGATAAATGGCTAGGAGAGAAAGTGATCAAGATTTTGTTGTGTATGCATAAGTCATGTTATGTTAAGTATTAGTCAAAACTAATATTTTCAAATGTCTAATACCAAATTTATGTGTATAAAACATGATATGTACTCATTAACAAAGATAAAGGAAATAAAAAAACTTATTTTTCTATTTTCCAATATTTTTATTATTTTATACAAGAAAGAAATCACACAAGGAAGAATCTAAGAGGTGAAATATGCAATAAGCAAGCAGAGCCCAGTCAAGTGGAAAAAAAATCTAAGAGGAAAAGTCAAGAAGACAATCCAACAAGCTAAGATAAAAAAATGGAATAAAAAAGAAGAGGATTCCAAGAACCTATAACTTGCCTCAAAAAATAGTGCATGTTAGGATAGAAGGTCTCGATATGTATTTTTTCATGATCAGGAAGTCTACTCAAGTGTTCAAAATAGGATCAACAATCAAGTAGATGAACCATGAAAACATATTAAATATCATAAACCAATGGGATAGAATAATGTCATTACAGACTTAACAAAGTCATAGATATGCAATTTGGAAAAAAGATGAGGCAAGATATAATCTCAAGGGAGTAAGGTACATGAAATGCATGATATATATAATAATTTAAAAAGAAACTATATACAGTAGGATGTATTTTTTAATTATGAGGGATAAATTGTCATAACTAGTTGATGATCATGTCTATCCATCTACAAGTTGATTTCCATGATTGTGGAGGGTCAGATGCATCACTATAAGTATAATAAAAATTATCATAATATGTAGTATCAATCATATAACCATGAGTTGTCTGGTAACCTAAATCATCATCACTAAGATAATCATCATGATAATAGGATTTAAAATTTACTTTAACCTTCTGAAAAGAAGCATGCATATCAGTTTAGACATTTTTTTATAAACTTGAATACTTATAGGTGTTTGGGTAGGAATATATGCAAAAGCTTGTGCTAAGACTATATTTGAATGTGGATGAGCATGTATTGTATTCTCATTGGTTCAACTATAAGAGTTGTAACTCCAAGAGTCATAATTTGAGGAATCAAAATATTGTAGATGTAAGAACTATAAGAACCATAATTTTAGGTGGTGAAATTATAGTAGATACCATGAGGTTAACTTATTTTAATTTTAGGAAGCAATTCAGGTAATATCTCACATTGATATTGATGTTGAGTAGGTAATTCATAAGGCACACCATGAATAGTGTATATTTTTTTATAATGCACAAACTTAAGACATCGATGTAATTTGAATTTTATTTATCTCATTTGATTTAGCCATTAATATCAAAATATTAGATCATAATTCCCACTATCAAATAATACATGGAACCATAATAATGTTTTAAGACTTACAGTGACTAGTAATGTGATACAAATGATGGATGTCTATGTAATACCATCATAACTCTTTAGAACTATGGTTGTGCCAAGTAAATATTGTAGAGTGTGATTATACTACCAATAAATGACATCGTAATTAAGTTTTGACTTGAACCATTGTATATTATAATGCCATGTGTAATCATAGAATACAAATCAAAAAATAATTTGAATAAATTGGATCATTGTTAGTATCATAATTTAGAATCTCATGGTTATATTATGTAATAGATGGAGATTACTTTCATGAACCAATAATCATACCTATAATACTATCTAAGATATTTTGATTGAAAATTATTGGTTGATTTATAGGTGGCACCATGTGAACATTGTCTTTTTTAAGATCATGATTCGTAAGTGGATTGTTAAAAATTAGCAAGCATTTATTTGATATAGTAACACATTCATTCAATGTTGTATTATGTCCTTCCACTTGAATAACATTACTATTAATTAAATATTGTATCTCATGTCTCAATTAATATATTGTGATTTATGTCAAGATTAAAAGGTTAATGTTGAAAACAAGAAATGAAAATGTTTAAAGGAACAATGTTACTTTGAAAAATAAGCAAACCATAAAATACGAGAGACAAGAATTGGCAAATGGAAAAACTATCAAATGAATAAAAACTCCACATATATTATAGCAATTTTAGAGCATTGATCTCCAAGTACAATATCAAAAATAAGCCAAGAAAAAGAGATGTAAAAATAACTTCAAGCCAAAAAGAGACATCTCAAGATAGCTTGAGCAAGATGTTTAAATAATGAGAAAGGAAAGGTCAATAAATAGAGCTAGGAGGAAAAATGAATTACTTACACAACCTTCATGTGTGTGTTGAATGTCCATAATCTCCTTATAGGTAAGGAGTATTTATGTCACAAGTGTGGGGGAGTTACATTTTAATGTAACTCCAGAATTCCCTGCAAAAAGATAAAATATGTGTGACACCTCATAAATCTGGGATAAAGTAAACTTTTCATACTAAGGAATGTACAACTAAAAAAAAGAATTAGAATAAGCCTAAATTACTTATGAAATGTGATCATAAATAATATTTTTCTCCAACACTCTCCCTTAAGATTAATTTGGGATTACAAAAGTGAATAAAACCTTACAAACAAAGAAGGGAGTTGATAATACATAATACTTTTCCATAATAGAAACTTCTTTCAAAAGAAAATACAATAGTTTGAGAAAGAAAGAAGAAGAGAATAGGTGTCTCTAAAAAGTAATAATAAAATTATGATCATTGACAATCTCCAAAAAGCCTCTTCGAAAAAGATGGTCAATTTGCAATGGAACAAAGACCGGCAAGAAGGAGAATGCAAAGATGATGCACTAAAACTTGAAAAACAAACAAGTTAACACCAATCTTCATGTTAAGTAAATAATATACCATAAAATATGATCTTTATATAATAAATTTAATAAAATCATATCTAATATAATAAAATGGAGAAAAGAAAACTTTCATCATAAAGTGTGAAATCTTACATAAAAAATAAGTTAGTCAAAACATAATTAGCTCCAAACATAGCATTTTTTTTTTTATAACATATAACAAGAGGCAAGCATAAATGTAAGGAATGAATTAACATTGAGTTTATCAAAATGGAGAGAGAGAACATGTGTCATATGCAAAATCTATTCTACTTGAAGTAATTGAGGAATTATCAAAAGAACACACATCTCAGTTTTGAGAAGATACTATAGTTTTTGGTATCTAAATTGATTTAACCTTAGAATTAGGTGTTTTAACACAGTTTTCTAACAATGCACAGTGTTATGAGTTGATTACCACAAGATCTACATAAATAAAATTTCTAACATTTAGAGATGATGTCCATGTTTACCACAACGCTCATAAGTTTTATCATTTTTAATCAAAGAATGAGCATGATGAATATTGTAATTAAAAGAAGTTGTATCAAGGATTATGATTGTGAAAATCCCTTCAGTGTGAAGGACAATATGGCTTCAATATAATTAGAGAATCATTAGAATCGAAACCTGCACAATTAATGTTATGTTTAAATAAAAGAGGTTCAACAATGTCATTTTCATGTTAGTTAAGACCACCACCAAAATAACCCATAGATTGCATAGTTTTTAAACTAGGGTTATAAATAAGATGTTGCAAAGTAATACACTTATTATGAGATTAAAAAAATAACATTACATATTTGTGCATTTTCAAACAAGTTTAATTGTTAGAAAGTCAACTAAAATTTAAATTTCGCTTAATTTTATATTGTGCGAGTTTTACAAAAGAAGAATGGTTTGATTTTAGCATACAAGTTGACGTGTTAAAGTAGTAATTTTAATGTTTTTTTCAATAATTTTATATTTAAGAGCATTAATCAACGCATCCTCTATTTTCCAAAGCCACACTGAAACCCATTTCTAAAAAAATTGAATGGTAAAAACTAAGTATCTTTAAAATGTCTTATTTATAATGAATTTACTAATATAACACACAAAAACAAATTTTGTCAAAATAAAAGACAATATAATATTTAAGTGTTATTAAAAAAATTTTAAAAAAAAAATTGAGATTAAATTATTTAAAATAATTACTTTAAAAAAAATACCATAAACAATATGAAATATTTGTCCCAAAAAAAAATTTATTTCACGTGAAAAAAATATGAATGAATGATTTTTTATTGTTTTGGGAAAAAAAATTGATTGGATTTAAGCAAATATCCTAAATTGGATTATATATATATATATATATATATATATATATATATATATATATATATATATGCACGCACGCGCGCCCCTTCATTGACCGTAAATGCCACCTATTAAATCTCCAAGTTAAAAGGTTTAGATAAAGATTGAGAAAAGTAAGCGAATGAAAAATGGAAACTTGTTTGTCAAGTCATCATGAGAATGATTTTAAAACAGAAAGTACCAAAGCACAGAAATACCATGCACCACCAAAAGGCAAGGGAAGACGTTGCTACTATACCAAAGCCACGTAATGCCAAAGCAAATGGAAATACCACAAACAAATAATTGAAGATTAAATAATTCCAAACCACCAAAATAGCAAAGTAATGTGTAATGTTTTTCAAGGAAGCCGCAAAACATGACAATTAAAATTGAACAAAGATGAAACTCAAAACTACCACATTGTGTTTTTGCATGAAAAATGTTAAAAGGAAAATGGTAATGATGTAACAATTGATTTAGTACAAATTTATCTCTGAAATGAATACTTTAAATTTTACAAGTCACTTAGAACTAAGCATCTAAAATGTTTAAAATTAATGGCTTCAGAAATTAAAATGAATTAAAAAACTAAAATTTAAAATGGGTTGTTTTTTTTCACTCAAATATCTTTATAAATATTTAAATTTAACGTTAAAACAAATAAACCTTGATATTATATTAAGATTTATGTCAAGCTTAAAATATTAATATTGAAAAAAAGCAATGAAAATGATTAAAGGATAAATGTTACTTTGAAATAAAAGCAAACTATAAAATGTGAGAGACAAAAATTGGTAAGTGGAAAAATCGTTAAATGAAGAAAAACCCCACATCTATTAGAATTCTTGCAAAATATTGATCTACAAATACAATATCAAAAATAAATCAATAGAAAGAGAGATAAAAATGACCTTAAGTCAAAATAGACATCTTAAAATAGAGTAAGATGGTTAAAGAATGAGAGAAGAAAGCTTAATAAATAGAGCTATGAGGAAAAATGAGTTACTTACACAACATTCATGTGTGTGTTAAATGTCTATAATCCCCTTATGGGTGAGGGTGGTGTGAATGACAAGTGTGGAGACAGTTATAAGTGAATGTAACTCTAATATTATCTACAAAAGAACTAAATAGGTGTGACCCCTCATAAATTTAGGATAAAGCATGCAATATGCTCTTAACTTATTTCACATCTAGTGATGTGTGTGACTGATTTGTGGCTTACTACCTTCATATTATCTAATTACATTTCTCAATGTTCTTAATATGGTCAACCTATGGAATAATCATGGCTAAGTAGAGTATATATAAGAGCAAGTGGTTAGTGTTTTATCATCATATTGAGAATTTTATTGTTATTGCATTGTTGTGGAGGTTACCCCCTTGAAGTCATTCAACTATATTTATCAAGTATTTTACTCTTCTATCAATTATTATGTGGATCTATTATCTATGTTCTCATTTTTGTGATATATTATTCTACTATGTGAACATCTAAGTAAGTTCATTACAAGTGGTATCAGAGCTTCGATTTAGGAAAGTTTCTATGACAATATTTTTCAAATCTGGTGTTGCATGTCTCCTGCAAGTTGCAGGATTGAAAAAATATAACTCACGATCCACGAAGAATTTATTTTTTCATTGCTACAATATTGTTCAAAGTTTTTTTTTGAAAAAAATAATAAAAAAGTCTAGAATATTTTTAACCTTGTGCAAAATAGCAATCGTTAGATTCATCACTATGAGATAATTCTAACGGTGTATTCCACTTATATACTTTTTTGAGCCTATATTTTTCAATTTTATGTACATTAGTAGTCATTAAATTCATCTCAGTGAGGTGATCACAATGGTCTCATCTGCCGATACACTTTTTTCAGGGCTGAAACCCTCTTAGGGTTTATGCATGGCTAGTCCAAACACTCACGGATATGGAAAAGGGAAAAAAAATGCTTTAAACTCCTCACAAGGATGACATGGATTCTAAAACTTTGATCCATGTATTTCAGAGGTAGTTCAGCAACTTCGGTTAGAGTTACATGGCATGGTGTGGAAAGATGATCTTAATGCAGTTAAAGGGGACATCACAGGTATGAGATGGAACTTGAAGGGATTTTGAGGTAAGTGAAATAAATAAATGGACAATTGGCCAACTTTGTAACTCACCCATTGTAAAATAACACTCCACCACTCAATTTTGGTTCTCATCCTCCAAACAATCACAACACCAATCTTAGTCCGAAGTCAATGTTACCAAAAGTGGACTGGCACAAGTTTGATGGTAATGATCCACTTACATAAATCACTCAAATTGGGAATTTATTTGATCTACATCAAACTCCATGTTCACAAAATGTGTTCATGGACTCTCTATGCGTAGAACCTAAGCAGTTCATTTGGTATCAATGGTTATGTGCTCAAAATAAAAAAGAGTCTTCCAGTTTCTTGATTTGTATTCTATAAAGAGTTGCAGCTCCACTATCACAATCATGTCTCAAAAAACTACTTTAACCAACTAGCTTAACTACACCAAATAGGGACTATAAAAGATTATATTCATCAATTTCAAAATCTCTTCCTATGTGTGGTGGATATCACTACAAAAAATCTAACTGGCTTGTTTTTAGGTGGCCTCAAAGATAACATCAAATTGGAGGTTTGCATGTTTAGTCCTAGTTTAGTGTTTGAATCCATCCCAATGGCATGTATGGTAGAGTAAAATGATATGCTCAAATGAAGACCTTTCACTAATGTCTGTGAACACATTTTCCCAACACCATCTTTTCCTCAACCTACTCAATTGACCCATCATCAAATTAAGGATAAGTGTGCAAAAGGTTTGCATTTTGGTTGTGATAGCTAATGGATAAAGGACATCATTGTGATGAAAATAAGTTGTTTAAAATTAAAGGCACTAATGAGGATGACGAAGATGATGAAGCTTCAGGTGTAATTTTGGGTGAACCTAAGGATGAATCTAAAAATTTTAAACAAATTATTTATTATCATGCACTTTCTAGTATTAGTACTCCTCAAACCCTTAAGGTGGTGGATTTCTTTAAGAACCAAAAAGTGATTGTGTTAGTTGACTCTGAGAGTACATATAATTTTATCAACATTATGTTGGCCAATCATTTGAACTGTTTCATTTGTCTGACTCCAAAATTTTAGGTCATGATTATAAATGGTGGTACCATCAACTATTTTGTAAAATGTCATAGTATTAAGCTTTTTATGGGAGGATACCTATCAAATTCTCCTACATTTTTTATTTCCATGGGAGGAACTAACATTGTTCTGGGAGTGAAATCATTCACCATTTTAGGCACTATTGATATGAATTTTTAGGAATTCTTCATGAGATTCCGCTTAGAAGGCATGACATTTGAACTATGTGGATTATGGGCTAAATCTCCACAATTGATTAATTCTCATCAGATGGTGAAGATTCTCAAAAAATGTGTTGAAGGATTTGTGGCACGCTTGTTTTCCATATAAGTTCAACTAACCAAGGAATCTACCCATCCTAATTTACAAATAATGTTGGATGACCATTCTATTATTTTTGGTGACATGTCAAAAGGAGTTCCACCAAGCCAAGTGCATGATCATGCCATTAGACTACTTCCCAAAAGTACACCACCTAACATCAGAGCCCATAGGTATTCCTATGCCCAGAAGAGTGAAATTAAAAATATGGTATAGGAGATGTTGGAGGTAGGAATCATCTAAAATAGTCAAATTAAATACTCCTCCCTAATAGTCATGGTGTAGAAGAAGGATGACACTTGGAGGATGTGCCTAGACTATAGAGAACTCAATAAGTACATCATCAAAGATAAGTATTTTATTTCAGTAATTGATGATTTGCTAGATGAATTTCATAGTGTAGTTTATTTTACCAAGTTAGATATTCACTTTGGGTATCATCATATTCAAATTCAATAAAATGACATACCTAAAATAGCTTTTAAAACTCATGAAGGCCATTATGAGTTTATGGTAATGCCTTTTGGCCTCACAAATACACCATCTACATTTTAGAGTTTTATGAATATTGTTTTTAGGCCATTTTTGAAAAAAAATATGTTGATGTTTTTTTATGACATCCTCATTTATATCAAAATTTGGGAAGACCATTTGAAACATGTGAAATAGATACTTTCAATTCTAGAATAACATCAGATTTATGAAAAACCTTCCAAATATGATTTTGGCATCTAAGAGATGGAGAACTTAGGTCATATTTTTTAATGTGAAGGAGTGAAATTTGATCCTAAAAATATCCAAGTGATGATAGAGTGGTAGGTTCCCAAGACACTTAAGAACCTCCAAGGATATCTAAGGCAAACTAGTTACTATCACATGTTTATCAAAAATTATGGTAGTAACGTAACCCCACTCACATCTTTTTTAAATAAAGACTTATTGTAGTGGACTAATATAGCTTCCAAGGCATTTGAACAATTTAAAATGGCTATGTTCACCACTCTAATTTTGGTCATTCCTACTTTTTTTAAAACTTTTTTTGTGGAATGTGATGCATCGGGATATGGCATGGGGGCTATACTATTGCAAGAAGATAGACCACTAGAATTTGAGAGTCTCCAAATGAAGGAAAAAAATAGGCTCAAGCCAATATATGAGAAAGAGATGTTGGTTATTTTTTATTAAGTCAAGCAATAGATACCTTATCTTATGGTTCATCACTTCTAGGTAAATACCGATCATGATAGCCTTAAATATTTTTTAGAATAACAATTGTCTTCTAAAGAACAAAAAAAATTGGTGAATAAAATTTTAAGATGTGATTTTTAAATAGTATATAAGAAAGGAAAAGATAATGTGGTGGTAGATGCATTATTTCAAAGGGATAAATCAATTGAGACATTGTTAAGTACAATCATTATTTGGTAGGTAGAGGGATAGAGGAAGTAAGATCAAAATGTGAGAATGATAATGTTACCCATGATTTGATTAAAAATATTTAGTAAGGTTCTGGGGATCTAAAAAATTACATGGAATGGGAATACATTATGGTATAAAGATAGATTATACCTATGTAAGCATTCTCTCCTCAAACATAAAATCATTCAAGAACTACATGCATCTCCACTAGGAGGTCACTCAGGGTTTTTGAAAACATATCATAGAATCAAGAAAGATTTATTTTGGGAGGAACTCAAGGAGGATGTCCAAAAATATGTTGTTGAATGCATGTTATTTCAACAGAACAAAGGTGAAAACATTAAGACCCAGGTCTTTTGTAGCATTTATCTATCCCTAGTTGGCATTGGGAGGAGGTTTCCATGGATTTCATAATTGGGTTACTATGGTTTGAGAGTAAAAATGTTATCATGATAGATGTGTGTTGACTCACCAAGTGTGCTCATTTTTATTCCTTATCACAACTATTTGTTTCCAATATAGTAGCTTCTACTTTTCTCAATATAGTTCAAAATTCTCATAGTGCTTCAATGATCATTATAAGTGATCAAGATCTCATATTTACTAGTAATTTTTAAACTAAATTATTTGCATTTTTGGGCACCTAGTTGGTTCATATCTCATCTTATCATCCTCAATCTGATGGATAAACATAGCTAGTCAAGAAATGTGTATAAGGGTATACTTTTTGTTTTGTTTCTGATAAACAAGATAAATGGGCTCATTGGTTGCCACTTATCAAATGATGGTTTAACATTTCTTTTCACACTTCTTCTAAAATGTCTCCTTTTATGGAATTGTATACCCACCCACATCCATCACTAGAATTGATGGTGCATCCCAAGGTTCGATCTATTGAGGAACACATTGACCATCAATAAGAGTAATTATTTAGTCTACGAGAGAATTTAACAATGGCACAAAATAGAATGAAAGACTAAGTAGATCAACATCGTAGTGAGTGAAATTTTGACAAGTAATTGGATATTTATGTATTTTTAATCCATATAATCATATGTCTTTGAATCAATATAAAAATAATAACAAGTTTTACCCTAAGTATTATGGCCCTTATCAGATCTTGCGTAAAATTGGTAATGTGGCCTACAAGCTAGAATTACCCCTGTCTACTCGTATGCCTCTGATATAATGTATCTTTATTGAAGAAGGTACTGGACATAAAATTTCCACTTAGATTTAGTTACTTGAATCATATGAATAATGCAGATTCATACTGGATCTTGAAAATAAACTTCACACATTTACTAAGTAACGATGGACCAAAGTGATAAATAAGTATTTGATCAAATGGAAGAATCTGCATTTTGAATATGTAACATGGGAGGATGAAGCATTCATACAACATGTTTTGATTCAATGTTAAGGATAAATTTATTCTAAAGATAAAGGGCATGTTACACTCTTAACCTATAGTGCATCTATAGATATGTGTGGTCGACTTATGACTTACATAGCTTCATATTATCTTATTTTAGTTCACAATGTTCTTAATATGGTTGGCCTATGGATTAATCATGGTTGAATAGAGTATATAGTAGGTAGTGGTTAGTCTTTTATAATCATATTTTGAATAATGTTTGTATTGAATTGTTGTGGAGGTTGCCCCCTCCAAATGGCTCAACTATATTTATCATGCATTCTACTCTTCTATCAATTATTGTGTGGATCCATTATCTCTACTCTCATTCATACAATATATTATTCTATTGTGTAAACTTCTAAATAAATTAATTAAATCATGATTTTATTATAATAATAAATACACAGCTAAAAAATAGACTTAGTGTTATGTCCTTAACCTATAGTGCATCTAGGGATATGTGTGGTTGACTTATGGCTTATACCCCTTTATATTAACTTGTTACATTTCTTGATGTTATTAGTTTGGTCAACCTATGGAATAACCATGGATAAGTAGAGTATATATAAGAGGTAGTGGTTAGTATTTTATCATCATATTGTGAATTCTATTATGTTGCATTATTGTGGTGGTTGCCTCCTCAAAGTGACTCGGTCATAATATTCAAGTATTTTGCTCTTTTGCCAATTGTTGTTATAGAACTAATTATTTTACTCTTAAGTGTACCATATATAATTATAATGTTTTGAATCATCTAATTAATTTCTTTACAACTGGTAGTAGAGAATCGACTTGGATAATTTTTTGCAGCACATTTTTTTTGAATCTAGCATCCTGAGTGCCAAAAGGCTGAAAAAACATAACTTGTGATCAGGGAGGAATTGATTTTTTCATCATTTTAGTTTTGTTCATGATTTTTTTTTACAAAAAAGAAAAAAATTATGAGTAAAATAAATAAATAAATAAAAATAATTCTAGAAATTTTTTTACCTTGTAAAAATTAGCAATCATTGGATTCATCTCTATGAGATGATCGCAATAGTATATTCTACTAGTACATTTTTTAGGGTAAAAATGTTTTCACCCTTGTGAAAAATAGTAGTTAGATTCATCTCAGTGAGACGATCTCAATGGTGTATTCAATCGATACATTTTTTGGGGGGTTGAAACCCTCCTAGGGTTTGTACATGTTTGGTCCAAACACTTGTAGACTCAAGAAAGGGAAAGAAACTCTAAAAACTCCTCCCAAGGATTACATGGAATCTAAAACTTCTTATCCATCTATTTTAGAGGTAGTTAAGAAAATTAAGTCAGAGTTGTAGGGCATGGTGAAAAAAATGATTTTAATGCGGTTCCAGGGGACATACATGTTTGAGAGGGGACTTGGATAGCATGAAGGATCAATTAAAACAAATATATGGGAAATTGGCCAACTTGTCAGCTCAGCCACTACAAAATAATCATCTACCACTTCAATTTAGCTCTTCTCTTCTAAACAATACCAACATCAATTCTGGCCCTCAGATGAATTTTCCAAAAGTGGATCTACACAAGTTTGATGGTAATGATCCACTCACTTGGCTCACTCAAATTGAAAATTTATTTGATCTTCATCAAATTCTATGTTCACAAAAATTGATTATGGCCTGTCTATATTTGGAACCTGAGCCACTCATTTGGTATCATTGGTTGTGTGCTAAAAATAAAAAGAAGGGTGTCCCAATTTTATGTTCATTATTTTTTGAAGAGTTGTAGCTCCACTATTGCAATAATGTTTCTAAAAAATACTTCAATCAACTAGCCAAGTTACATCAAATTGGGACTATCAAGGACTACATTCATCAATTTCAAATTCTCTCCTTACGTGTGGTAGTAATCATTGATAAAAAATTGACTAACCTATTTTTGGGTAACCTAAAATATAGCATTCAATTATAGGTTTGCATATTTCATCCTAGTTCTATATATGAGGCCATACCAAGGTCACAAATGGTTGAGGAAAAAGAGATGATTAGATGAAGACCTTTCACCAATGTTCATTAATGCACCTTCCCAACACTATGATTTCATTAGCTTACCAGATTGACACCTCAATAAGTGGAAGAAAAATGTGTAAAAGGTTTGTATTTTGGATGCAATAGCAAATGGATCAAAGGGCATCAATATGCTGAAAATAAGTTATTTTACATTGGCAGTGCCATTGAGGAGGAAGAAAATGAAAAACTTTAGGGGAATGGTTAGAATAACCTGAGGATGAATCTGAAGATTCTCAAACTACTATTTCTTGTCATTTACTTTTAGGCATTAGTACTCCTCAAGCTATTAATGTGGTGGCATTCCTAAAGAAATAAAAGGTGGTTGTGTTAATTGACTCTGGGAGTACACATAACTTCATCAATAGTAAGTTAGTTTCTCATTTGAATTGTTTCATTTACCCAGCTCCAAACTTTCAGGTCATGATTCTAGATGGTGGTATAGTCAACTATTCTAGAAAATTCCATAGTATTAAGTTTGTTATGAGATACTATTTGTTATATTCCACTATGTTTACTATTCCCATGGGAGGAGCTAACATTATTTTGGGAGTGCAGTGGCTCACCACTTTGGTCACTATTGAGATGAAATTCAAGGAATTATTCATGAGGTTATATTTATAAGGAAGGACTTTTAAACTACATGGATTATGAGCGAAATATCCATAATTGGTTAGTTACCACTAGATGATGAAGATTCTCAAAAAAGGGGCAAAAAGTTTTGTGGCATGCTTATTTTCTATGGAGGTTCAACCAACCAAGGAGTCTACACACCCTGATTCATAAAAGGTGTTAGATGAGCATTCTATTATTTTTGGTGACATGTTAAAAGGACTTTATTCAAGTCATGCACATGATCATGTCATTAGACTCATTTCAATAAGTATACCACCCAATATCATACCCTACAGGTATCCCTATAGCCAAAAGAGTGAAATTAAAATTATGGTACAAGAGATGTTGGAGACAAGAATCATCTGACACAGTGAAAATGAATTATCCTCTTCGGTGGTCATGATGTGGAAGAATGATGATAGTTGGAGGATGTACCTTGACAATAAATACACCATTAAATATAAGTTTTCTATTCCAATAATTGATAATTTATTAGATGAATTGCATGGTGATATTTACTTTACCAAGTTAGATCTTCGCTATGGATATCATCAGATTTGCATCCACAATGAAGACATAACTAAAATAGCTTTCAAAACTCATGAAGACCATTGTGAATTTATGGTCATGCCTTTTGGCCTAAAAAATGCACTATCTACATTTAAAAGTTTGATGAATATTGTTTTTAGGCTATTTTTGATAAAGTTTGTATTAGTGTTTTTTGATGATATCCTCATCTATAGAAAAAATTGGGTAGACCATTTGAAGCATGTGAAATAGGTGCTTTCAGTTCTGGAACAACATCAGCTTTATGCTAAACCTTCTAAATGTGCTTTTGGTGTCCAAAAGGTGGATAACTTTGGTCATATCATTTCACATTAAGGAGTGAAATTTGATCCTAAGAAAATCTAAGAAATGATAGAGTGGCAGGTTCTCAAGACCCTCAAGAACCTCCATAGATTTTTAGGGCTAACTGGTTACTATTGTAGGTTTTTCAAAAATTATGGTAGCATTGTATCCCCACTCATATCTTTGCTAAAGAAAGACTTTTTCAATGGATTGATTCAACTACCAAGGCATTTGAACAATTGAAAATGGTTATGTGCATAACTCTATTTTTGGCTACTCTTGATTTTTCAAAAACATTTATTGTGGGGTGTGACGCATCATGATATGGCATGGAGGCTATACTCATACAAGAAGGTAGACCACTAGAATTTAAAATTCACCAACTAAAAGGAAAAAATAGACTTCAACTAATATATGATGGCTATTCTACATGTAGTGAATCAATAGATACCTTATATGATTGGTCATCACTTTCAGGTGAAGATTGATCAATATAGCCTCAAATATTTTTTGAAACAACACTTGTCATCTGAAGAACAAAAAAAATGGGTGAATAAAATGTTAGGGTATGATTTTTAAATAATGTATAATAAATGAAAAGATAATGTGGTGGCAGATGCCCTCTCTTGATGGGATGAATCAGTTGAGGCATTATTATGCATCATGACCATGTGGTAGGCAGATTGGCTAGAGGAAGCAAGATTAGAATGGGAGAATGGCAGTGCTACTAATGATTTGATTCATAATCCTCAACAGGGTTTTAATGAATCTAAAAAATTTACATGGAATGGGAATGCATTATGGTATAAAGATATATTATACCTTTATAATCATTTTCTTCTCAAACATAAAACTATTCAGGAACTTCATGCCTCTCTACTTGAAGGTCACTCATGATTTTTGAAAACAAATTATAGAATCAAACAAGATTTATTTTGGGAAGGACTCAAAGGGGATGTTCAAAAATATGTGGTTGAATGCATGGTATGCCAATAAAATAAAGGTGAAACCATTAAGACTTTAGGTCTTTTTCAGCCTTTATCCATCCTTAACCATAATTGGGAAGAGGTTTTCATTGATTTCATTATGGGGTTACCAGAGTCTGAGGGTAAAAATTTTATCATGATTGTTGTGGATCAACTCTCCAAGTATGCTCATTTTTTATCCTTAGCACAATCAGTTTTTACCAATACAGTAGCTTCTACTTTTCTCAATATAGTTCAAAAATTATATGGCACTCTAAAGATCATTGTAAGTGACCGAGATCTTATATTTACTAGTAATTTTTGGACTAAATTATTTGCATGTTTGGGTACCCAGTTGGATCATAGCTCATCCTATAATCTTCAATTTGATGGAAAAATAGAGGTGGTCAATAAATGTATTAAAAGGTATTTTCATTGTTTTTTTTTGACAAATAGGACAAATGGGTTCATTCGTTGCCACTTGTTGAATGGTGGTATAACACTTCTTTCAACACTTCTTCCAATATGTCTCTCTTTGTGACATTGTATGGATATTACCCCCCATCCATCACTTTAGTTTTTCCATTGTATCCTAAGGTTTGAGATATTTAGGAATGCATTCACCATCAAAAATAGGTGTTGGTTAGTTTGCAGGAGAATTTAATAATGGCATAAAATTGATGAAGCAACAAACAAATCAGCACTACAGTGACCATCATTTTGACATAGGTAATTGGTTATTTGTGCATTTATAGCCATATAAGTAGATGTATCTAAAGTAATAGAAAAAAGATATCAAGCTATCACCTAAGTATTATAACCCTTACTAGATTTTGTAGAAAATTGGTAGTCTGACTTAGAAGCTAGAATTACCCCCATCCACTCACATGCATCTGGTATTCCATGTATCTTACCTAAAGAAAGTAATTAGACACAGATTTTTCACTCAGATTGAGTTACCTAAATTAGATGAATAAGGTCATGTCATTCTAGACACTGAAGAAATCCTTTACAAGTGCACTAAGTAACTATAGACTAGAGTCGTTAATTAGTATTTGATCAAATGGAAGAACCTACATTTTGAAGATGCAACATGGGAGGATTAATCATTCCTATAACAACATCATAGTTTGATTCAACATTGAGGATAATGTTGTTTTAAATAGAAGGGGTATGTTATGCCCTTAACCTATAGTGCATCTAGGGATATGTGTGGCTAACTTGTGTCTGACACACCTTTATATTAGCTTGTTGCATTTCTTGATCATCTTAGTATGATCGGCCTATGGAATAACCTTGTATATGTAGAGTATGTATAGGAGGCAGTAGTTAGTATTTTATCATCATATTATGAATTCTATTCTTATTAAATTACTGTGGAGGTTTCTCCATCAAAGTAGCTCAGTTATAATATTCAAATATTATTTTCTTTCACCAATTATTATTGTGGATCTACTTTTTATGATCTTAATTCTACCATATATAATTCTATTGTTAAGAATCATCTAAGTAATTTCCTTACACTTAGGATAAGTCTAAATGAATTAGGAAAGGTGAACCCAAAAAATATCTCCAATAAAATAACATCAATTGGTAGTGTGTCCTAAAGATCTATGGTACTCAAAATATGTATTTACAACATAGCCTTTCAGTAAAGGTTGATATATATTTGTTGATGTATATATGTGTCAAGGATATACTATGAACAATAGAATAATATTTCTCAAATTTTAGTATAGGTCTTGGAAAACCTTAGGGTTTAACTCAATTTTTTTAGAGAGATTATGTGGTTATCGCCTTTAATCTATAAGTAGACCCTACTATAGGGATAATAGGAACTCAGTAGTGACACAATCTACCTAAATTTCTTAGTGTTGTTATGATATAAAATTTCTCTATATTTTTCCAATACGTAAGTCCAAAATTTAAATGGACAAATGCATATTCATAATGAACATTAATCTAAAGTGATTCATGTTAAAAAAGTTTAAAAGAGGATGTAGGGTAGAGTAGAAAAGGAAATTTTTTTTACAACAACAAAGACGAATAGATCTCCTTTATTTTCTTCAGACAATAGTGCAAAATAAAACTAACATCTATGAGATCCTAGTGATATACTCATAATATCATAAGTGCAGTGAGGATTATAAGGTAAATATAATATATATATCTAAATAGTATGCTTTTAAAAGGCTACTTACAAAAATTATTTTAAACACATTTACTAGTAGAATAGGAGGAAAATAGAGCATACATAATAGATTTTATTAGTATAGCTAAAAGCACAAACTAACAAGATGCATTCAAAATACTACTACTAGATTTAACCATTGGATAAATGAAATCACATATCATTAGTAAAGCTTGAGAAATAAGAAAACATGAAGGTAATGAAAAAAGGGAGCAAATTGCATGAATTTTCTTTCTCTTTGCATTAATCTCAAAAATTATGTTTTGTAGTATATTAAAGGGGGAGAACCCCTATATATAGGCCATTTAATGCATAAGATGGTTACAAAATAACTAAATATATGACACCTATTAGTAGACAATGTCCCCAATGTCTTAAAACTAGAGAGTATTTCCTATTCAAATAGGGGAATATTTTACAATGCAATTTGAAGGGAATTAGGACATGATTCTTATCAAGAGAATGTTACATCTTGTTTCCTCGCTAGGAAAACTTTTTAGATTATTTGTGGATAACTATATTTGATAAATTTATATTTGACTATTTTTAACTAAGCTATGAGATAAATGTTGATATAGGGTAGTAGGATATTACTTAGGTTGTATGATCACACTGCTATGTGTTAGCTGTAAGTATATGATTAATTTTTGATCATGTGACTTTGTCATTTCAAATATATTTATGATGAATATATATCATGATTTTTATGGTCTAACTACTTATTTTGTTGTGAGGTTGATCCAAGACAATCCATCCCTTGGAGTGTGATGGAGGGAGAGCATCATCGGAGAGGGTGACGTAGATTGAGATATCAGAGAATTATAGATAAACTGATTGGTACCCCACACACACCATATCTAGCTAGCACATGTTAAATTTTTAATGAGTGGTTAGAATAATATGTTTTGATGTCATTTGCATTAAAGAGTCATTTTAACCATGGTTTACTTAGTATAGTTAAATAGTTTTGAAAAATCACCTTGCATGACTTGTGTGCTAGTCATGTTTATGCTTTAGTAGTTTTATTTTGTGTCATTTCATTTATGATGACTAGTGTTTTAATGAAAATATAATTTGTATGATTAGAGTAAATTTATTGGCTAGAGGAATTAGTCGTTAAATTGTTATGTAATAAATGAGTTGATAATTATTGATTTTTATGAATTGATAAATAGAAATTTTGATAATAAAATTAAAATCAGACAAATTAAATAAAATAATAATTGAATATTTAAAAGAATATATTTTCAAGAAAATATTAAATAAAATAAAAATAAAAATAAAATATTAAGCTTTAAAGAAAATCATGAATAAAAAAAGAAAAAGAAAGTAAAGCAAAACAAAAAAAAAGAAAGAAAGAAAAAGACTTTTTAAAACAACCACGCCTATCATTTTTTATAAGAAAGAAATTGGGGAAATGATTATGGGCTACCTGAGGGGAGAGAAGATCAGAAAGAGGGAGTATGGGGCATAGCATAAAAAAAAGGTGTAAAGTTTTAGCAAGCAGATTACCAAGTAGGTTTCGTATATAATAATTATTTTCAGGCAGTATGATCTGTGTATATAGATAGCACTTGTATTTTTTGCTTTCCAGTATATTGGATTAAGGTTTATTTATGTTTTCCCTTGTAGAACATGAAAACCACACCTAAAGTTTCCCTTAAAACTGCTATATAATGTATATGTAATTATATATTTTTGGGTAAGCTGGTTCAAGTGGTTACTAAATCATTGAGCCTATAGGAGTCATTTTAGTTAAACACAGGCATTGTCTAAATTATAAAAACTATTGTAGTTTAATTCTAGATAAATTAGCAGGGCATTTTTTAATGTAATTTGAATGATTAAAATCTAGCCAGTGTCCCTTGAAATCATTGTAGCTTCCTATTCCAACATGCTTTTAATTTAGGTGTCACCCTAAGTTTGAGATATGCTAATTAAATGGTGTACTACAATTTATTAATGGTGCCACCAGGGTGAATATAGTAATTTAAATTAGATTATGTTATCTCCAAGATTTAATTCCATCAATGGAATTGATCTAGAAGGAAAATATGTAGTCATGGGGGAAGGTATAAAACATCCATAAAAGTGTGTGAATCATTGTTATTTTTCCAAGATTGACAATTCATTGGAAATGTTTTGACCTATCACCAAGCACAATATATTATTTATTATTTCTTACAAGTTATTTTGATATCGATTTCATATTTAACTCCAACCTATAAGGCATTGTGTTGTTAGCTACCAAGAAATGTTAATGCATATTTGAATGATATGTTTCTATAAGCATGTATTGCTAGTCTAGTTTGCATTTTTGATAAGTCGTTGGGTTCTTAAACAATGCCATATATAGTCTTCATCCAATGATTTAATCTTATAGTGATCTGGCATGGCTCAAGTCATGAAAATGAAGGGATCGAAAGAAGTCTTGCTCCTACCAGAACATGATGTTTGAGTTATGTTAAGAGTATAAATAATTAAAGTTGAAAATAAACTAATGGTTGTTCTTCTCCTCCAATTTTACCTACAATGGTGGAAGACAAGGTAAATACATTTTGGCTCTGCCTTGCATTTAGTTTTTTATACCATCACTCTTTTACAAAAAGTGTTGTGGTAGACACTAAATTTTATTCAGTATGTTTGATTTTGGCATGAGTGATGAGGTTTGGTTTCACACTTTTAACATAGTGACTACCATATGTAATGATAAGGTCAACTAGATGCCAAAGCAACTACCCATAATAAGGCATGTCTTTATTTCCACATGCACCCCTCCACATCCACCCCACCACTTGAATTTACCATGCACCCTACATTTTGGGAGTGTGGAGGTGACAACTTTAAGTTAAAATGCTTAAGATATTGTGTCAAACTCTTGAGAGGTCTTTGGGGTGAATTTAAAATGGTTGGGGATTCTTTTAATAAAATATTTAAGGAAACATTGATTATGGGAAAGTATTTGAAGGTTTAAAAAAATACATATATATACAATAAAGTCATGAGAATATATATATATATATATATATATATATATATATATATATATATATATATATATATATATATATATATATATATATATATATATATATATATATATTAAAATAATAATTCCAAATAGTTGAGAGTTATGATACACATGGGTTTATGTCTAAAAACTCTTTTCTTAAAAAAATTTAGATTAATTAGGAACTTAGTCAATACTTATAATGACAAATGATTAAATGACTCTCATTAAATATGAATAACTCTTAGTGAGAAATAGAAAGGGGTAGAAAATCCAAACAAGTTTTCATTATAAGAGGAACGGGTCAGTTATTATATTGTAGTTGAGAATTAAAAATTGGAATGTGGACATAACATTTTAACAAGTTCCACAAGCTTTAAAAGAACTATGGGTGCATATGTTTATATAATTCATTAAGATGTATTCTCATGGTTATGTATCTCTATAGGTGGATTATATCCTATGTTAATGAATTGGGAATAATAAGTCTTAGTAAATGCGTAGGTATTAATGTACCTAGTAGTGTTATATGAGCATAGGGGTGTGCTCTTATGGCTTTATTCCTCAAGTAGATTATAGACTATATTAAATAAATATGAAAATAAAGTTAGCGAATGCGTGCTTTCAAACTCCTGAAGCATATAGCACAATCCAAATTGGATTATCTTATGTTTCTTGTATACTGAATCTTGTTTTAATTTATCTACACATGGAGTTACGTAACTAACATAATTACATATGAAAATTTTTGTATCAGGTCATATACCTAAGCTCATAGTTAGAAGCATGATTTTTATAGTCATTAAGTGCTCGTGGGACCAAAACTATGAAATTATTAAATAGTCTTCTAGAAAATAGAATGAGATGTTCAAATGAATGATAAAACATGTTTATGAGTTTGTTGTTTCTCTAAAAATGATTAGTTAAATACTATTTATATGTGTGCTTGGTATTGAATACTTGTGTGTGATACATATTAAGAGAATGTTTATATGTATAATTATTTGTATGTATTTAGAATATACATTGGTGCATCATGGTGTGTGTTTATATATTATATTTACTTAATACTAATATGCAATTTTAGACCTAGCGTATACCCAAGTGGTATAGTCATGTACTTGCTTAATTATTATAATGTATATGTGTGTCACTTAATAATAAGTTTAGATTGTGTTATTATGTAGTTGGGAACCTATGATAGTATGCGATATCATAGGGTACTGTATTATAGAAGTATGTTGTATCTAGATGGTACATACTATAATTATTATGCCTAAACTCATATCTACATTGAACTGAGTTATTATATGCATGTTGGTTATTTTTATGGATAGTGTGTTTTATAATAGTTGATAAAACTTTGTGTATTTGAGCATACAATCTTTGAGAGTTTAACGAATGTTGTGTTAGTATGTTATGGTGTTCCATGGGAACTATGACTTATTTCATTATATATAGTTACTTGTATAAATTCTTGTGTTTCCATGACTTTAAGACTACTTTGTATGAGTCTTTTGGAAAAACTAGTGGAAATGACTTACAATACTAGACTGTGGTAATATGGGCTATCATAGGCATAGTATGTTTAGAAAATAAATTGTGGTAGTTGAAATCTATAGTTGTGAATATTTTACCTGAGTGGTAGAAACTATAGTCATTATTTTTAGTATGGGATAGAAATTAATGTAAGATTCATTCATGTGTTTGATGAAATAAATGTATGCTTTAGTTACTCCTATGTATAGCATATTATATGATGTATTTGCTAGTAGGATGTAAATTAAATGAATCTTGTGTTTGAATTATATTTGACCAATTTGCATTTTTGATACAGAGAAAGGAATGAGATAGACTTCACTGGCTTACTAGTCTCATAATGACAGATGAAGGCAGTCTGATCAAGTGGTGTGTATAAAATTGATTGATCTAGATCATTATTATTTATTCATTTTAAAACTTTGGGCCAAAGTATGCTTAGTGATGCATTATCATTTCATGAGTGTGATTCACATGTTTGTGTGATGTCTTACAATAGAACATATTTTTATGATACACTGCATGTTTAATTTAGAATCATACAACACATAGGTACTTGTTTGTCTCTTTAGATTCCCACATTGTCACTATCTACTCATCTATGAACTGAGGGCCATTTGATATATTAGTGTGAGGGATCATTGGTCCATGGTTGGTGTGGAAAAATGCTTAGATGATGCTATCCCTCCCCATAGTAGTACTACTTATTGAGATGACACTTGAGATTACCATAGATACTTGAATTTGGGAACTATGCTCCAAGGAAGCCATATATCTTATATATACATTATATTATACCATATTTATTATTAAAAAATGATGAGTTGTAATTACTTGATATTGTATATTAACAATGATGTATGTAGACATGTTTCAGTTGTAGCTGAGTTAATATGATTAATTTATATATTTGTTTTATGACGTTTACTCTCATGATGTTAGAGATCAGTATTTTGAAATGTATTGTGCTTATTGCTATTACCACACCTTGATTATTTATTATGGTCTCTTTATATTCTCATAGTGTAGTCTATTTCTGGTATATGTGTTTTATGAAAAAAATCACATATTTCTATTTCTAACCCGACAGGGTTGTTACATGTTGTATCAAGGTTGTGGCTCAAACTCTAGTTACTAATGAGTCCATTAGCATTTTCATGTCTTTTTTTTCACCAGTGTGAACCTAGTAACATGAAATATTTCACTGGTATTTTGAATTTGTAGTACCCTAATGGAGAACCATGTGATACCATGATTGGATTTTTGGGACTTGATATATCTTCCTATATGGCTTGGTGACTATAATTAACATGAGACATTCATGAAATGTGCATGGAAAAACATGGAGTGTGTACCCTTAGGATCACTTGTACTATTTTGAGTTGTTTAAGGGTTGGCTTATCGAGTGACCCAATTATGATGGTTGTATGCAAGGTTTGGGTAGGTTAGTATATAGCATAAGTTATGAACAAAATATTGCTACCATAGTTTGATCACTTAGATCGAATACCTCAGTATGATTGCATCCTTCTCAATAAATAAGTCACCTTTGCCCTTTGTGTTTTATGTTGTGAGTATTTTATAAGCTCGAGATGCTTCTCACTTATATGTATATATATATATATATATGTATATATATATATATGTATATATATATATATGTATATATATATATATATATATATATGTATATATATATATATGTATGTATATATATATATATATATGTATGTATATATATATATATATGTATGTATATATATATATATGTATATATATGTATATATATATATATGTATATATGTATATGTATATACATATATATGTATATATACATATATATGTATATACATATACATATATACATATATGCATACATATATATACATATATATATGTATGTATACATATATATATATATATATATGTATGTATGTATATGTAAACATATATATATATATATATATACATATGTACATATATATATGTATATATGTGTGTGTGTGTATGTATATGTATATATGTGTGTGTGTGTATATATGTGTGTGTGTGTGTGTGTGTATACACACACACACATATACATATATACATATATATATATATATACATATATGTGTATATGTGTGTGTGTGTCTATATGTGTGTGTGTGCGCGCGCGCGTGTGCGTGCGTGCACGTGCTTTAGTTTTTATATGTAATGTTCACTAATCCTAGAAATGGAAAATATTATTAGACCAATTTTAGTTTTGGTACCCCCTAGTGTGGTTGGAATTTTCTTGTAGTAGACTGATGTTGTTTTGTTTGAGATTTCTTATGTGTTAGGAGCTTGTTAATGATTTTGCACCCTTATGTTTATGTGGATTTGGAAGAGGTGTAACCTCTCATAGTCGGTATAGAGGTGAGTTGGCACTATCTCATTTTCTTTGACATCATTTTAAGACATAAGAGGATTCTCATTTCATGATGATGATTTAGTATTATCTTAATAGAAAATTGTTTTTTAAATGATGGTTTATTATATTTCCTTAAAGATTGTGGGAAATATATTTTACTTTTGGTTGTGATAGAAGTTGTAATAAGTCTTGCTCCTACCAGAATATGATGTTTGAGTTGTGTTAAGAGTATAAATAATTAAAGTTGAAAATAAACTAATGGCTTCTCCTCCAATTTTACCTGCAATGGTGGAAAACTAGGTAAATACCTTTTGGCTATGCCTTACATTTAGTTTTTTTAACCATTATTCACTTTCAAAAAGCATTGTGGCGGATGCCAAATTGTATTGGGTATGTTTGATTTTGGCATGGTTGATGAGGTTTGGTTTCACACTTTTAACATAATGACTACCATATGTGATGATAAGGTATACTAGATACCAAAGTAAGGACCCATAATAAGGCATGTCTTTCTTGTCATGTGCACCCCTCCACGTCCACCCTAGCACTTGAATTTACCTTGAACCCTACATTTTTGGAGTTTAGAGGTGATGAATTTAAGTTAAAATGCTTGAACTACTGTAACAAACTCTTGAGTGGTTTTTTGGGGTGAATTTAAAATGGGTGGGGATTCTTTTAATAAATTTTTTAAAACATTGATTACAAGAAAGTATTTGAAGGTTTAAAAAAATATAAATATATACAATATAGTCATGAAAATATATATATACATATGAATTATAATAATAATTTCAAGTAGTTAAGAGTTATGATATGCATGGGTTTATGTCCCAAAACTCTTTACTTTAATAAATTTGGATTCATTAGGAACTTAGTCAATCTTTATAATGACAAATGATTAAATGACTCTCATTAAATATGAATAACTCTTAGTGAGAAATGAAAAGGGGTAGAAAATTCAAACAAGTTTTCATTATAAGATGAATGGGTCATTTATTATATGTTAGTTGGTGAATTAAAAATTGGAATGTGGATGTAACATTTTAACGAGTTCTGATAAGGTTTAAAAGAACTTTGGGTGCATATGTTTATATAATTCATTAAGATGTATTCTCATGGTTATGTATCTTTATAGGTTGATTATAACCTATGTTAAGGAATTGGGAATAATAAGTCTTAGTAAATGTGTAGGTATTAATGTACCTAGTAGCATTATATGAGCATAGGGGTGTACTCTTATGGCTTTAGTCTTTGGGTGGATTATAAACTATATTAAATAATTATGAAAATTAAGTTATCAAATGTGTGCTTTCAAACTCCTAAATCATATAACACATTATAGATTGGACTATCTTATGTTTCTTGTATATTGAATCTTGTTTTACTTTATCTACACATGGAGTTAAGTAAGCAACATAATTACATATGAAAAAGTTTGTATCGGGTCATATGCTTTTTTCTAGTCATTAGGTGCCTATGGGACCAAAAATTTGACATTATTAAACAGTCTTCTAGAAAATGTAATGAGATGTTCAAATGAATGATAAAACAAGTTTATCAGTTTGTTGTTTCTCTGCAAATGATTGCTTAACTACTAGTTATATGTGTGCTCGGTATTGAATACTTGTGTGTGATACATACTAAGAGAATGTCTATATGTATAACTATTTGGATGTATTTATCATATATATTGGTGTATCATGGTGTGTGTTTATATGCTATATTTCCTTAATACTAATATGCAGCTTTAGACTTAGGGTATACTCGGGTGGTATAGCCCTATACTTGCTTAATTGTTATCATGTATGTGTGTGTCGCTTAATCATAAGTTTAGATTATGTGTTATTATGTAGTTGGGAACCTATGATAGTATGGGATATCATAAGGTAATATATTATAGAATTATGTTGTATTTGGATGGTACATACTATAATTATTATGCCTAAACTCATATCTACATTAAACTGAGTTATTGTATACATGCTAGTTATTATTATGGATAGTGTGTATGCAAGCATACAATCTTTGAGAGTTTAATGAATGTTATGTTGGTATGTTATTGTGTTCCATGGGAACTATTATTTTCTTTGTTATATATTGTTATTTGTATAAATTCTTATGTATCCATGACTTCAAGACTACTTTGTATGACTATTTTGAGAAAACTAGTAGAAATGACTTAGAATACTAGAATATGGTAATACGAGTTATCATAGGCATAGTATTTTTGGAAAATAAATTGTGGTAGTTAAAATCTAAAGTTATGAATATTTTACTCAAGTGGTATAAATTGTAGTCATTATTTCTAGTATGAGATAGAAATTAATGTAAGATTCATTCATTTGACGGAATAAATGTATGTTTTAGTTACTCTTATGTATAGCATATTATATAATATATTTTTTAGTAAGATGTAAATTAAATGAATCTTGTGGTTGAATTGCATTTGACCAATCTGCATTGTTGAGATAGAATGAGTGAGATGGACTTCACTAGCTTACTAGTCTCACAATGATAGATCAAGGCAATCTGATCAAGTGTTGTGTATGAAATTGATTGATATAGATCATTATTATTTATTCATTATAAAATTTTGGGCTAAAGTATGCTTAGTGAGGCATTATCATTTCATGAAGTTGATTCACATGTTTTTGTTATATCTTACAATAGAAAAAAATTATTTGATACACTACATATTTAATTTAGAATCATATAGCACATGGGTACTTGCTTGTCTCTTTGGATTCTCATGACTATCACTATCAACTCATCTATGAAGGGAGGGCAATTTATTGATGGTATTAGTGTGGGGGATCATTTGTCCATGGTTGGTATGGAAAAGAATTTGGATGATGTTCTCCCTCCCCACAGTAGTACTACTTATCAAAATGACACTTGAGATTGCCACAGATACTTGAGTTCAGGAACTATGCTCCATGGAAGACATGTATCTTATATGTACATTATATTGTACCATATTTATTATTGAAAAATGATGAGTTATAATTACTTGATATTGTATATTAACAATAGTGTCTGTAGACATGTTTCAGTTGTAGCTGAGTTAATGTGATTTACTTTCTATATTCATTTTATGACATGTACGCTCATGATGTTAGAGATTAGTATTTTGTGATGTATTATGCTTATTACTATTATCACACCTTGATTATTTATTATGGTCTCTATAGATTCTTATGGTGTAATATATTTTTGGTATATGTGTTTTATTAAAAAAAATCATGTATTTCCATGTCTAATTCATTGGGGTTGTTGCATGTGGTATCAGAGTTATGGCTCGAACTCTAGGAACTAATGAGTCAATTAGAATTTTGGTCTTTTTGTTTACTAATGTAAACCTAGTAACATGAAATATTACACTAGTATTTTGAATTTGTAGTACCTCAGTGTGGAACCATGTTATACCATGATTAGAGTTTTGGGGCTTGATAAATCCTCATGTATGGCTTGGTGACTATAATTAACATGAAACATTCATGAAATGTGTGTGGGGAAACATGGAGCATGTACCATTGGGAGCACTCATACCCTTTTGAGTTGTTTAAGGGTTGGTTTATTGAGTGTCCTAATTATGATGGTTATATACAAGGTTTGGGTAGGCTAGTATATAATGTAAATTATGAACAAAATATTACTACCATAGTTTGATCACTTAGATCAAATACCTTAGTATGATAGCATCCTTTTCAGTAAATCAGTCATCTTCACCATTTTTGTTTTTTATTGTGAATGTTTTATAATCATGGTATGCTTCTCACTTATATATATGTGCTTTAGTTTATGTATGTAATGTTTGTTAATCCTAGAAATGGAAAATCTTATTAGACCAATTTTAGTTTTGGTACCCCCTAGTGTGGTGGGAATTTTCTTGCAGTAGAGTGATGTTTTTTTTGTTTGAGAGTTCCTATGTGTTAGAATCTTGTTAATGGTTTGGAAGAAGTGTCACCTCTCATAGTGGGCATAGAGGTGAGTTGGCACTCGCACATTTTATTTGACATCATTTTAATCCACATTAGCTTACTTGGGCATAGAGTGAAATGAACTTCATCAGCTTACTAGTCTCACAATGATAGATGAAGGCAATCCAATCAAGTGGTGTGTATGAAAGTGATTGATCTAGATCATTATTATTTATTCATTGTAAAACTTTAGGCCAAAGTATGCTTAGTGAGGCAAAATCATTTTATGAGTGTGATTCACATGTTTGTGTGGTATGTTGCAATAGAATAGATTTCTATGATACATTACATGTTTAATTTAGAATCATACATCACAGGGATACTTTCTTGTCTCTCTATATTCTTGCATTGTCACTATCTACTCATCAATAAAGGGAGGGCCATTTCCTAATGGGATTAATGTGGGGGATCATTAGTCCATGGTTGGTGTATAAAATTGCTCAAAAGATGCTCTCCCTCCCCATAGTAGTACTACTTATCACGATGACACTTAAGATTGCCATAGATACTTGTGTTTGAGAACTATGCTCTGGGAAAGCCATGTATATTATATTGTACCATATTTATTATTGAAAAATGATGAGTTGTAATTACTTGATATTGGTGTTTGTAGACATGTTTCAATTTTAGCTGAGTTAATGTGATTACTTTCTATATTCATTTTATGATATGTACTCTCATGACATTAGAGATTAGTATTTTATGATGTATTATGCTTGTTGATATTGTCACACCTTGAGTATTTATTATGGTCTATGTATATTCTCATGGTGTAAATATTTTTGGTATATGTGTTTTATAAAAAAAAATCATGTATTTCTATGTCTAACTTGATGGGGTTGTTACATGTGGTATCAGAGTTGTGGCTCGAACTCTAGGACCTAATGAGTCTATTAGTCTTTTCATGTTTTTTTATTCACTAGTGTGAACCTAATAACATGAAATATTACACTGGTATTTTGAATTTGTAGTACCTTAGTGTAAAACCATGTTATACCATAATTAGAGTTTTGGGACTTGATAGATCCTCCTATATGGTTTGGTGACTATAATTAACATGAGACATTCATGAAATGTGTATGGGGAAACATGGAAAAACTCATACCATTGTTTAAGGGTTAGTTTATATAGTGTCCTAATTATAATGGTTGTATGTGAGGTTTGGATAGGCTAGTATATAGCATAAGTTATGAACAAAAGATTGTTACCATAGTTTGATCACTTAGATCGAATACCTCTATATGATTGCATCCTTCTCAATAAATAAGTAACCTTTGACATTTGTGTTTTGTGGTGTGAGTATTTTATAAGCACGGGATGATTCTCACTTATATATATGTGCTTTAGTTTTTTTATGTAATGTTTGTTAATCCTATAAATGGAAAATATTATTAGACCAATTTTAGTTTTGGTACCCCCTAGTGTCATGGGAATTTTCTTGCAATAGAGTGACGTTATTTTTTTTAGAGTTCCTATGTGTAAGGATCTTTCTATTGGTTTTGTAACCTTATGTTTATGTGGATTTGGAAGAGGTGTCACATCTCATAGTATTCATAGAAGTGAGCTGGCACTCTCTCTTTTTATTTGACATCATTTTAAGCCATAAGAGGATTCTCATTTCATGATGATGATTTGGTATTATCTTAATGGAAACTTGTTTTTGAAATGATGTTTTATTATATTTATTTCAATATTGTAGGAAATATCTTCTACTTCTTGTTGTGATAGAAGTTGTAAGGTTTGATGGATTGATACATCTTTATGGTTAGAATTTTATTTCTTCTGGTTGAGGAAATAGATTGAGATACCATACTTATAGATTTGGTGAGTAGGTAGTAATTTGGTAACATTGAGTTACGGTATTTTATTTTTACCTTGTGAGTGTATATAATATTTTATTATTGAGTTGATAGTTCTCTATTTATCATTGTGACTTTAAGGTCACTACTTTATCTTACTTGTGATTATAAGACCACGTAGGAGGCAAAACTTGAATTATATATATATATATATATATATATATATATATATATATATATATATATATATATATATATATAACTCTAGACTAATAATTATAATTTGATTATAGTTAATGTGCTATTATTTACCCTTGGTTGGATTGATATTGTTCTCTTTTAGACTTAAAACATGTTGATTTGAAGAGATATTTTTATACCTTTCGCTAGAACCGAGTATAGTATAGGATGTGCGGGACATCTTGTCAACCTAGGGGTTTAGATAAACTTTTAGTTTATGGAATTCTAGCTAGGCAAGAAGAGAGATATTATTCACTTGTTCCCTTATAAGGTTGTAAAGATGGTGTGATCCTTGGCCTTTGTATGCTATGTTAGTTTTAACCTTATTTCTTCTTAGCTATGAATATAATAGAATAAGTTAAGATGTGAAATATGATAGTAGTTATGAGTAGATAGTGGAAACTTAATATAATTATGAATCAATTGTATGATTTCTTTTGTATGTATATACATCTAAAATTATTTAGTATGTAGGATTGCTTTCTATGATCTGATAGTATGAATTTTTTGTTCATTAAACATTATGCACTTACTTTTGGAGACCTAAGGAAAGAGTGATGATTTAGGAACGTGAGTTTTAAGTGATAGGAAAGTATCATACTTAGCCTCAAATTGACTCAATTATTAATAAGTTGGATTTGATAGATCAACTTGTCAAATTCAGTACTTAATAGGTGGAACTTGTCAAATTTAGTCATATGGCCATATGTAAGGATACGATGAAACATATATTACTTAATCTTGTGTACATTGGAAATGTAGTATTTCTAGTTACTATTCATTATCAATGGAGTAGTGATAGCATTGGCATGTTATACTTATCAGGATCTGTGTGGGGTAGTGATAGTACTAACTTAATGCACATCATTCTTGTTAGGTTCCCTAAATATTTTTCTCTGGGATGAGAAAACACTCTCTAGGATAGAAAGGTGTGTTGAGCGCTGGAAGATTGTGTGCAACTTTCCCTAGCCATTTACTTTAAGTTGTATGATAATCTTATGTGCACTTGGTAAGTCAGTGAAACTTTCACTAAGATATTTGGGACCCTTCAAGGTAAAAAAATGGCCAGTCCTATAGTATATAGGCTTGTCTTGATGATTTTAGACCTCAGGGTGGTCATGACAGAATAAATCACAATAAGTGGCACTCACAAACCTTGTTTACATAAAAGAAAATGTCTTAGGGTAGGGTCTTTTGGAACCAATACTTCAAAATTAGATAATTTCAAGGAACTATGGTGAGTTCTATAGGTAATTTTTATTTATTTTATTAATTTGATATTTTATGTCATGTTATTACCTTGATAAATAATGTTTTTAATTTAAAATTAATACTCAAATAAGAGTCATCAGGGACAATGACTAGCTTTAGCAGGGAAGGATGTTGCATCTCGATTCTTTGATAGGCAAACTTATTAAATCATCCATAGATAACTATAGTTGAGAAATTTAGATTTGACTATTTTTAACTAAGATATGAGATATATGGTAATATGAGGTAGTAAGATATTTCTTAGGTTGCATGATCACACTACTATGCATTAGGTGTAAGTATATGATTACTTTATGATCATGTGAATTTGTCATTCTAGCTATATTTATGATGAATATATATCATGAATTTTATGGTCTAACTACTTATTTTGTTTTGAGGTTGACATAGGACAACCCATCCCTTGGAGTGTGAAAAAGGGATAGTATCTTTGGAGAGCGTAATGTAGATCGAGATGTCAGAAGATGATAGATAAATTGACTGGTACCCTGCACACACCATAGATAGCTAGCACATGTTAGATTCTTAATGAGTGATTAGCATAATATGTTTTGATGTTTTTTGCATTAAATAGTCATTTTAAGCATGGTTTACTTAGTATAGTTAAATGGTTTTGAAAATTACCTTACATGACTTGTGTGCTAGTCATTTTTATGCTTTGGTAGTTTTATCTTTTATGATTTCATTTATGATCACTAATGTTTTATTGAAAATGCAATTTGCATGATTAGAGTAAATTTTAATTTATTGGCTAGAGGAATTAGTCATTAAATTGTTATGTAATAAATGCGCTGATAATTATTGATTTTTATGAATTGATAAATAGAAGTTTTGACAATAAAATTAAAATAAAAATAAATAAATAAAATAATAATTAAATATTTAAAATAATAAATTTTAAATAAAATAGTAGATAAAATAAAAAGAAAAATAAAATATCAAGCTTTAAATGAAATCATGAATAAAAAAGAAAGAAAAAGAAAGCAAAGCAAAAAAAAGAAAGAAATAAAGAAAAAGACTCTTTAAAACAACCATGCCTATCTTTGTTTATAATGAAGGAAAGTTGGGAAAATGATTATGGGATGCCTGAGGGGAGAGAAGATCAAAAAGAGGGAGCAAGGGATGTAGCATCAGAAAAAGGTGCAAAGTTTCAGCAAGCAGATTACCAAGTAGGTTTTGTATTTAATAATTATTTCCAGGTAGTATGATCTATGTATATAGATGGAACTTGTATTTTTTACTTTTGAGTATATTAGATTAACTTTTATTTATGTTTTCCCTTGTAGAACATGAAAACCATGCTTGAAGTTTCCCTTAAAACCACTATATAATGTATAAGTAATTATATATTTTTGGGTAAGTTGGGTCAATTGGTTGCTACATCATTGAGCCTATAGGAGTCGCTTTAGTTAAACCCACTCATTATCTAAAATATGAAAACTATTGTTGTTTAATTTTGGATAAATTAGCATGGCATTTTTTGATATAATTTCAATGATTAAAATCAAGCTAGTATCCCTTGAAATCACTATAGCTTGTTATTCCAACATGATTTTATTCTAGGTGTCACCCTGAGTTTGAGATATGCTAATTAAATGGTGCATTACAATTTATTAATGGTGACACTAGGGTGAATCTATAAATTTAAATTAGATTTTATTATCTCTAATATTTAATTCCAACAATGGCATTGATCTAAAAAGAAAATATGTAGTCATAGGGGAAGGTATAAAACATCCATAAAAGTGTGTGATTCGTTGTTATTTTCCCAAGCTTGGGAAGTCGCTGGAAATGGTTTGACCTGTCACCAAGCGTAATATATTCTTTATTCTTGCTTACAAGTTATATTGATATCAATTTCATATTTAAATCCAACCTATTATTAGATTAAGGCATTGTGTTGTTATCTTCTAAGAAAGGTTAATGCATATTTTAATGATATGTATATATAAGCATGTATTTTTGGTCTAGTTTGCATTTTGTTAAGTCATTGGGTTCTTAAAAAATGCCATATATAGTCTTCATCCAATGAGTTAATCTTGTAGTGATCTGGCATGGCTCGATTCATGAAATTGAAGGGATCAAAGAAGTCTTGCTCCTAATAGAACATGATGTTTGAGTTATGTTAAGAGTATAAATAATTAAAGTTGAAAATAAACTAATGGTTATTCTTCTCTGCCATGGTTATTCTTCTCCTCCAATTTTACCTATAATGGTATAATACCAAGTAAATACCTTTCGACTCTACCTTGCATTTAGTTTTTTGTACCATTGCTCTCTTCCAAAAAGTGTTGTGGCAGACGCTAAATTTTATTGGGTATGTTTGATTTTTTCATGAGTGATGAGGTTTGGTTTCACTCTTTTAACATAATGACTACCATATGTGATGATAAGGTCAACTGGATACCAAAGTAGCCACCCATAATAAGTCATGTCTTTCTTTCCATGTGCACCCCTCCATGTTCACCCTAGCACTTGACTTTACCATGCACCCTACGTTTTGGGTGTGTGGAGGCAGCAACTTTAAGTTAAAATGCTTAAGCTATTGTGCTAAACTCTTGAGAGGTCTTTGGGGTGAATTGAAAATGGCTGGGGATTATTTTAATAAAATATTTAAGGAAATATTGATTACGAGAAATTATTTGAAGGCTTAAAAAAATATAAATATATAAAATATAGTCATGAGAATATATATATATATATGAATTATAATAACAATTCCAAATAGTTGAGAGTTATGGTACACTGGTTTTATGTTTGAAAACTCTTTACTTAAATAAATTTAGACTAATTAGGAACTTAGTCAATCTTTATAATGACAAATGATTAAATGACTCTCATTAAATATGAATAACTCTTAGCGAGAAATGGAAAGGGATAGAAAATTTAAATAAGTTTTGGTTATAAGAGGAACGAGTCATTTATTATATGCTAGTTGAGAATTAAAAACTGGAATATGGACATAACATTTGAACGAGTTTTGGTAAGCTTTAAAATAACTATGGGTGCATATGTTTATATAATTCATTAATATGTATTTTCATGGTTATGTATCTCTATAGGGAGATTATAGCCTGTGTTAAGAAATTGGGAATAATAAGTCTTAACAAATGCGTAGGTATTAATGTACCTAGTAGCATTATATGAGTATAGGGGTGTACTCTTATGTATTTATTCATCAGGTGGATTATAGACTATATTAAATAATTATGAAAATAAAGTTATCAAATGTGTGCTTTCAAAATCTTAAAGCATATAACATATGCTAGATCAGACTAACTTATGTTTCCTTTATAATGAATATTATTTTAATTTGTCTACACATGGACTTAAGTAAGCAACATAATTACATACTAAAAAAGGTTATATCAGGGCATATGCCTAAGCTCATAGTTAGAAGTATGATTTTTATAGTCATCAAGTGCCCATGGGACCAAAACTATGACATTATTAAACATTCTTCTAGAAAACAAAATGAGATTCAAACGAATGATAAAATAAGTTTATGAGTTTATTGTTTCTCTACAAATGATTGGTTAACTACTAGTTATATGTGTGCTTGGTATTGAATACTTGTGTGTGATACATACTAAGAGAAAATTGATATGTATAACTATTTGGATGTATTTAGCATATATATTGGTGCATCATGGTGTGTGTTTATATGTTATATTTATTTAATACTAATATGCAGTTTTAGACTTAAGGTATACTTGGGTGGTATAGCCTTGTACTTGTTTAATTATTATTACATATGTGTGTGTTGCTTAATCATAAGTTTAGATTGTGTGTTATTATGTAGTTGGCAACCTATTATAGTATAGGATATCATAGGGTAATACAATATAGAAGTATGTTGTATCTAAATGGTAAATATTGTAAATATTATGCCCAAACTCATATCTACGTTGAACTGAGTTACTATATACATGTTGGTTATTGTTGTGGATAGTGTGTTTTATAATAGTTCGTAAAACTTTGTGTATGTGAGCATATAATCTTTGAGAGTTTAACAAATGATGTGTTGGTATGTTATTGTGTTTCATAGGAACTATGACTTGCTTCATTACATAGAGTTACTTGTGTAAATACTTATGTTTCCAAGACTTCAAGACTAATTTGTATGACTATTTTGGGGAAACTAGTGGGAATAATGTAGAATATTAAACTATGGTAATATGGGTTATCATAGCCATAGTATGTTTAGAAAACAAATTGTGGTGGTTAAAATATATAGTTATGAATATTTTACATGGGTGGTATAAACTATAGTCATTATTTCTAGTATGGGATAGAAATTAATGTAAAATTCATTCATTCATTTGACAGAATAAATGTATGCTTTAGTTACTCCTATGTATAACATATTATATGATGTATTTGATAGTAGGATGTAAATTAAATGAATCTTGTGGTTTAATTATATTTGATCAATTTTCATTGATGATATGGAGTAAGGAGTGAGATGGACTTCATTGGCTTACTAGTCTCACAATGATAGATGAAGGTAGTCGGATCAAGTGGTGTGTATGAAATTGATTGATCTGGATCATTATTCTTTATTAATTGTAAAAATTTGGGCCAAATTATGATTAGTGAGGCATTATCATTTCATGAGTGTGATTCACATGTTTGTATGATATCTTTCAATAGAATAGATTTTTATGATATACTACATGTTTAATTTAGAATCATACAGCACATGGGTACTTGTTTGTCTCTCTGGATTCCCATGTCGTCACTATTTACTCATCTATGAAGGGAGGGACATTTCCTGATGGGATTGGTGTAGGGTGTCATTGGTCCATGGTTGGTGTGGAAAAGTGCTTAGATGATGCTCTCCTTCCCCATAATAGTACTACTTATCGAGAGGACACTTGAGATTACCATAAATACTTGAGTTCAGGAACTATAATCTAAGAAAGCCATGTATCTTATATGTACATTATATTGTACCATATTTCTGATTGAAAAATGATGAGTTGTAATTAATTTATATTTTATATTGATAGTGGTGGTTGTAAACATGTTTTAGTTGTAGTTGAGTTAATGTGATTACTTTCTATATTCATTTTATGACGTGTAATCTCATGATGTTAAGGATCAGTATTTTGTGATATATTATGCTTGTTGTTTTAGATTGAGGTAAAAATAGGTTTTGAAGGGGCCCCGAAACCCTGTAACAAAGAGCAAAAGAAAGAATGTCTAAGACCACAGGCAAAGCCTAAAAAACACTACAAGGAAGTAGCAAAAATAGGTTTTAAATGGACCTGGAACCACCAGAGAAACATCCAGTCAAAACCCAGAAAAATAGAGATCTGGTAATACATCAGTCAAAAGATAACAAAAAGAAAACAAAGATCAGTACCAGTTTCTAAACCAACAAGAAGGACCAGATTATTCATCCAGTTCCAGTATCAAGTTCATGGCTTCTTTTCCTTTCAAAACAGTTTCCTGAGTGGTAGCCTCCAACAAAGCTCCTTTTTGTGTATCTTTCTTTCTAGAGCTTTGCCTCGTCCTTTTGCTGGGACCCTCTAGTGATTTGGTCTCCTCATTGGCTCATTTACCTATATTGATAGCAGCAGCACAAATGTTGGATGTTACTTCCTCCATTTTCATTCTATTGTCCTTTATTAGTTCTCGGAGGTTGTTTTCATAGGCTTTGAGCTTGACTGGGATCTCGCTTAACTGATTATCCATGTTGTTTATTTTGTTCCAAGCATATTATGCTTGTTGTTATTATCACACCTTGATTATTTATTATGGTCTCTGTATATTCTCATGGTGTAATATATTTTTAGTATATGTGTTTTATAAATAAAAATAGTGTGTTTTTATGTCTAACCTAGTGGGGTTGTTATAGAGAAAGCCTAATAGATGGCTATCTCATTTCTAAAGAGCTGGGCTGAGATCTTGGTAGTGTAGTCAATGATGAAGATCCTAATGTATAATAATATGGATGTGAACCAACAGTAGCTAAAGTATGAGTGCTAGTGCTAGTTGAGGAATAAGATATCCCAAGAGGGACTGAAGAGGTAGAGGCTCATGTGATGATAGTTTGCTATTTGACTTCAATTTGCCCTTTTCATACTTCAGAGCATCTCTTATAGTCATTGTCGATCAAATTTAGATCATTGATAAGCTCTTTTAGTAGCTTGACTATAAGCCCTACCATTGCATCATGCTTGCTCAAGAGAGGTCCTACAACTTCATTAATTGCTATAGCCTTTTTAATCTTTTGATTGGTAAAGGATTTCAAATCTACCATTTCTTATCTGAAGGTTACTCCTTTGGTCATGGATTACTTTCTAAATTCTATAATAAATTTATGTAGTTGGGCCCTAAAGGCATCCTTACTAACAATGGAACCATCCTTGTTGGCAATATGCATGATTTGAGCAAAGTGATGACTTTGCCACCTTGTTCAGTGAGAGATTGGCCCAGGGATCTCATTTCATCAATCCAATAGCTTAGATCTTTCTTCTGCCAATTACATATGATTGATCAATTCTCAAGTCCTCCAAAGGGATCAGATTTAAATCTTAAAACTTATTCATCTTGATCAACTTTACCAAGTTGATTATTTTACTATCATATGCCCCATATACAACTTTGGCCTTGAGGATCCTATTATATATTTCATCTCCCTTTACCTTGTATTGGGCCAAGGTGTTCAACATGTTAAACATTTCTACCCTAACCTATTCTACCTTTGCTATGGTATCATATGGTAATGTGGCCTTGTGATGTTGATCTAGGTTAGTTGTTCTCGATTGTAATCCTTTTACCAATTTATTAGTCATATCTATAGTTGTTTGAAGAGATGAGAGGGGGTCTTCCTCATACTATTATTGTTGGCATGGCTTGGCTTTCTTTATATTGGTTAGCTCAAATAAGGTCTCTTTTGACTCATAAATAATTGTTTTGTCTGAGTGGGTGACCTTATTCTTGGTCACCCTCTTCATTACCCTAACCTTCTTGTCAAAATTCAACATGACCTATAAAAGGTACATTATGACCAAATATGGATTCTCCATTGTAGTTAATTACATTTGCTTGATCTATGATTTATCTAAAGAACCACTTGGAGGTTATGATGTTGGAGGCAATGACTGAGCCAAGGTCAACCCTTGGAAATCAAATGTGTGGGAGGTAATTATGGATGTGACCATTGCAAATGTAGATTTTGGGGATAAAGTGGGGTGTGTCACTCCTAAGGATGAATAAGAACTAGTGTTCTCTAAAGCACTAGTTATGAACAGGGGAACTTGGGGGATGACAAAAGTAGGGCTCCTTTTACGCATTTATGGTTTAGGTCTAGGCATAGGCTTGGGCATAACTGGAGGCAAATTGGCCATTACTGAGACCCTATAAGTGGATGATATAGTGAAAGGGTTGATGGTGGGCAATGGCATGGTTATATGCCTAATGATATGTCTAGTAAAAGGATGATTTGGCAAGAGGTTCACAGGGTTTGGATTTGGGGGCTCACCAACTATGCTCAAGGTTTGCTTATAAAGGAAAGGAGGTAAAAAAACACACTCTTGACCTATTATACTTGGTTCCCCCTAGCAGGAAGCAAGGGAGGTAACCCTAAAGTTGAAGTTGGTGTTGGATTAGACGTAGTTGATGCCTCTACTAAATGTCGTACCTTCACTGAAGTAGAAGTTTGTATTTGGGATGGGATACTAGATGGGGGTCCCAAATTAGAAGCCCATTCAATTTGCTTTTAGCATCAACTCCTTACTCCAAAGTGGGAGACAATGCCTATAGTATTCTATGATTGAGTTGTCGGTCAATTGACATTTCCTCTTCATCACTAGCAGTTGGACTGTAGATGCTGATGTTCCTACATGAGTATCCTAATGTTTTAAAACTTGGGAAAACACTGCATCATTTAGCCTCCCTTTCACTTGTGGTGTATTAGTAACTTTTAGTCTTTATTTCACCTTAGTTTCATTAGTTGAATTGATATAGAATTGGTCATCATATTGAGTCTCATGATGGTATGTAATACTCAAGGCTACCCTATGCTTGATATAGTAATTGAATCTTAAATGCACAGGGTCTTATTCCCTATTGGTATCCTTTTCTAAACCAAAGATGGACCTTTATTTGGTAATATCCATAACTGAGTTCCAATTCTTAATCTTAAATCAGCCAATGTTACTTAATTGAGGATGGATCATTCCCTTTTTCTTATTCTTGCACAATCCATCTACCCCTGTGAGTAGCTAGAAGGCAATATCTTGTTCAGCTAACTTTTTTGGCATTGTAGTAGGAAACCTAAAGGGGGTTGTCCTAATTCCTACCACCCTTATTATTGTACAGTCAAGATAATACTAGTAGGATCCCAATGTTATGAGAATTACCTTGATTTCTTCATATAACTTGGGCATATTCCTTTCATGAATGGCCATGTATATAATTAGGTATAAATGATTGACAATGGATCACATCTTCTACTTGTACTTGTAAATTCTCAATTTTGAGAAGACATGGGGCATGGTCCATTTCAGTTTTGGATTCCAATTGGTGAATTAGGCAAACTTTAGGGTAGTAAAGATGACATCAACCAAGTAGGACATCATATATAAATGATCTCTTTAGTTGGCCATGACCCTCCTAATCTAAGCTACCAAGTTGTAGGAAATGATCACTCTAAGAGGGGGAATCTTGGCATCATCTATGATCATGGATAGAAGTGGAACCCACTTCTAATCTATGTGGCTAATATCCTCAACCCCATGTAACCTAGTCATCATAGCCATCCCCATTATTATCCCCTTCTTGAATTAGGTTATGTAGATCTGATTGATTTTGTATTTGTAGAAAAAACTCCCCTTGTTTTTTTCCCAACCTCTCAAAAATTCTCTGATGTTGTGTGTTTTGATCCATTGGGTGACAATTTTTTGATTGTAAGCAATTTTAGGCTATACTCAAATTGAAACAATCAATCATATTGTTTACACACTTGGATTGAATGAACAATTGGTATACTAAGTCTACATAGGGGAGGACCTATTGATTAGATGCATTCTTGTGAAATATCACTGACTTGAGCACCAAGATGTCTAACCTTTCTTTTGAAACATTGGGATCTTCCTCATCATCATTGTCCTAGTCTATAATCTTCTCCACATGGTATAATAAATCATTGTAATGCTTGTCTTCAGTGGGTAATGCAATGTAATTAAAATTGGTATCTTGTAAGATGATGTTCATTCCATATGAATAGAACTTGTTCTGGCTTGGTGGATCCAGATGTTCCTAATTCTGCCATGGTTTCTAGATTCTTTGATTAATAAACTCATGGATTGGTCTAATAGAAAAGAATGGACAGTATTTTTAAGAAATATTGTAGAACACTTTGGATTTATCTAGTAGATAAAAAGGGTGAATATGCAAAGCCTCGAGACAACAAGCTTTAAACTCTAAATTTTTAGAATTTTAAACTAAAATATATGAGTCATAAATGCCAAGTATCTTTAATCTACTTTGACTTAAATCCTAGGTGGCTCTTTGGTTTTGTTCTAATGGCTTTGAAAATCCACTTTTGTAAATTATCTAATCACTACTTTCAGTTTGTCCACATAGTCCTCCGTTATAGGCTTAACTTCTTCGTAAAGTGACTTGGCTTTATAACCATCAAAATGAGCCCCATCAACATTAAATTCACACCAAAAACTGGTACTTCTTAGACAAACATGTGCCATTTAGGTGTTGTACTTGACACATATTTGACACTAGGTGCCTTTTCATGTACTTTAACCTTTTATTTTAAATATTAGGCTATTCAGGTGGATTGTGAAATATTCTTCCAAATGTCATCTTCTATTTGGATCTCTCTTATTTTTTATGTTTAATGGCCTAACTCATTTTACTTTATTCTAACGTGACCTTGTAACCCCTACTAGTTTTCCAAGTGGTAGGCTCTCATTGGCTCACACTGTCATGCAACTTTTTTATATAAAACTCTTGATGAACCTAACTACTATGATACTTAGCCACATGTCTTTTCATTAGATATCTCTTTGATAGGTTTTGTGTTTTTTCCTTTGATAGTGATACTACAATGGGGTGAGGGGTCCATGTGTCACCATCTTATTGGTTTTGGTTGCCTAGTGGCTTTATCCAACTATCTAGGGTTAAAGTGACCAGTTGTTAGGTGTCATGTTTTCATGCAATTATAGGCCTTGAGATATTAAACATTGCACCTTAGTTATGTGGGGTATGATGGACATGACTGGGTTCCAAGTGTCATGATGCGATTAGATCACTTTGTTTTGGGACCTTTGAAAGTAGTCAAGATCTAGGAAAGCTAAAACTAGTCACCACATGGCATGCCTTGATGGGGTCACTCTTCTTTGTAGGTTGAAATGTAGGGATTGAATGACAAGTAGTACACTTCTTTTGGGTCATGGGATCATGAGCCTTGAGATAATAATAATATAATTAAAATATCATGATTGGATGCTAAGTGGTTATATGTGATGGATTTTCTAGGTCACAAACCTTTCAAACTTTCTTTTGAACTTGAAATGTTGTGATTGAGTACCAAGTGCCACGTTTTGATTGGGTCAATGGGTCATGACTATTTTCAAAGGCTAAAATATATGTGACTAAGTCCCAATATTTATATGATCTAGTGACTAATGTGTGTGATGTTGTTATGTGTTAATTGAGGTTGAGTTGGCATTGAGATCCTATATGAAGGCAAATGATGTGAAAGTTAGTAAATGCCTGATAAAAGAGAAAGGAAAAATCTAAATTCATAAACTCTTAGTACGAAATCTGACTTGGACCCTAATTTGAAAATTAAAATCAAGGTACATCATAGTATTGTATTATGATTTTAGATATAGCTAAAGTAATACTATGGTTCAAAAACCTTAATTAAGTAACATTTGATTGTGTTTTAGGGACCATGCCTTGGTTTTTGAATTGTAACTCCTTATGATAACACTCTTAAACAAGTTAGATATTTTAGAAAACCAATGAACTTAAACATTAATGAAACATTTTTAAAAGGTACCCATTAATATTTATCATGAACCAACATGACTTTCAAACTTTTAAAATCATACAAAGGGTTTTATATCATGTGGAACAAATGGTAAGGTATTTCTTAGGGTAAATGACCCAAAATTTCAAAGGGTCCCCATTTTTAGGAAAATGGGGTGTGTTGAACTCGACAATATCCAAATTTTATTATAGGGTAAACATAGTGTGTTACAATCAAACAAACATTTAAGCACTTGGTAAGTATTCTCAAGTAAATTTCCAATGCTCTCAAGAAGGTGGAAGAATTAATCTATTAGGTGGTTGTAAGCATACATTTATGTTTTTGGCCTCAATATTGGCTTGAAAAGTTGGAGTATAATTAGCCTTATCTTTGAATTTTGATTTCCTTGATATTTGGAGTTTCTAGTATAGATAGGGGCATTTGGCCCACATCATGTTAGCCTAAAAAAAAAATCTTGTAGTTGTGCGCCATATTGTAAATCTCATCAAAATATTGGTAAGTGTTACTTTGAGTGGTTGAATCAAACTATTGGAGAATACTTTGCAAATTATTTTAAGGTATTTGACAAAACATAGTTTTGAATTGAAGCACATACTAACATTCTAATTAGGTCATTGTTTAAGTTGAGCAATTTGAAAAAATGTGACATTTTGGCTAAGGTTAAAATAAAAGTGAGCTAATAATATATTAGCCAAATCATTAAATCAACACACGGAGGCTATTGATAAGGTGTATACCCAATCAAAGGCATAGTCCCTTAAAATTCTATGAAAAATCTTGGTTGTTAATAGATTTTCATGTGAAAAACCAAAGCAAGAAGAAAATAAGTATCAAATGTGATACAAAGGATCAACCTTTCCATTGTATAATTAAAATTTAGTCACTATAAAAATAATAGGAAAAGAGTAAGTAAGAACCTCATGAGCCAATGGGTTATGTAATATATCTTGAGAAGTGACAACATGGCTTGGTTTGTTATATCATTGAGAAATTTGTCTAATTTGTGCTTGCATATCTTGAAGATATTGTTGAATGTATATATCCCTAGATATAGTAGAATGTGTATAAGTCAAAGTATGATTAGAATTTATAAGAATATAGGATTTAGTGTTTTGGATAAGACCAAGGTCAAAATGTAAATCATTAGAAGTAAGCTAAGATGATACATTATCCATAGGAGATACAAAACATGTAGTAGGTTATATAGGAATAGTTATGTTACCCTGAGGAGGAGTAATGTTAGGTGGAGAAATAGAAGTATGAGGAGGATAATTAAGAATACTAACTTTGCCACACAATGTAGAAGGAGAGCTCCAATAGGCAAATTAGAACCATTCAAAGGATCATTGGTAGCATTTCCATTCTCATGTGTAGATTCTTTAGCCATAACTTTATTTTTTACTTCTTTTAACTATTAGCAACATGGGTTCTAAACATGTAGGATTTTTCTGAAGTAAGCTTTTAAAATAATCAAGTCTATTAACTCTTTTAGGATCTACATCATCAAAATAATTTTCAGCATCAAAATTAATGTCCTCATATATATATTCATCATTCACATTTACATTATCATTCACATTCCATTTATCGACAAAAATATGAGGAACATCACTAATAACTAGCATTTTTAAATTCAAATAAGCATGATTACCAAGCAAAGGAAGTTGAATCAAATCACAAGTAACACCACTTAATATATAACTTCACCTAGTAGGGTTTTGATATCTATCCTTATTAATTAGCATAATATGTAAGCATGAGAAACATGAAAAAAATTAGGGTTGATGATAAAGGAATGAGGAACACACCTAAATTTGAAAATCAAATCTAAAAAATATAAATAATATCCTGGAGAGATGAATAATAAAGAAACCCTTAAATTATATGTGTTCCAAGAGTGTATGGGTTCACTAATTTATTTTACCAAATAGTGACATGATGGTTAAATGACACTATGTAAAATGGTAAGACTAAGGGCACATGGGAAACCTATAGATATATAGTAAATTACAAGTCTAAAGATGCCCTAATGTGTAAATATAGACTGAATATGTAATTTAAAGAATGAAAATATAAGAAAAGAGCAAGGAGGGAGAAATAAGACTAATATGAGCACACATGGGCATTGCATTTAAAATTTGGAACTAGAAATAGAGTGAAACTAGCACAGAAGATCTCCTAAGAATCTAAGTGTGATTTGAAAAAAGGTCAAAATTCATAAAGCATCAATTGTGTCTAGGTTAAAAAAGGTAGGTGGTCGATTGTGTCCCTCGAATGTGCCCCAGTGCATTGATTTTGTCCTTTGTTACTTTTATAGTTATATAACTTTTGAGTCATTTTGTAAATAGATAATGATCTAGATTTTAGCATTGCTTCACTAAATTGATGAGTTATCTGATTTTCTTATCCTTTGAATTTGACATAATTCTCCTCAATGTCATAAGAGAAATTGAATGTGCTAATTAGTCAGCCCAAGAAACCTCTTGAGAATTTATAGTTGCATATCTCATACACTTAGAATTAGGGTTCTACATAGTTCTAGTGCTATTGAGTGAATCAAAACCCAATGAGAGAAAGGACTTCACCTCTTCTCCCTAGATAATCAAATGCAGCTATAAAATTTATTATGACCTTATCTAGGTACAAGATGTGATGACACAATGATATTGATGTAATATAGGCTTAGTTTTTAAAATATTTCATTAAATTTACAAAACTCTTGATAAGACTTGATGATTGTACATGAGATACTTGGATTGTAAAATATTTAGATGATATCAGACTCCAAGATAAGATGTGTAATAGCTTAGGATATATTTGTATATATAAATATATCTATGACACTCCAAATTAGATGACCTTAGATAATAGTAGTAAGCAATAACCAAGACACAATAAATTAGGTCAAGGAAAAAATGACAAAAAGAAGGATGAGGGTCATAATTGGCATTCGGTCAATTCTAACTTAAAGAAAAAAAACTCAAAATAAAGATTAAGTTGAACAAAGGATGATTGATTGGGAACCTGGTGTTGACAATCAACATAATTAGGTGTTTATGAATAAATATATGTGAATCAATGTCAAAGGTAGTTTAATGTATGATGAAGGTTTTTGAAGTATCCAAATGTACACAAATAGACCAAGTGTGATAAAACATGACAAACACGTTATGGAAATAATCTTGTACCAAAATTAGGTGTCTACATAGAAGTATCAATTTTAAATAGTTTTTAATCATTTTTTTAATCCTTATTCTTTATTTATAATTCAATCGTAATATTTAATGTGTTACTAGGCCACAAATTTTATTTATGAAATGCTAATTAGCTTGTAAAAAAACACGTCAATAATTTTTAATTATTTAATTTTTACCATTAGCTATATATACATAAACATATGCATAAAGTACTCAATAAGAATTTTTATTACAATAAATGATATCATAGGATCAATTTAACATTTTAAAAGTCTACAAAGTTGTGGCTATAAGCTAACTCTTCTTTAATAACTTAAAAAGCTTTATTTTCCTTTTTTTTTGGATAAGCTAACTCTTCTTTTACCTTTTGCAATATAACTAGCCACCTCCTTTTATCATGTTGAGAGGTGTAACCTATAATGACAATAAGGGAGTGTAATGATGTATGTTTTTCACTTTTAATATCTAGTAGATAAAATGTTAAAAAAAATAAAACTATACATCAAATATTAGGTAACAGACATTGTTTAAAATTCAAAATGAAAGATATATATATATCTTTCATTTTGAATTTTAAACAGTGTCTGTTACCTAATATTTGATGTATAGTTTTATTTTTTTAACATTTTATCTACTAGATATTAAAAGTATATATATATATATATATATATATATATATATATATATATATATATATATAACAACAACAAAAATCGAAGATCAAAGAGAAGTGAATAAGCATTGACAAAATATCTATATTTATTTTTATTAAATATCTTTTTTTTAAAATTTATTTGCACACTTAACCTACACTTTGCATATAGATCAAAAATGAAGAAAAAATAAATGTGAAAGAAATATGTGTTGTAATATTTGTTTATAATTAAATATTTGTCTATTATATATATTCATAGTTACCTAAGACTCTAGAGTGACACAACATTGGGATGCAATTTTCAAGATGGTAAAAAAATCCAAAATTTTTGGGATGCCAAGGGGACAGTAAGGGGATGACTAATTAAAATAATATATAACTATTTAGAATATACAAATGAATAAATTTTATAATGTAAATTGGATGATAAACCCTATGATCGATGACCCAAAATCCTACTCCCTATCATCGCCATTCCCTATCACCTAAGCCTTTCATGGCTCCTCCCTCCTAGCGGGATAAAACCATTAGGTACCACTCGTATGAAGAACTGAATGTGTTGCTCAAGAAAGTTATTTTAGATGCAGTTGCAAATAAAAAATCAATAAAAGAAAAAATATATCTCTACATTTTAAAAATGTGGAATGAAATTCCCACTATGGATATACTCAGTGGACACATTAAATAAAAAATGGTTGATCTTTCAGAGCATGTACTAGTGGGAAAATTATTTGGTGCATGGGCATATTCCAAAACTATAGAATAGTGGGTAGACATAGAATAAAGGTAAAAAATATTAGGTAATATTGAAATTTTCTTATGCAACAGAGGTTTTTTCATTATGTAGATGATATTTTGTGATTATGTAGTACCTTAGTCTTGAACACTTGGAAAACTTAGACCTTGACTGTTCCTCTTAGTTTTACACATGCCTTGCTTTTGCAAGCCTCACATCTAATCTATTTTGTGTCCCTTGGTCTATCTCTTAGTCTAATCATCCTTATATTGATGACACAGATGTCCCATCTTACCCAAAATAATTAAAATGTACTTATCTTACACCTCTGCAAGTTTTGAGCCTGTGCCTACTCTCCTCTTCCCCAGACACTAATATTTGAGATAGACAGTAGTGTTGACACTACTATCTTAGCCTAATGCAAGTGTCAAGTGCCATAAATCCATCCAATTTTTAAATGAAACTAATTGCAATGGTCAGCCTAAGTGATTTAATGTGATTTATCCCCTGATAGGATTGGCATAAATACAATATTAACCCTCATTCATTCCTCACCTAGGGAATACTTATAAATAGACCAAAAGAACATTTAAGAATCACTCAAGTTACTAAAAAAATTCTTATTCTACCATATTCTAATATCAGATAAAGGAACAACCTAGCTACAAGTCTAAAGTACTAAAAGAGTAGTCATAAGGTCATTTTTTCCAAGTTATAAGCTGTCACTATTATACTTAATTTACACGCATTTCATGATTTACACACAAGCCAATACATAGGGGAGAACTACATGAGTCTGAATCCCTCTTCTAGATTATTGGCTATGTAGGCAACACCCTTTGATAATAGGGTCATTGTGGGTCAACTTGACACTATGTGTCTACTTACCCATTTTTCCCTAAAGTCACATTAAAGATGGAAAGCTAGGGTTTTACTATTTCACCAAGATCAGTAGTCCATGACCCAAATTTGAATGCACTAGAGTAAAGTTGAATCCAAACATATAAGCATCTAGGTGGTTGCATCCTATTTAAGTAGATATTCTATACATAACACCAGTATCAAACTTAGAAGCTAGTGTCGACACAACTATCCCAAACTAACATAACTATCCATAGGGATAGAGACACCAGATCTATAAGTACTTTCCTTTATGTCATTTATATATCTATCATAGTTATACCTTCCATTAATATCATATCTCAGTTTTATAAATTTAGCATATGATGCATTTGAGTTTAGCACATTAATTAAGCTATTGTAAATATGATATTCACCCTTGTGCCCTATCATTTCTATATCCTTAACCCTATCTATCTTTTATTATTATTGATCCTTGATTGATAAATCTTAAAATCATGTTTTCCATGGACACATTTGTCAATTATTTCATGGTCTAATACCTTATAGTTGCTATGGTTTACTACGTTACTTGTCTTGTCAAAATTGTTAAGCAAATTCATGCCCATAATGAGAGAGTGTTAAAATGGAAACAATTGATATCTCTCCATAGTTCATATTTCAATGCTATAGATCTAGTATCTAGATGCCAACATGCATGTTGTCAACCATTTTTTCTACCCAAGCCTTATTCAAGTGATAGTTAACATTCTGCACCCATTATTTTCCCATGGATTATATTGGATTCTATGGTATATGTTGTTACTACTTGAAGAGGTAAGGATTATTAACCTGCACCACCACCTATTAATATAAAACATGTTCCTTCTAATCCTAAACTTGTGATAAAATCTTAGTGATATGACCGTATTAGCCAATTTAGCAATACACATGCTAAAACTTCAATACTTGAGCTCTTAAAATAATCTAATGTTTATAAGGACATCCTATATGAGACATTGTATAAAACTCAAGTTCCAAATGATATTGAGCCTACTTATTTTATATATATCATGAGAGATCTCAAAAATAATTCCAAACTTGTTACCTTTGACCCAACTGACTTACCATCCAAAGATATTATTGTTCAAGAGTTACCTTTGTTCATATAAGTGACAATACAAAATAAGAGCATTAAAAGGGTGCTCATTAATAATGTACTAAGCCTAAACATTTATAGTATCATTTTTTTAACCACCATGGGTATTAGTACCAATATGATTCAAAAATTGTTGATGCATATCCAAGGGCTCAATAATTCACATAGCCCTACAATTGGTCAAATTACATTGGATGTGACACTTGAACCAATAAATATTTTATCTAATGTCTCAATCATTGCATTATAATGTGATTTTGATTAGACCTTGGATACACTCAATGGAAGTTATCCCATCTACACTTCACAAGTGTGTAAAATTTATACATGATGGCACTTTATTAATAATGTGTATTGATGATGAACCTTTCAAGTTTTTCAAAGTGATACAATATGAAATAAAAGGCATTCCTATAGTGGTACCACCTAAACAATGCATCCCTATTGAGCACATACACACTTATGAAATAGGTGAGTCAATCACAATGGCTTTTCCATCTCCAGATACAAATAAGATACCACATATTAAGGTGCACATAAATGGCCATCAAGATCAAGAACCATTACCAAAGCAATCATTAAATCCATAAGAGCCTACTTCATTTGTGATTCCTTTATTGGTTAATACTAAATATAATGATGGGAATGTTTCTAATAACTATGATAGTGATGATGATACTGCTTATAATATGACAGATGAAAAAATACACACACTAAAATTTGATCCACTTGATCACCTTTTACATAACTTATTTGAATCCATAGCTCCTAGTACATACATGATCAATCCACTTACATAAGGAACAACATTGAATCCAGATAAGGGGAATGTAACCATAGAAAATGAACATGTAATGTTTGTTACTAAATTCACCCCTCTTAGTTTAAAACATTGAGCCAACGTTACAAAGGTTAAATGAAAATATATCATGTGAACAATGTAGATTCTTCTCCAAAAGCTTCACAACCCACAAAAGGGAAAAATCCTTCCTATCTTTCAAAGCAACTAAAGCATCAAGAGTTGACTATTGTTGTTAATATTGACAGAGTTATGCCTACCACATCTCCATATGAATTTACACTTGGCACTCTTTGGCTATACCAAATGGAAGCAAAAATTGACAAAAATCAACAAGGTATTTCTTTTCCTCGTGAAGGCAAATTAATACATATTTCAAATGATAGCATACATCTTCTATTACACATGCCAAACGTGAGGAGGAACATGTTATATCCATTTTTAACCTAGCCAATCATGATGAAAATAATGTAAAATATCCAACTTGAGATTGTAAGGTTCACAATGGGGGGAGATATCTATGACCATCCATTGGATGGCATCATAGGATGATCTTTCCTCATCATAAAAAAAAAATACCAAAAAAATCAAAAAACCAAAAATACTTTTGATACCTACATGTTATATTGGCTCCTTGGAATATATGTGTTAGTTTCATGTTGAGGACTAGCACATCATTTATTCCTACATACACATACACAAGAATAGCCAAATACATGATACACTTATGGTTATTGGGATTTCCCTCTACTCATACCACCAGGACATTGGGGCCATCCATCTTTTACAATCTTGATATACACAGGTTATATGATTCAATGACCACTCTCCATTATCATGTTTGAGCTTAGATATACCTATTATCCATGATTATACATTACATAGGGTACTTTAAATGCTATGTACTTGAAATTTTTTTCTAACACATTTGATCTATGGGCTACTATGACATGTTTATGTTGGTTGCGTATGCTTTTCTTTTACACACTTTCTTGAGTGTTTTGCTTTACTATTATCTTTATTTTTCACGCATTTGAATATGCTTTATTGTATGTGGCCCCTATGCCTATTATTACCTTCGTGGACATTTGAATATGCCATTCCTTGCTTTTGTGTACATTTGAATAATTCATGTCCATTCAATTTTGTAGCATTTGAACATGACCCTTATTTACAATCTCCTTAGACCATTGCCTTTTGACTTGATTTTGAGTGATCCTGTGTGTGTGCGTGTTTGCTTATTGAGCTTGTGTTGTTATTATCTATACATTTCCATGATCTTTATCATTCATCTTAGGCCTACATGTGATCACATTGGTTCTATGCACTTTAATGATATATTTACCTAGACATGTTTCCTCCTATATAATACATGGTTACATTCATAAATTTATAGGTGTCTTACCCTTTTGAGGTGAGCTAACTACCATGTACTATTTTTACCTCACCTTAAAGGAGGGATCATATTAGTGGGGGCATGTCATGATGGCATGGCTTCCACATTTTCATAGTTATCAAATTTAGTGGGGGCATTATTTGGAAGCATGTTCTCCACACTCATAGAGTATACAGTACTTATACCAATTTTTAGATTCAATGAGGGCATGCCATGATGACATGGCTTCCACAAATTCATAGTTTTCACATTCAGTGGGGACATGCTTTGGAATCATGTTCTTAACATTCGTTTAGTATGGTACTTATAATTCACAAATTCAGTGGAGGCATGCTTTGGAAGCATGTTCTCCACACCTACTCAATATTCAACATCTCTAATTTAAAGTGGGGGCATGTTTTGGAAAAATCTCTTCCTCATTGGTACTTATATTATTTTTTGATTTCTCCATATATAATGGAGGCATGATTTAGAAGCATGTCCTCCATACTTATTCAATTTTTTGAATTGGCCAAAGGACATAATTATATGATTCAAATACACATTTATGATAGAATTATACACATGGTACCATTGTTACACATAGTTTTTGCATGAGACAAATCTAAGGTACATATGATATGCAACATGTGCCTAATATTGTAAAATCCAAATCAAATTTAGATTCTAAAACTATTACATCTACTGATACCCCATAGAATTTTATAGACTTTAGTGAGACAATTTACTATAGTAGTTGGTTCACCTTTTGGCATGGTTGGGTTGATTAAATCAATCAATATTTCCAAGTTTTCAGTTTGGAATTGATCATCCAAACTCACCAAGTTATGAGTATCATTGGATTTCATGGTTGAGTTAATCTCAACTGCTAGGTGGTAACTCACGTTTACTCCAAAGTTGGGATCATGTGCCTTCCAACCCCTTTATCTATCTATCTCCTTGGACATATGCATTTTAAATATTTATCTACATGTATCCTAATCTTAGTTTTAGAGCCTTACAATGATACATCTTTTACAAAAACAACTTTCTAATAGGCAAGGTAGTTACATTGACACACAGGTGTACTCCTTTCAATTTCAATCTATTTCAAGTACTTTTGACCCAAATTATATGCACTGATTATACACTATAACATGTTATTGGTTTCAAGTTAGTCTCCAACAAATCACTCAAATCTATCTCTAGTAAAGTACTCAAAATTAAACTCAATCAAAGATAAGGTGTGCATACACACCCATGTACTTATTCCTTTCCTTGAAACTAAAAATTTCAATACTAGATTAAAGGGAGGAAAATGTAGATGGTATTTTGTGATAATGTAACACCTTAGTCTTGTACACTTGGAAAATTTAGAACCTATTTGTTCCTCTTATTTCTACACATGCCTTACTTCTATAAGCCTTGCATCTACTCTATGTTATGCCCCTTGGCCTATCCCTTAGTCTGACTAGGCTTATATTGATGAAAAAGGGATATCATCTTAACTAAAATGATTAAAATGTACCTATTTTACACCTCTTCAAGTTTTGATCATATGCCTACTCTCCTTCTCCCTTGACACTAATCTCTGGTACACATAGTAACATCAACACTATTGTCCTAGCCCGATGCAAGTGTCTAGTGGCCTAAAGTCATCTGATTTAAAAATGAAGCATATTATAATGGTTGGCCTAAGTGATTTAATGTAAGTTATATATGGATAAGATTGGTATAAATACAATATCAACCCTCATTCATTCCTCACCTAGGGAATACCTAGCAAACAGAGCAAAAGAGCATTCAAGAAGCACTCAAGTTACCAAAATATTTCCTATTCTACCCTATTCTGATATGAGTCAAATGAATATCCAAGTTATAGTTTTGAATTACTAAAAAATTAATAATAAGGTCATATTTTCTAAGTTACAATATAGGTCATTATTTTACTTATTTTACATACATTGCATGATACACACACAATCCAACACATAGGGTAGAACTACATGAGTCTGAGGCCCTTTTCTAGAGTATTGGATATGTAGGTAGTATCATTTGATATTAAGGTCATTATGGGTCAGCTTGACAATGTGTACCCACTAACCCCAAGGTCACATTGAATATAGAAAGCTAGGGTTTTGTCATTTCACCAGGAGCACCATTCCATGACTTAGATATAAATGTACCAAAGTGAAGGTGAAGATAAACCTAGAAGCATCTACGTAGGTGCATCTTGTTTGATTATATATCATATACAAGAAACTAGAGTCTAACTTAGACATAACATTGATGCAACTGTCCTAGGCTGATGCAACTATCCAGAGGGCCGAAGACACTAGATCCAGAATCTAATGACTAATCCAGAACTCTCTTCCTACCTACTTCATGCCTATACTAGACTAGCATTGTATTAGCATCAAAAATAGCTAAGTACTTTATTTTATGTCATTTATATATCTATCATAGTTTTACTTTCCATTAATAGCCTATTTTAGTTTTATAAATTAAGCATATGGTACATTTGAGTTTAGCACATTAATTAGCCAGTTGTAGATTTGATATTCACCATTTTTCCCTATCATTTCTATATCATTAACCCTATATACCCAAGTAGGATTATATAATCCAAATTAGGGTTAAACACATTTAAATTTTTACCAACAAAGAAGATAAGGATCTAAGTTTAGAATTGGCCCCTCGTTCCTAGGTTTGTGTGGTATTGAACAATTAGAACCCCAACTTCAACCCTCTTGAAGAAACCCTATCCAAAGTGATGATATGGGTTTGGCTCCATTTTTTCCCCTTGAACTTTTGACAAAAATATGCATTTCAAGCCATTGGAAATATAATTGGGATCTACAAAACTTGGGTTACACCTAAATAATAAAAACTCTTTGTTACTAGAATATGTGTGGAAGTGGACCTCATCATAGGGCTTCCAGAAGCTATCAGTCTAAAAATTAGAGATCTAATATTATTTTTAAAATATTTATTATGAATATATTCCAATTAAATGTAATATATGATATGAGCATGGCCATTTTCTAATAGACTACCCAAAGAATACAAATAAATTCAATACTCGTGAAGGTTTGAATGAAAGGTTTCAGCCAACTCGTCAAAAGAAGAATATAATCATCCAAAATCTAGAACAACCCAACAAGGAGACCCTTGCCTCTAATCCCTTCATGACCTTAGATGAAACAAGAGAGGAAGAAGTTAATAATGAATATGAGGAGGTTTTACCAGAATAAAAAATGGGAAAAAATCATGAAGAGCACATTACTCAAGCATAATCCATTATACAGAGTATTCCCATCCAAAGTAATGAGAAAACCTTGGAATAAATGGATTATCCATCAATACCCTCCTCCAATAAAAAATACACTAAAGGTAGGAAAAATAACATCTATATGCAAGCAAAAGAGACAACATAAAATATTATGGCTGACATTCAGATTACTATGGAATTGGCCATCAAAGCCAAATATAAATTAGGTAAGAAATTTTAATGCTATCCTATAATATAATAGGTTTAGGAGACACCCACAAAAGACTCCTCATTAAATACCTCTATAAAATTAGAAACTATATATTCTTCTCATATAAGAAACCAAATCAACAAGTTTGGGTACCATAAATATTGTTAAAAAAATGTAGCACATCTGTGAATGCATTATTGCTTTGTCTTGTAGAGCCTCAAATGGGATCATCATTACCTATTCTTCAAAATTTACTCTTGAAGATAAATTATTGAATGCTAATTGGATCAAAACCACACTTAGAGAAAAGGATTCCAATTTGTTGTTCACTATAACTAATGTGTACTCTCCAAACCATTATCTAGACAAATGAGCACATTGGTCCTCCATTTAAGATAATGTTATCCAAAACCCCCTTATAAATTGGGTTCTTTGAGGGAACCTAAATCTAGTCCTAAGATAATATGAGAATAAAGTGGGCCTTCTGGTTTGATAAATTGATATGGAAGATATGGAAGATATCAACAACAACCATGATCTAGAAGACCTTAATCTAAGGAGAGGGAAACATTCTTGGTTAAATAAAAGGATGGCGTCTGGTTTTATAGCTGCTAGGTTAGATAGTTTTTTAATATTTGGGGCCTTATTGGAAATGTTCTATCTATCCCATTCATAAATTCTCCCAAACCTCACCTCAGACCACAAACCCATCAACTTAATTTTTAAGCAAAAGATAGATTGGGGACCCCTTCCCTTCAAATATTCCTCCATTTGGTATAAGGAGGAAGGTTTTGAAAAAATTATCAGTCAAGGATGGAAAGAATAGCTACATCCATTCCCTAGTTAGCAGTGGGTTAATTTTTTTTAGCATATTAGGGCTTGCATCTATAATTGGATTCAATCTCAAAATAAGATGCAAAGCACTACTTCTATCAAGCTCTAACTAGTGACTACAGACACTAGAAAACTACACACTTATAGTTTTTGATGACTAAATACCTTAGGACCCCCTAAAGACCCCACAAACCTTCTTAAACCTCAACTAACCCCTCTTAACCTTACTAAATCACTATTATCCTATTCACATAATACTATTTGAAATTACTATTCAAAAGTACTATTCACTATTACTATTCATTATGGGACCCATTATCACTATTCATGATGACATGGCATGTGATATGATAAGTGACATGGGATGTGACATTTCAAGTGACATAGAAGGTGATTTGGGAGGTGATATGGCGAGTGACATGTCTTAAAAGTGAGTTGGCTTGATGTGGGACATCATACCCCACTTAGGACCCTTTTTCAAAGTGCTTGATGACCTCATGTAAGCATCACAAGCCCCCCCTTTAAATATGATGAATTTACCCTCAAGGGACCATTATTCAACATGTATTTTATCTTCACACATGAAATTAACCTTCAAAATGAGATACCTACCTCTTTAGTACTTTGGGAAAGACAAAGGGCACCCATTTTTACCCTCTTAACCTAAATGGGACACTCACCAACCCAAATGGGAATACCCACCTCATTTTTAATAATTCATCCACCATATATAAAATGGCACCATAATTCTATTATTCCTCTTTTGGCATGACTCTTCACAACATATGCTATAAATACCCCCCTCTTCTTCACCCAAGGGGAAGTTGGAAGTTAGTCTTTGGCTCTTAACATCTTGTTGCAGGTTTTTGAAGGAGGTAATAATTTTGGAGTTCATAATCATATTGAAGGATAAAATTTCAAAGCTATGAATCTCTACCAAAATTTCCTCAAGCTCCATCAACAACATCTTCATCAAGCATCAAGGTAACATTTGTTTGCTTTCTTGTATTCCATTTCTTTCATTTATTGGCCTTATTTCCTTGACCTCACACCTTTATCCCATTTTCCTCTTCTCTTTTAATCCCTTTAACTCCCTACCCTCTTATCCATTTATTTCTTTTTCCATCCACCCTTTACCTCCTTCTTACCACCTTGAGCATTTACCCCTTTTGCCTATTTGCCATCTTGACCTCTTGACCTCATAATCCCTTTTACCATTTATCTTCCCTTTCTTGAATATAATTTACCAATTTAAATATTTACCAACTCAATCAAAACCTTATCATTTATTTTTTAATTTTGTCATAAACCAAACCAAAACCACCATTTTGCCTTAACCAATTTTTAGCATTAGTATAACTGAACTAGTTGCTTTATTTTGGTTAACTTAGCAAAGCATTTAATTATCTTGTATTAAATTCAGTTATTTTTTGGTTTTAATTATATTTTTATGTAATTTAATGTAATAATATATTTATTTTATCATCTCAACTAAATGTTTAAAGCAGGTGGATTGACAGCCTCCTAGAAAGATTTCGCTTCTAGGATCTAGCTCACGCTAGGCAATCCATCCAACTACTTGTCTAACCAACAAGTTTGTGGTAGTGATTTATAATTTAATGTCATTCTTCCCTATCCAAATATGATTTCTCACAAACTATAGATTCAACATGCACACATTCAATAGGTATTCTTTTGTATACCCTTCTTAACTAGTTTCTTCTTTTCACACTTAAGAAAAAGCAAAAATTAGATAGAAACATTTTGGCATGCCCGGTGGGACCCTAGATTTTTCTTGGGATCATAGTTGCATTAGTGAAATTAATTTAGTTGATTTTTTTTATAAATTTAAGTGTTCTTTCTTTCTTTACAAAATGTAAGTTTTAGTTGCATTTTTTTTGAAAAAAGTAAAGTTTTTATTTTCCTTTCCTTTCTAAAACAAAAAAAATCAAACAAAAGTAATCATCCTAGGATTAGGAATTACATTTTCATCTTGAATTTAGGTTACATTTATAACATTTTGTATTCATTAAAACAAATCTAAAATTTTTATTTTGGTTTAAAATTAATTTTCATACATTGTTTGTTTGTTTGTCTTAGTTCACTTAAACTAATTAATCAAATCAAATTAATTATAGCATAAATTATGTTACACAAACAAAACCAATTTCACAACTAAACATCAAACATGGTTGAGACAAGGCCTGACTAGGATTTCACCACCTAGCAGATCACCTTGCGCCCTCTCGACTATCATACTTGGATTTGATCACCAAGGGGATAACCAACTCAGTTCTCTGGTCGAGTATAAGCCTTGGAAATCAGTATATATTGGCTAAATGTCCACACTAGTTGTGGGATTGTGAAGTGAGGGGATAAATCCCCAAGTACCAAGCCACATACTAAAATCTAATACATACTTCTTCTTGAGTGCCTAAACACAACCAAAAACCAAACATCGACTACCTTGTTTAAGACCTGTTCTACAAACCATATTTCTTCTTCATACTTTCTAAGGCATAAGCTAAAAAAGAGATAATTTAAACTATAATATTTAAGGTATCTTAGTGTATGGATTTGATTTACTTGAATCTTTTCTTTTGCTTACTTCTTGTTTGAGGTGTGAGCTTTATTTCTCTCCATTCTTCACATAGTCTTTACCAAACTACAAATTAAAGAATCAAACCAACCAAGAACCTATTTTCTAACACCTCATCTCCATTACCTTGTTCAATGGATAGCTTTCCTATTTTCTCTCTTGGAGATCCTAACTTTTCTAGGATCTTAGAGAACAATCATTTTGCCTTAAAGAGGTACCTTGCATCACAAGCCACTTATGCTCCCTTCCTTACCAACAACCAACCCAATCCTATCTATAACCAACCCAACCTTGTCTATAACCAACCCAAACCTATCTACAATCAACCTAACCTTACCTATAACTCATCAAAATCCAACTTCAACCAACCCACAAACTATCAACCTTCACCCGAACTACCACCCAAGTTTGTTGCAGTGATAACAGACCAAATAGCTAGATTAGAGTCAAAACTTAGGCCATCTATTTATGGTACCCATGATCAATCAAACCTCACTTACAACCAACCAATAGCATATCATCATCCATTTAATTATTATCATACCCAACCAATAACCTATCAACATCTATCGGATCAATCACCCCAACCTTGTCAAAGCTTAGGCCATTTCCACCAACCATCATATCAACCTCAATCCACCTTGTTAACCCAATCAATTTCATCACCCTTAATTGATCAACCAACCTGTCAATCAACCTATCAACCCAAGCAACTTGTTAACCTATCAAACCAACTATCCTCTTCAATCCAACCAAATAACTTACAAATAATTTGACACGTGATAACAAAGACACTGGTACACCCTCTCCAGGCCCTTAGTAAACCTACAACTGAAAAAACTATAACACCAATCTTAACCAATCCACTTGTTAACCAAGTAGAACATTTATAAATTTCCTTACAAACCATAGTTAAGGAAACTAAATAATCCTTTCCACTTCCCCTTTTAGTGAATCAAAACCAACTAGAATCATCTCAATCTTATGAGGTGCACATGATCAGTGTTGTTATTGATAAACCTATTACTACTGCTTCTTCCACCTAACTAATTGAAGTGGGGGAATCACACCCCACTCCTTTGGATGACCAAACAAAGGAAGCAACCACTTCCTTTCACTTGACACCATTACACCTTCCTCCCCCACCATAGACTCACGTACTCTTCCTTTGGAAATCATTCCTTTAGATGAGGTCATCTTATCCACTCCATCCATGGAAGAAACATCCATCTTCTCTAAATTTTGAACCTTCCACTAAAAACATAGATGGGGAAACCATTCCCTTTTCTCCACCCAAGGTTTTAATCTTTGAAATCATGATCAAAGAACCAAACCTGTCTACAAGCCCTTTTCTAGGCTAGTACAAAGCCTAGAGTTCACTTCTCAACCCAATATCGATAGAGCCACTTTATGGCATCATCTTGGCCTCCCCTATCAAAATAAACAAAAACCCTTAGCTTCACTTTAATCCACCCTCAAACCTATCACTACCTCAACCCCATCCTAATATGTTCCATCCTCCAAAACCATAGGGGAACCATCCAACCCACTTCCATCTAAAAATTTTAAATATCCTTACACCTCTTTGACCAAACCCATCAAGAATCCAAGAATACTTCATATTCCTAGCATAACTCACCAATCTTTGAAATTGGACCTAACTCCATCAATTCCATCAAAGAAAACTTTGACCAAACTTATTAAAAGGGTGGAATCTCTTAAACCATCTCGAAATAGACCCATGCCCCCCCCCTTCTCTTAAATATTCTACTTCCAAACCAACCAAGCAACCCCAACCTAACCAATCTACTAAAACCATTCCACAACCAACAACTTCCAGGGTGAAGCCTACTCCTAAGAAGACTCCCACTCTAAAGCCCAAAAATCCATCACCCCCAATGCCTTTACTTGAATCATATTCAACCATTTTACAAAGGTTGTTTCAAACCTCCTCCTTAACCTTACCACCTCTCAAACATTTCCAACCTATCAAAAATTTTGACCCTTCACATCCTCAACCAAAATGGTTTAATGCCAGCTTAGTTTTTCCATACCATATGACACCTAGACATGATACAGAGAATTTCAAATCTCTCCAAACACTCATCCATAACTTATATGAGGATAATTTGTTATTAGATGAACCTCCCTTAACCAAACCATCCCAACCTAACTGACAAAGTAAAACTACCCCACCACCCATAACTTCTATAGTAAAAACTAATTTTAGGAAGGCTCCCAAAACTAAAAACCTATCACCTACAACACCTTTACATGAATCATATTCAATTATTTTACAAAGGTTGTTACAAACCTCTTCCTTAACCTTACCACCTATCAAACATTTTAACCCTATCAAAAATTTTGACCCTTCACACCCAAAACCATCATGTTATAATGACTACCATGTGTGCTCTTACCATAGATACTTGGCCATGATACAGAGCACTGCAAGGATCTTAAAACAATTATCCACCAACTTTATGACAAGGATAATATGTTATCAAATGAACTGCCTTTGAGCCCATTACCAACCCAACCATCAACCAAACCTACCCAACACTTGCATATTCCCCCATTCTCACCTAAGAGTGAGGAAGAATTGAAGCAACAAGTTAAACCAACACTTCCTTTTATGCACACCATCCATAAGGTTACCCACTCTGAGGTCCAAAAAAAGGATAATTGAAAGGCTAAAGTGTCCATTCCATAGACATACCCTTCAGACCCTCAACATTCTAACCAAACCCAACCACAAACACCTTCACTTTGGGATTTTTTCCCACCCATGCAAAGAGTAAACTAGGGGAACTTTCCTTCCATAAGGCTTTAACCATTTATTAACTTCAACAATACCTTAACCATTAACTGAACTAACCCTTGGCTTTTTTGCCTTAACCTATCAACCAAACCTATCCATCAACCGAACTTAAACCAAGTGGTATATCAAATTGGGGGAAACCCATTTAGACACCACCTAACCTATTTGGGATTTAAATTCTCCCATAAAACCATTAGATATAACCCTTCTCCATCAAACCTAACCAACCTTACCTCAAACCTTGGGACTTCAATATTGGAGACCTCATCCTAAAGTAAAATTGACATGTGACCAACATGGAGAAGAATAAACGAGGAAAGTTTGCTTTCAATTGGCTTCGACTCTACATCATTACCCATAAGTATGGATTAGGAGCTTATCATTTATCCTCTCTTAAGGCAAACTGGAATCTAAACCTCTCAATGCTTTGTATTTGCATCCATTCTTATGTTAAATAAGGATCAAGCTCACCTATTTGTCTAACTTAAGCTCATCCCTTGATTACAAGATTTTAACCTTCACCCATCTCCCTCCTCTCCTTTTGAGGACAATTGAGTAAAACATAGAACCATGTGATTAACCGTCATAGTCATAGCCTAATCTTAAGTGTGGGTACCACAACTCTACCCATAACATGGTTCTCATGGATACTTTTCATCTCTAACAAGATGGAATCCCATGGTCATTGTCTCTCAAAAACCACACATTTTCATATCATTAACCTTCTTATGTTAAATTTTTTCCCTCATAAAGGTAAACCTCTAAACCTAATTAGATTTGTCCATGTCTAAAAATATTACATCTAGAAACCATTTGGATACTAAAATATTGTGTGGGTCATTATCTTAAGCATTGCAGACTATTCCCTTGAAGGATAGCTACCCAAAAACAAAATAAAAATTGCCAAATGTAAGGTAGACTACTCCCTTGAAGGATAGCTATCAAGAACATTAAACAAAGCCAATAAGCTTAGACCACTCCTTAAAAGATGGCTAAGATAACTTTGTCAAAAGTAGAGCAATTTCTTGGAAGCTTTCGGCATCGATTAGCTTCATATATACAACAATAAAGTAAAATATCCATTATCACAATAAATTCTAAAGCCATAATCAACTCTCAAACAACATAATAAGTTGGAAGCCACAATTAGATTTCTCATGTAGAATTTCTATACTAATCAGTCTACATCTAGCATATGACATGGACTTGTCTATTACTGTTCTGAGGCCACTTATAGAAGGGGAAAACTAATTCACATGTGGTTATCATACATATCACCCATTACCCTTCACACCACCCATCACCCATATTCCCTTTAGACTATCTGTAAATCAAGGGATTTAGAGTTTACTTAACACCCTATGATCAAAAAACCTTTTTTTATCGACTAACGACCACTCATGCACAGCATTTGAAGGGCTTATATTCATTAAGTTGATCCCACTTTGGGTCTATTTTTAGTCCTTGTCAAGAACAAAGCATTGTGCCCTATTCTTAATGTGATTGGTTGATGTTTTCCTCATGAATTTTACCATCTAGTATTGCAACAAAAATAATCATTATTTTTACATTCAGTGAGATTATAACAACTATACCAATCATAACCATAACCATAACATTCATAAGTATCCACACAACTTTAAGCATGATATCATTCAACCAGTGACATCCAACACATTTTTTACATAAAAAACTATGAAATATTTTATTTAGGGTGTGAGGAGTCACTCGACACATACATAGTCATCATATTACACATTGCCTAAAGTACATGCATACATTATTTTCCTAACTAAGCATTAGATTGATTATCTGGTGACTTTGGATTTGTGTTCAGCCATCCTTCTACTTGATTACTCCCAGGAATTACTTAAGAAGATGGCATCATTTATTTAGGAAAGTTTGTACATTCTAGAGGGAAAAAATTTCCTCGAGTAGATCATGGTCAAATAGATTGGGTGTAGGCTAAGAGTATTGCAGTGTGGGATGAGGGGATGGCACTCTTATTTATTATTTTTATTGTTATTAATGATGAATGTGGTCAAATATGGTAGTATTAGTGTGTGGAGGGACATGCACCATCATTTTTAATGGAAAGTCAAATGGTGATTGTATGAAGGCAGATGTGCTTGTATGAAGGGCATGATCTGATCCTAGTCTTGGTCCTTATCATGATTCTTTAAATAGAATACCTACCCATTCTTCCTCACTAACCTGATTCTCTATTTCATTGACTGAGAAGGTCATATGATGTCATTGATTCCCTTAAACAATCTTCCCACTTGAAATGGTCATGTCTACCTACCTTTTCACATGGACACATCACCCTCAATATGATTGGTCATCTCGATAAAGCCATTATACACCGTCATGATATCTTTTTGTTGCCCTTATCATCTAATTTGCATCCAATGTCTTTCCTTGATTTATTATCTTATGACCCTTTTAGGCCTAGTGTTCATTTGAGTCACCTTTGGCTTGATTGACATAAATTGGCTTCCAACCATGGGCTGTTATAATGATCATGCCTTCAAAACTGCCAGTGTTGCTAGTGGTAACTCCCAAATCCTTGTTGCTATAGAAACTCTTCCATTAGAGGTAGGTTACCATGAATTCATTAAAATGCATTCACCTTCCTATCCCATCTACCCTCATATTACTACCAACCCATTTCCACAGGCTCTGAATGTTAGACCCCAACCATTGGCAATGCCTACTCGAACATGGTAGTCTTTTCTTTTGTGCCAATTGAAAATTCACCCATAGTCAGGGAATGATCATTTTTTGATCCAACTATATAACCAATATCCTAGACCACATATCTCCTTCATACAAGGGCCTCTTCTAAGTGGAACCCCAAGTCATTGATTATAAGGAACTAGGATAGAGGATGTAGACATGGTTGTCATTTGTCTAGCCTACCCATGCAGCTCTTAGGTCAAGCAAGTTCCATACTTTGTCACTTACCAACATATTAACTTCCTTACTCGTAGAATCTACTTATCCATCAAATAAATTCTTTGCATGTCATCACTTCACTACTACCCTTAAAACTTAGCTCATAGTAGTGATAAACCTTGGCCAAATTAACTATACAGATCTTGATAGAAACCCACCTCCTAAAACTCAGCTCATAGCGATAGATTTTATTTCTAGACTTCTACCCTCACACATTTTTAGGAGGTGAAACCTCCTCAAAAAGGCACCTCTTCTATGGATTAGCTCCATTGAAGGTCAGTTTTGGTGATTAGTATGGTGTTTCCTTCTATCTTATCCTACCTTGCCCATCTGTGTCTCTCATCCTACTAAATATGGGATCATTATGTTAACTATTCACCAATCTACACCAAGAACTTTCACCGACACCTTCACCAAAGCCCATAACCATTATATTACAAATCCTTCTCCCTCAACCCAATCCAACCCATGTATTCCATCAAATTGGGGCAGCCAATTTGATCACCACTCACCCAACCCTTGTTGAATTACATTAGCTTGATATCCACAGACTATGTAGGCACCGCTTCACTTTTATGGGTAGCTCAACCACTAATAAATAATTACCATCCCCTTTTTCCTTTATCACTCATTTCCATTGCTAACATTTCCCTCTTGTTTAGGGTGTCCTACATCAATGAAGCTTTGAAATCTTTCTTAAGCATCCTTATTTTTTAACACCATCTAATACTTCCTCTTGAGTTTTTCCCTCATTAGTGGGAGAACTACATTGACCTGAGGTCTTTTTGGAATATGTAGATAGTGTTCAATTATTGAGGTTAGCTCATCCACATCCTTTATTTTTATTTCCCTTCTCACCTAAAATCTCTTCATCCACTTCTCTACCTATATCCTCACCACCTCCCTCCCTTCAACTTGTCAATCTCTTTTAACCACTTTTTTAGCTTGTTAATCTCTTTTAACATAAGGGTTGAAAGCCTTCCTCATTGGCCCCTCTTATCTCCCACAAAACCACCACCTACTCTACTTTTTTGGCTTCCCCATCACCTTTCCTTGTGCATGCTTCACAGATTGCTCCTCCACCCACTTTTATGTTTCTTGTCCCTCTCTCGACTTCTTACCAACCAGGCCCTTTATCCCCTTCAACTTCTTTCACCATCCTCATCATCCCCCCTCACCCTTGGCTATTTGTCATGCCCTCTTTATCACTCTCTTTTCCTCACCAATTCCACATCATACTGTGCATTTTTCAAGCTTTTTATTTCTTTTGTTGTTTCACTTTTTCTTTACATGTGCCACCATTATCTATCAATTTGACACTCTTCCAATTTTTTTCCTCCACAACTAGCTTCTAACTGGGTCTTTATCCTTTGAGAATCCTTCCATAATTTCCCTTTTATTCTTATCTCTTCTTGCCTTTTGTACTTTTATTCCCCTTTTCCTCTTTCCATCTCAGTACTCACTTATCTTTTGCATCTATGTGAATGTCTATACTTTATATCCCTGCTTCAATTCTTCCTTCTTATCATCCTTGATCTTCATCCATTATTTCATCTCATTCCCTTTCATTGTGTTCCCCTATTTCTTCACCACCTCATTGCCCCTTCAGCTTGTCAATCTCTTGTAATCACCCATTCATCTTGTCAATCTCTTCTAACAAGCTGATTGATGCTTACCTTATCTCTTCACCTTATTTTCCACCCATCCTTTGCTTTCCCTCATTGTTCTTCACCCCTTTCCCATTTTCCATCTCATTCTCATCTCCAAAACCACCATCTACTTTGCTTCATTATTCTTCTCCTTGTCTATCATCATCCATGCTTACTTGGTCAAGATACCACCTGCTTCTTCACTCTCCTATCATCCTCTTTGTGTCCTCATTTCACTCCTCTTTCCTCTTATTTCCTTTTTTTCCATTGATTTCCTTGTTTTTTATTTTCATCACCAAATTATTTTCTCCTTGGTCTTTTTTAGACTTTTTTTCAAACCTTTCATGGCCACCCATATCCCTCATCCTCCCCTTACCCTTCATGATTTCTACACTTCTTTCCCAATGCTTGTCAATTCTCCAATCTATCATTCTCTAGTGTATTCCTCAAACCCCCATCTTCTACCTTTTATTTTTCTTCTCTTCTCTCCCTTTCATTTCATTTTTTTCATATCCCTCGATGACACTCCTTGTTCTTCCTGACCTTTTTTTCATCTTATATGACCATGCCTAACTCCTTCCATCCTTCTCCACCTTCATCTTTATTTTTGAACTCATTATTTTCTCTACCTATCTCTTCATCCATCTCCTGATCTACCTTCACCTCATCCCTTGTTGGATCTCCCTTATTTTCTCCCATTCAACTCTAGCTCCTCAGAATGTAGTCAACAGTTGTCTTGCTTTTACATACATCTCCTTATTTGCTCCCTCATGTCCTCCATGCCCTTGATTTAACACATAAACTCTGGTTAGGTTTGTTACTTTAGGTATAACCCTTTCTTCTTTTAATTCCTTTGCATGTTAAGCCTGGATCCTCTTTTTTTTCCCTCTCTAGCTACTCCTATCACCTTTTTCCTTTTACACCCTCTACCATTTTTGCTCTTATATGATCACAATGTATAGCATGTTATGGCCTCAAAGGTCTTCCATTAAAATTTGGTTTACTATAAGATATATACCAATCATATGATTCTATAACACAATTGGCTAGGCCCACAAGCTCAAATGACCCACAAGTGAGTCTGAGTACCACTGAACCATCAGGATGATGATTCCTTCCCCACCCCCTTTAGTCTTGCCTATTTCACACCCTCTTACTCTGACCTTTGGAGATGTTAGAATCACACCCAAAACCACCTTCAATTGGATGATTTTGGGTACCCGCATGTGGATGTTAGTTATACCCTCTCATGTGACCTACCTCCCAAATAATAATTTCCCTTGACTCTCCCTACCCAGCCTACATCCCCCTATACATTTTAATCACCCTGCTCTTTAATTTCATTCCCCCAATAACCTTTTATAGAAGTCACCTCTTTCACCAAATTATTTTCTCCTTAAAACTATTTGTCTATCTTCGTACATTCTTTTTCTATTTTCCCTCTCGATTTTCCATTTATACCATTTATTTTCCTCCCTATTTAAACCTACTACCTCATTTAATTAATATTATTATTATTCACCTCGCTCCATATTCCAAAACCCCTCAACATCTTTCTTTGAATTCCCTCAAAACTCAATGCTTACTTATTTTAGGGCCCCACTGGCTAAAGGGTCAAGGCTTCAAATCTTTACCACTTCTCATTTACCCACTCTGCTACTTTGCTTCCCTGAATCATTAAATAATACCCTTCCATAGCCTATTAATGACATTGTTGTGGAGTATGCACAATTTCAGCTTATTTGGATGGTGATGAAAGCACCCATCGGGTCATCATAGCAATTTGAGTAGTGCCAAATTTTATAAAGCCTGGTAAAGCATATTTCTCCTTTTTTTTAAATGGTGATAGAAATTTTATGCTTGAACCTTCTTATCCATGGTTGCAGATTCCTTTTTCATAGTTGATGTAATCATCTAATTGCATCCTAGGTAATCTCATTCACCATTTTTACCAAACCAATCAAAAAATTATTTGATACCCATATTTTCCACCCTTTTAGAGCTTTCTTTTCTCCAACATACTTCAACTAGACCTAACTACATGATATCAAATTGGGGCAACCAAGTTAACCAACACTCTCCACCTTAGAAGAACTACATTAGGCCTAAAGTTCATTTTGGACATTATGTCCATGGAACTATGTAGGCAGCATCCACTTGCCTAGTGCATATGGAGTCCACTTGGTTGCCCCATTCTAACCAACCAACCCACTTGCCCACGTCCACGTTGGCCATTTTTGACCAAACCTCATCACATAGTTTGTGATGACCTTGCCTTGGTTCTTTTGACCATACAGACCAATTTTACCATGTTGAACATTTGAATTTGCACCACCTCATGTACAACTGGAGCATTTTCATTTTTCTTGAGAGCACTTCCTACCCTGGATTCTTAAGTAAACATCGAACCTATATAGGAGACTTGATAAGACTAACCTGATCAGCTATGACCAACATTGGGGACCAATTACCTTATCATTTATCCTAAAACTTGACCTTATTGTTACCAATATGGTAGCTTTAGTCTCTACATAATCTTGACTATTGCACTTAGATGTATTTTGTGAACCCATTGGCATTTCACATACCCAACTACCTTGTGGCACCACCTATTGCCTCTCCACCAACTAATTATCAAACTTAACCCTAATTCGATCTTTCCTCATCAACTCTCAGTTTGAGGGGGAACACCTCCTCCCATACTCAGGGCACCCTAACCTCCAACCAAGCAGTTTGTTTTTGTTTTGCAGCTTGTTAATTCAAATCTGCATAATAAAAAGGGGCAAAATATAGACACTAGAAAACTACACACTTACAATTTTTTATGACTAAATACCTCAAGACCCCCTAAAGACCCCCTAAACCTTCTTAACCCTTAACCAATCCCTCTTAACCTAACCAAATCACTATTATCCTATTCACATAATACTATTCAAAAGTACTAGTCACTATTACTATTCATTGTGGGACCTATTATCACTATTAATGATGACATGGCATGTGATATGATAAGTGACATGGGATGTGACATGTCAAGTGACATGGAAGGTGATTTTGGAGGTGATATGGTGAGTGACATGGCTTAGAAGTGAGGTGGCTTGATGTGGGACATCATACCCCACTTGGGACCCTTTTTCAAAGTGCTTGATGACCTCATTTAAGCATCACAAGGGCCCCCCTTTAAATATGATTAATTTACCCTCAAGGGACCATTATTCAACATGTATTTTATCTTCACACATGAAATTAACTTTCAAAATGAGATACCTACCTCTTTAGTACTTTGGAAAAGATAAAGGGCACCCATTTTTGACTTCTTAACCCAAATGGGACACTCACTAACCCAAATGGGAATCCCCACCCACCTAATTTTGACTAATTCATCCACCATATATAAAATGGAATCATACTTCTACTATTCCTCTTTCGACATGACTCTTCACAACATATGTTATAAATACCCCTCTCTCCTTCAGTGAAGGGGAAGTTGTAAGTTAGTCTTTGGCTCTTAACATCTTGTTGCAGGTTTTTGAAGGAGGTCATCATTTTGGAAGTCATCATCATCTTGAAGGAGAAAATATCAAAGCAATGAAGCTCTGCCAAAATTTCATCAAGCTCCATCAACAACAACATCTTCATCAAGCATCAAGGTAACATTTGTTTGCTTTCTTGTATTCTATTTCTTTCATTTCTTGGCCTTCTTATTTCCTTGACCTCACACCTTTATCCCATTTTCCTCTTCTCTTTTAATCCCTTTAACTCCCTTATCCATTTATTTATTTTTCCATCCACCCTTACCTCCTTCTTACCACCTTGACCATTTACCCCTTTTGCCTCTTTGCCATCTTGACCTCTTAACCTCATAATCCCTTTTACCATTTATCTTCCCTTTCTTGACTATAATTTACCCATTTAAACATTTACCAACTCAATAAAAAACTTATCATTTCCTTTTGACTCTTGTCATAAACCAAACCAAAACCACCATTTTGCCTTAACCAATTTTCAACATTAGTATAACCGAACTAGTCGCTTTATTTTAGTTAACTTAGTAAAGCATTTAATTATCTTGTATTAAATTTAGTTGTTTGTTGGTTTTAATTATATTTTTATGTAATTTAATGCAAGAATACATTTATTTTATCATCTCAAATAAATGTTTAAAGCAGGTGGATTGACAGCCTCCTAAAAAGCTTTCGCTTTTAGGATTTAGCTTACACTAGACAATCCACCCAACTACTTGTCTAACCAACAAGTTTGTGGTAGTGCTATCTAAGTTCAGGTCATTCTTTCCTAGCCAAAGAGGAGTTCTCACAAATTCTGAATTCAAAATGTGTGCATTCAACATGTATTCTTCTACACACCCTTCTTAACTAGTTTCTTCTTTTCACACTTAGGAAAAAGCAAAAATTAGATAAAAACAATGACATTCAAAATAAAATATATGAATATGGCCTAAATAAAATCCTTATGACATAACAAAAAAATTATTCCAATCAATTACTCAACCTCCTACAAAGGAAGAGAATACTTGATGATTGAAATATTGATTGCTTTGGTTATACAAAGGTGATCATAACACAAAATATTTATATAGAAAAACTCAACAAAGAAGAAACATCAACACCATAACAAAGCTCCAGTCAACCAATGGGAAATTTTATGATTAAGTAAAAGATATCAAAGAGCAAATCTTCAATAATATTATTTAGCTTTACCAATATGAAAATATGGACCAAGATCAAGGTTTGAATAAACTCTTGGAGAATGTCTCCCACATCATCTACCAAGATCATAATAAATAATTTTATAAGGAAGTGATGATGGAAGAGTTGAAAATGGTTATATTCAATATGATCAAATATAAAGGCCTATGTCAAGATGGTTTTAATTTTAATTTATATTAGGATTTTTGGGAAATTGTTTAAAAATATATTTTAGCTTTGGTAGAATATTCTAGACAACACTAGAGACTTTGTGGGGGGATTAATTAATCCTTTTTGGCATTGATCCCAAAAGAATCTCAAGCAATAAGTATTGATCAATATAAACCAATCTCCCTCTACAATACTTCCTATAAAAAATTTATCAAATTCATCTCCAAAAGGCTTGAAAATATTATACCTTTGTTGGTTTCAGAGGAACAAACTCTTTTTGTTATGGGTAGAAACATTTCCAAATGTATCATTCTTTCCCAAGAATCCATCCACTCCAACAAACAATCCAATGATATGGCGAATGCTTTTGATAGGTTAAATCACAATGCAATCTTCAACACTCTTCACGAGTTAGGATTTGATGAAAATTTGGTGGGTTGGATAAAGGAATGCATCAACTACCCTTGGATTGTACCCTTAGTCAATGGTAGTCCTAGGAAATTCTCTAAACTCTCCAAAAGTCTAAGACAAGGGTGTCCTCACACCTTCCTTTACACCATTTTAGTCTAGCTCCTTGGTCATACTCTTGAACTCAAAAGACAACAAAACATCCCCCTTAAGGTCCCTACCTACCAAGGTGGAAAGGAACTTAATCATGCTTAATTTATAGATGACACCATTATGTTGGGGAGAGATTCACCTCAAATTGATAGAATATTTAATTCAGTCCTCAAAGAATACTCTATTGTAATTAGTTGTGAGGTGAATAATAACAAATTAGTCATATATTTCTCTCACTCCCACCTCAGAGAAGCTGAGGTGATTTACAAAAAAATTGAATTTAAGGTAAGCCCTAAACAATATTTCTTATATCTAAGAGAGCTAATTTCATTTAATTTCCCCAAAGCTCAACATTGGGATAATATTTTGGGTAAAATGAAGGCCAAGCTAAGCATATGGTCAAATATTTGGCTAACTCCCCCTGCTCAGGTTTTGCTCATAAATTATGTGTTATATGCCCTACCTATTTACCAAATGAGTATTATCAATGCTTCCAAGAACACTATGAATAAAATGGAGTAGCTTATCAGGATATTTATGTGGAAAGGAGGCAAGCATGATAGCAAATTGAAGTTTTACCTTGTCAACTAGGAACAAATCACTAAGAGTAAGAAGGAAGGAGGGATTGGCCTAAGGTGTCTTTATGACCACCAAAAGGCCTTAATTGCTAAAATCATCTGGAGAATGATATCAAATAAATAAAAATGGCGGTCATCATTTATATATAACAAATACACCCATCAATTCTCTAATGGTTGTCTTAGAAGCAATTCCCTTGGGATGAAAACTCAAGTTTGGAGGATCTTGGAAAGAACCATGATGTTAATTTCCAACTAGCTATCTTGGATGCTTATAAATGGTGACAAAATTCAATTTATTGAGGACAAAATTTTGGGGTAGTTTAGATCCCAAATTTTAAATCCACTATGATAATGGCTTTGGGCAAGAAACACTTATTTTCTAAATCAGGTGGTTAATTTTCAAAACATTTCCATTATCAAATCAAGTTGGGATCTTAACACCCCCCTTGATTTAAAAAATTATTGGCTCTCATTTATTTCTTCTATGGAAGGAAGGGTCCCTCTTGACCTCAACTGTGAAGACAAACTCATATGGGGCAACATAAATGGCTCAAGGGCTTACTCTCTAAGCAAAGGGTATAATATGCATTGAGGTTATTCCCTCCTATGCCTAAATGGAATCACATTTTGAAAAAGGAAACAATTCCTAAAATCAATTTATTCTTTTGGAATTTGATGCAAAATAAGCAAAACACTCTAGACAACTTGAGAAAACAAAGGAATGATGGGACAAGACTAGTGTGTTATTTATAAGGTAGTAGAATAAAGTAGGGATCATCTCTCCATACATTATGGCTTTGTCAGAGAAGTTTGGAGTATTCTCTAAAGTAATGTCATTCCCTAAGTCATTGCCCATGTCTCCTTTCAAGCAGTGATTGATTCCATACTTCTATCCAAGGGGTGAAAAAATCAACTTAGTAGCTTATTGGTGTCAAACATCTTCTTCCTTGATATCTTTTTTGGGGGATTTGGAAGACTTGGAATGCTCTAATTTTTAGGGACCATGCTACCCTATCATGGGTCACTGTGAACTCTATCCAATCCCTTCTAAAGGAGATAGCTTTTCATAACACAAAATATAATAAGAAGAAGAACCAAGTAAAAAAGGATACCCCTCTTCACATCAGTAGATGTTTCACCCTTCTCTTTTATGGGGATTATTCAAGCTTTTCTAGAGGAGGAGGAATCATTCTCTTCAACAACAAACCTTACATGAGATACACTTTTGGCCTTGGTACTACTGCAAACAACAATGTAAAAATGTAAGCCTTGAAATTGGAGCTTTCTTTGACTAGAGATGATGGGATCGAATGTTTGAAAGTTTACGGAGATTCTCAGCTAATAATAAATGTCATCACTAAGGCCCATTACAATCTCGTAAACATTTAATTCAATGTCAAATGCGTCAAAATTTTGATAAGACTTTTCTCTCGGGTTAAATTCTAACACATAAGAAGGAAATATAATGTTGAGGTAGATATTTTGGATAATATAGGAACTACACATCCAACTAAAACTTTGCATTTATAGTGCATCCATGTAGAAGGACATATTGAATTTGGAAGACATACTGCTCTACTAACTGGTCCTTAATGACTAAGGGATTGGTCCCCATCGACTCTGTTGAACTACTACTATAGTGGATTGATGTCATTTCTATCTTTCTTGCTTGTTGTCTACTCTGGATTTACAACTGTTTGTCTACTCTATTCTATATATAAATTTTATGCATAAATAAAAATATATATTTTATAAAATATACAAATAAACTAAAAAAATAACTTAAAGAGATTAAAACATGTTGTAATTCAAAATAATAAATATAAAGTATTAAATTTAAACATTATGATTGATCAATATGAAATATCATTAATAATTTATAAATATCATTAAATTCTAAATATTAATCCAAAGAGTAAATGACCAAAATAATAAATTTTAGATAATCTTGAGACCTACAATTGAGATACATCAAAAATATTACAGTGAGAAAAATGCATGTTGGACTATGGTAGAACTAGATACATCAAATATTATGGTTTTAAATTTTTTTATTAGTGTATCAACTATTCAACATACTAATGCCTAAGGTCCAAGACAAAAAATATAGTTCACAAAGGTGAATTCACAACTCAAAAATTAGAATCATCGTCTGAAACAACATTCATAGACTACGTCTTGTTGGAACTGTCATCCTCATCCTCATCCTCAAAGTGGATCCTAATCAATCCTTGTTGCACATTATGCTCCTCTTCAACCTAGATTGATTCATTGGGATCTATATCCCATCATAAAGTTGGGGTTTGCTATTACTCAGGGGTTTTGCAATCCATCAAACACAAGGCATTATGTACAACAAGAAGCTTCTTCATTATTTCAGGGGTTTCAAATTGTTATGTTTTCTATTCTTTTCATAGTTTTTTATATTTTTAATGCAAAACTATTTTTTTTTAAGGCAAACTTTAAGTTATTGACAATTGTAGGGGATGTCCCTAAATAGTCTTAGGGACGATCTGGGCATCCTAAAGAATGTCCTCTATTTTATAGAGACATTTTGGGGATGTTCCACTGAAAACAACACGAGGGAAAAGTGAAATCAACATTTCCTAATTGTTCCTAAGTCTTGGAAGCATCCAAGACATCCTGTACTTCTAAAAAATAAGTGGATGCATCCCCACATAACTACAAATATATGCATTAAAAATTTATATTTTAAAATATGGATCAACAACTAAATTTGGAAAGTCTCTATTCTTTATTGCATGTTATATTGTATATGGAAAGTCATGATATGTTTTTTTTAAAATATTTCTCTAATAAATTTACTTGCTATACTTCTTTATTACATATTGTATTATATGATGTGAATATATATTTTTTATTTCTCTAATAAGTTTATTACTTGATATACTCCTTCATTGTATATTACATTGCATGTTGAAAGTCATAACGTGAATGTTTTTTTAATATTTCTCTAATAGGTTTATTTGATATAATTTTTACATATCATATATGTTACTGAGCCATTCCCTTCATCATTGTGTAAAATACTTGTACTTTTTTAAAATTAAAAAAATTAATTTATTATTATTAAATTTTAGTTTTTAAATTTTTTTTATAATTAAAATTATTTTTTAAATAAATGTTTTAAGTTTTTTTTATAATTAAATGTCTATTTAAAATTAAATATTTGTTTATATTAAATATTTATTTTAATAATTTCTAATTAATTTTAAAATCAATTTCATTAAATTTTATAATTAAATATTTGTTTATATTAAATATTTAATTTTATAATCTCAAATAATTTTAAATAAATTTCATTAAAAATTTTTTCACTTATTTGTTTGAATTTATTTAAGATAGATGTATTAAATATTTATTTTTAATTAAATATTTCTTTATAATTAGATAATTGTCTTTTTTGAAAAGATATATCAAAAATTTGTTTATAATTAAATATTTTTTTTAGAATTAATAATTTATTTATATTAAATATTTATTTACAATTAAATTAATTTTACAATAAATTTTGTTAAAGTTAAATATTAATTTTTGCGATATTTTTTTTTATTTGTATATATTTTTAGTCATTAATTTAAATGACATTTTTTTCTTCATATATTTTTCGTAATAATCACAAGATAATGCAACCCATTTAACACACAGACCCACTAAAATTGTTTTCACCTATTCTTTTGTAGTCTTTTAAATAAATATATTAAATATTTGTGTTTAATTAAAGAATTATCTTTTAGATACATGTATTAAATATTTATTTTTAATTATTTAATAATAATAATAATAATAATAATTATTATTATTATTATTATTATTATTATTATTATTATTATTATTATTATTATTATTAAAGTTGTTTCACCTATTTGTTTGATGTAAGGAGTATGGCAATAATTTTGAGAATATTTCTAAATTTTATTTTATATATGTGCATCAATAAAAAAATGTGTTGATTTTTGTTGGTCAGAGTTATTACTTTACAAGCCATTCTGTGATAACAAAGAGATACAGAATTTGATGATAATTCAATAACATCAAATTAAGAGTCAATCAATTATAATCTTGGTATGTAAGAGTGGAGGACTATTCCAGATGACAGTGAAAATAAAAGTGATAATGAAGATGGAGATGTTCAAGTTATTCATCAAAACACAATGGAGCATGAGTGGGAAATAATATTTGGGCTGCATCATGGGCAAATTATGGAAGTAACTAAAACAATTATGTTAGGTAGAAAAGATCTTGGTAGACAAGCGCAATGAAATAGTGAATATCGAGGAGAAGAATATACATCATCAATGATATAATTCATAGGCATGATGAAAGATAATGGGTTACACATATCAGATGAGACAACATCAACTATGCCATATGGAACTTTAGGTGATAAGCAAAAACAAATAATTAATATAGTCATGAGACATTATCATCAAAGTCAAAATGTCTTACCATTATGCATGATAATCCAAGGAACAACATGAACATGTAAATCATTTCTAATTGGCACCATGCATGAATCTATTTAAGATGAAACATCACCACAACGATGTCCATTGCTATTACTTGAACCAATTGGAGTTGCAACATTTAATATCAGTGCATTGATGATCCATTCGTCAATGTGAATCTCAATTATAGAATTTGCTAAATTAGAAAGAACGGGACTCACAAGTTTCCAAGAAGAGAATCAACATATAAAATATATATTGATTGAAATAGTAGAAGAAAGCGAGGACCAACAAACGTTCAATCAACTTTTCATAAATCTTAGAAATGCACATGTGAGAATCAATGATTAGAGATTATTGATAAGAAGAACTAATTTGGTGCATTAGATCAAGCCACCAAGGAAGATTATGACATTGACATTCATCTATTTACATCTATTTACAGCAAATGATAATGTGCATAACCATAACATAAGGAAATTGCAATCATTAAACTTACCAATTGCATGAAGCATTGTAAAAGGACACATAGTACCAATCCATCAAGAAGTTAAAATGATGAACTATATGTGGATTTATTAATTTCTAAAGATGCAAGTGTGATGTTAACATCCAATCTATATATAGAAACAAGACTTGTAAATAGATCTCTAGGATATATTTGAAGTATAATATACCAATTCAGAAGTGCCCCACCAAAACCACCAACATGTGTTATGTGGAATTTGAAACTTATTTTGGAATGCCATTTGAAGATGTAACTCCATATACAAGTCCAATTATACCAAATCAAAGGGGATACACATGCCAACTACCCTTATGATTAGCTTGGGCATTTAAAATATACAAATCACAGGGGTTAACTCTTTTCAAAGCAACAATTGATATAGGACAAAAGAAAATAACATGTTTAACATTTGTGGCTATCTCATGTGTAAAATCTTTGAAAGGTCTCAAAAAAATTCTTCCGTTTTCATACAACTATTATGAAAAAATGAAAATAGGAAAACAAATTTTGAAATGGAAAGCTAAGGAAGAGAGACTCAAGTTCTTGGTCCTATAATATTATTATGTTTCCAATGTATGTCGATAAAAATTTCATCTTTCAAATATTTCATAATTTTTTTCACATTTGTGTGAAAATGAAAATTGTTTTATTATTTTATATGATTTATATCAACTCTTTGGATGAATATAAAATGTTTTATTAATAGACAAATATAAAATGTTTTATTAATAAGCATATATTATGATATATATTATGTATTTAAACAAATATGAAAACTTACATTAATTGTCAAAGGTAAATTTTAACAATAAAAACTCGACATGCCATACTAGTAGATGCTACTAGTATAAATAGTTTAATTATATCTATCTAAAAGATGCTAATAAATATCAATATCGAGACCCTTGTCTAACATATATGACAAATAATAAGCTTTCCAAAAACTTATAATCCAAACTAATTAAATGTGAATGCAAGTTACAATTCCACCTTACCTTCCAATTGCAATGGAGGTTTCAAAAAGTCCCACCTTTATAAAAAATAAACCAATATATATATATATATATATATATATATATATATATATATATATATATATATATATATATATATATATATATATATATATATATATATATATAAAGCTTGATACCACACGTGAATATTAAATATTCATTTGTAGTGAAATCAATTCAATGTCATCCATTGCAGTGATCAAATTTGAAGGGCTAATCCTAATTTCAACATGTAGGGCATGTATTTGTCCAACCCTTCCATGATGAAAAATTGAATAAATATTTACACTTCATTTGAAAAGAGTAAACCAAATATATGTTTCATAGAAGGAATAACTATATACAATATTTTCATTTTCATGACGTGACGTCTCATTTCATGTCCCTTTTTGTTTCCTCCCATTCCCTAGCTTTTGTCCCTCTATTTTTATTTTTTCCCCTTTAAACAAGTCCTCCCTTACTCTCTATATAAATTTTAATTTTCTAGTTTTTTTCATCAATTAATTTAGACTCACTTTTCTAACTTTGCAACTAATTGCAAAAGTATAACTCTCTATATCCTCCTATTTCATTGATACTTAGATTAAAATTTTAATGAATTTCCAACTTTTAAGAATGTAATTAATTTTATTGCTATCATTTTTGAAGACATTAAAAATTTAGTTTTTATCAATAATAAATTGAAATAAATCGCATTTAGTTTCCTTATCTTATTAGTAGTTATTCAATGAAATTCATTATTTAATATTTACTTTTTATATTTTATATTTTTAATTCCCTAACTATTTAATTATACAACACTTTATTGTCAACTTCTATAAATAGAAACATGGGTCTGTAATCTAATATGATAGTTCATAGAGCATGCCTTGGAACATTGATTAAAAAATCTCTTAAACAACGTAACCAAAAAACTTCCTTTTAATAGCTTTATCTTTTGAACAATCCCTAACAAACAACCAAAAAAACAAGTGTTTGAAATTATAAACCATACTAAGGATTTCAACATTTAACATAACATGCAAGGTTTAAAAAATAACAAAATATTGCATGCTTGCAAACTACTCAGTAATGTAAGCCTTAAAATGTGAAAATAAATATTATACCATAAGCCTTTGAAATCTGGGTTTGTAATCTAGTATGATAGCTCATAGAGCATGACTTAAAACATTGATTAAAAAATCTCTTAGACAACGTAAATAAAAAATCCTCTTTTTAATAACTTTACCTTTTGAACAATCCCTAACAAGCAACCAAAAAAAACAAGCGTTTGAAATTAAAAATCATACTAAGGATTTCAACATTTAACATAATGTGCAAGGTTTAAATAATAGCAAAATATTGCATGTTTGCAAACTACTCATTAACATAAGCCTTAAATGTGAAAATAAATATTATACCATTAGCCCTTGAAATGCACTTTATGTCATTCACCTTAAACCATCTCTCTAGCTTTTCTACTAGCTCGAATCTAATCCCTAGTGGTTTGCATAACATATTAACAACTCTTTATTAAGCCTTTGTTCTTGTTCTTGTTCTTGTCGTAGACAACATAAATATAATAAAACATTACCCTGTTGAGCATTAATGAAAATGCTTGTGTAGGTGATTGGTCAAGGCTAAGAATGTAAGCCACATTTCTCTAGAGAGGGAACTACAACCACATTTCCTTGGCACATGTAATGGTTTTTATGAAACCATGAGCTCCACAATTTCTCTTTTAGGACCCAACTTTGCTTCTTGCACATACAAGTTTTTGTAATTTATACTTAAAACAACCTATGTAAACCTATCAAGAACAACATATCAACATTACATTAGATGGGTAGCAGTGGAACTGAGAAATGGAGTCAAAAATGTTACCAATCTTATCTATTGTCTTTTCAAAAAGCTAAAAAAAATTCATCATGCAAATAATTTATTTTTTCATTTACCAGTGGTTTGCAATTGTTTACCTAACGCCTTCGACAAAAAAGGGATCCTATATTAGAATGGTTTTCTTGGTGTATAACTATGGTATGGATGTGAGGAGAGAGAGGGGTATAGAAAAGTATATGAGACAGGGAATCTTTAAACCAGGAGATAAGATTTAAGAGTTTTTATAACACTAACATTCATTTTACTGCATTCTTGTAACAATGGATGGTATAACAACCTAGATCAAATAATTTAAAAAATAACATTTTAATATTCTAAAAAAAATCATTAATACAATTACAATACAATTTTATATGACACATCTATGAATAGTAAATAAAGGAAGCCCAACATCACTTATTATATATTTGTAGATTTTAATGCATTGTACCTATTGTACACACTTATGCAACATCTTTTATAGATCAAACAATAAAATGTCAATCAATAACATTGATATGAAGAAAGTGGCATTCGCAAAAATGTTGTGAGTTCACTTTATATCAAAACAATAAATATCATTCCGTAATTTTTTTTAATATATATTAATTAATCCACGCCTAATATAGTGATATAATATTGACAAATATATATAAATATAACTTTTCTTCTATCAATTTTATAAAATATTTATATTTCTTAAACATTTATATATATATATATATATATATTAAAGATTTTCTCGATGGCTATTTTTAAACCTGCGAGATTGAAGCCCATGAACGCGCTGAGATGGGTTCAATTTTTGATGACTGAGATTCCATAGGGAATCTCATTATAATGATTTGATTTTGGATCTCCGTGAGTTTGAGGCAGGATCACCGCCACTGCCGACAACTCAACTTCCCCACCTTAGAAATCAAGGCCTTCACTGGGCGGTTCTTTTTTCCTCCTATTGTAAAAATCAACGCTTAAGTACGTGTATTCGTATGTAAAGTGGACTACATGCACTATCGTCAGAATGTATTGCTGTAAGCAGAGGAATTAATTGAATTGGAGGTCTGCAAAAGGTTAGATCAAATGAAATTTTGCACAGTTATGGAGTGAGTTAAAAGATCTAAGATTTTTCATTGTCATGTACCTGGCGTTTCTGATTTTTTTCATTGTTTTATTTTTTGGAAAATTAGCAGAAACAGAAATTTGGAGATCTGATAAGATCTGTCTGAGAACAAACTTGTTGTTCTGAAAGTTAAAACTTGAAACTTCGATTTTAAAAACCGATGTAGGTCAACTCTTTACTAAAATTGGTTTGTGTTCAACAATTATGGATTTGGGAAGTTCTTCAAAATCTCATTAAACTGTTGTCTGCTGTGAATAGATAGGGTGGTGGAGATGGATGCCTCTGATTGGAATCCAGGGGAATTAGAAACTGGTCGAGGAGGGCTGGTTAAGCGGCCCAAGAATGGTGAGAAAGAGTTCCATGATCCTGCATGGGTGGAGAAGGAGCAAAATGGAGAAGATGCAAAGGATTTGCGTATAGAACAATTGTTTGAGAGCAAGAAGGTGCCTCCCTGGTCGGAGCAAATCACATTTAGAGGAATGTTCGTGAGCATGATGTTGGGTATCATGTTCTGTGTAATTGTCATGAAATTAAACCTCAACACGGGGATCATTCCTTCTCTCAATGTTTCTGCTGGTTTGCTTGGATTCTTCTTCATTAGATCGTGGACAAAAGTGTTGGACAAAGTGGGGTTATTGTCGACTCCATTCACCAGACAAGAGAATATAGTCATTCAGACTTGTGTTGTCGCTTGCTATGGCATTGCATTCAGTGGTATGTCAGAATTACTTAAAGTTTTTTAATTTATGGTTATGCTATGTATTCATTTTTCTATTGATTTAGTGTGTAATTTTGATTTTATATAACTTTTTGGGGGGTTAACTGTGCAGTATGTAATTCTCCACTCAGTCCTTCAATGGCACATTTCTCATCAGTAATCATTTCTTCTAATGATTTAGTGTGTGATTTTGATTTTATATAATGTTTTTTGGGATTAACTGTATAGTATTTAATTCTCCACTCGTTCCTTCAATGGCACATTTCTCATCAGTAATCATTTCTTATATGTTGCAGGAGGTTTTGGTTCATACCTGCTGGGTATGAGTAGAAACATCTATGAACAGGCAGGAGTTGATGCTCCAGGGAATACCCCCGACAACATAAAGGATCCAAGCCTTGGTTGGATTATCGGTTTTCTCTTCACTGTTAGTTTTCTGGGTCTACTTGCTTTGGTGCCTATGAGAAAGGTAATACAAGTTGATGTGAAATTATACGAGAGAGAAATGGTGCGGTTTTGGAATTGGTTTTGAAGGTCACAATTTCTCTTTTTGTACCTGTAGATAATGGTGATAGATTACAAGTTAACTTATCCCAGTGGTACAGCAACTGCTATCCTCATCAATGGATTCCATACACCTCAAGGAGACAAGTTAGCCAGGTAAGATCATCAATACTTAGCGCCCAACAAGGTAAAGACCTTTAACCAATAGGAATAGGACCCAAAAACATAGGTAATGGATGTCAAACGCCGGGCTATTAATTGTACCGAGTAGAAATTGATTGTGTGGCTGTAAATTGAAACTATATTAGTTCTCAAAATCAATCTAAATGTAGCAGGCCAAAGAAGAGACTTTTTACGAGAAGATTTGATCCACATCAAAAGTGCTTACTTACTCTAAACATGGTAGAATATATCAGGGATTTTTTCATATGAAGTGTTTTATAGGGTTAAATAGAGGGCAAAGAAATAAAAAGTAGTACATTTAAGTATAAAAGGAACAAATCATATTCATCCTTAGAAGATTACTCTAAACATGGTAGAATATATCAGGGATTTTTCCATATAAAGTCTTTTATAGCCTTAAATAGAGGGCAAAGAAATAAAAAATAATACATAAAGTATAAAAGGAACAAATCATACTCATCCTTAAAAGAGAATGGTATGGCCTAATAAGGCCATGGAGGTTCCTTATGGCATCCAGAAGAAGTACATGCTGATAAAGAAACACTCTAGCCTCTAGGTCAAACGATCCTGGTATGAGTGTAGAAAGTGGCCAAAGAATCCCTAGTACAAGTATAGAAGATGTAGCCTGCAGCCATATTACAAAGTTATCAGATGGGTTGATCTGAGGGCCATCTCTTTATCTCGGTTATGATATGACTGGAGTGACGCATAGTCTTCTTGCACTTAAAATTTAGCTTGACAAGCACTAGATACCCAAATTTCCATGTGATTTTGAAGATTTATTGATACCTGTGTATGTTCTAGCAGATAAAATAAAAATGACCTACTTAATGTTTAGATAAGTCTGTTCTGGATGTTAGTTTTTATATAAGATTTTGCTGTCCTGCTTTATTTTAGGGAAGATGATAAATCTCGTTGTTTGTGAGTATCTTTTGAAATTAATAAGCTAATTTTGTGGGGATTAATGGTTTGAAATTTAATATTTATTGTTTATAACAAATATAAGCTACTATGAATGTTGGGCTTAGATTTACAAGTGAGTGAACTGAATGTTGCAGGAAGCAAGTGAAATGCCTCGGCAAATATTTTGCATTCAGCTTTCTTTGGGGATTTTTTTAATGGTTTTTCACCGCGGGGGATGATTGTGGCTTTGTAAGCTTTCCTACATTTGGATTGAAAGCTTACCAGCAAAGGTAAGTATTAGAAGCATCATATATTATTTTCCTTTTAGTGTAGATAAAATGTTCAAGATTAGAGTGGGTCTTGTTGTTGTACAAAACACACCTGCAACCTGCAACAACTTGCAGTACAAAACAAAATACCTGCAATCTGAATTTTTAAATGAAAAAACAGCAGAAATAGATGAGAGAAAGGGATCAAAAACAACAGTCTTCTTCATTAATTCTATAATCTATTGTAAGAAATATCTATCACAAAAACAGAACAGCTTCACTGAATAGGGACTGACAGTCCACTTTTAACACACAGTAGTCCTCCAAGCAAAATTGCTGCGCTCCTTTCTGTGTATTACTTGCCCTCCCACACATGCAGTCCTAAACACAATTAAATAAAGAACCCTATCTAAAGCCCCAGCTTCTACGGCAGTTAACTGCCCCTAAATGTTAGGAGTTTATTAACCAAATTAAGACTATCATTGCCAGCTATCTGCCAGCTACGCTTAACAAGTCCACTCAAACAGCTAAGTGGTTACATGTTACTAATTTTAGCTAATCGGTCCCAACAAATTCTCCACGGTGTGCATCATTCTCCCCTTTAAAAAAATTCTGAACCTCTTGGTTCAGCTGCATCTATTTTGTTATCTTCGCGAGATCCTCTTCTATGATCCAAGTATTATTGAAATCAGGTAATCCCTTCCACTTCACTAAATACATCTTATAATTCTTGGCCCTTGGAGCAGTAATCTTGTTGTCCACTATCTTCTCAATCTGCTCCCCCTTTTTCTTTGGCAAATGCTTGGTCCACTCTTCAACTCCACTCTCATCTTGAACTTCTGCCAGGCTCGCATGATAGGAATAAAAACCTGCAACATTGAAAATAGGACTGATGTCAAAGTCCTCTAGCAAGTCTAGCAAATATGCATTCTCATTAATCCTTTTGAGAATCTTGCAAGGACCAATTTTCTTTGGCTTCAGTTTATTGCACGTGCCTTGAGGAAATCTTTCTTTACGTAGGTACACCATGATTAGCTCACCTTCTTGGTATACCTTTTCTCTCCGATGCAAGTCTGCATGACTTTTACACTGTTGATTTGTCACTTGCAGCCTTTGCCTAACTTGTTCTTGCACTTCATATATATGTTTCACAAAGTCCTCCGCATCTTGGCTATTTCGTTTCCCCATAGGGAGATCAATTAAATCCACTACACCTTTTGGATTGTTTCCCAAAACAATATGAAAAGGAGATTTACCTGTAGACCTGTTGATGCTGGAATTGAAAGTAAATTATGTCTGTGACAAGACTAAGTCCCATTGTGTTGGGCTACCCCCAACTAAACATCTCAGCAAATTTCCCAAGCTTCTATTCACCATCTCCATCTGTCCAGCCGTCTGAGGGTGATAGGTTGAACTATATTGCAATTTGTTGCCAAGCTTTCTCCAACAAGTTCTCCAAAAGTGACTAAGAAACTAATATTTTGGAGAAGATTTTTGCCCCTGCCAAACAATCTAATATGTCATCCATCCTAGGTAATGGATATCGGTACTTTACTGTGATCTTGTAGATAGCTTGGGAGTCCACGCACATTCTCCATTTTCCTCCTTTATTTAGTGATAGTAGGGTTGGTGTGGCACATGGACTCATGCTCTCCCTTATGAATCTGATATTTGCCTTCTCATTTCCTCATTTTCTTGCAAAGCTAATCGGTATGCAGCTTGATTAGGAAGCTTTGATCCTGGTACTAAATCAATATGGTGGGTAATGCCTCATGAGGGAGGCAAACGCATTGGTAATTCTTTTGGGGTTACATCAGAATACTTTGCTAATAATTTTTGCACTTCTTGTGGGCGTTTCTCTTCATGCCTCTTTTCTTCTCTGAGGCATAAAAGATAACAAATTGCTCCTTTAGTTTGTTTGCAGAATTTTTTATAGCTCATTGATACTAGAGAGATTTTAGATGCCCCTTTCTCTTTCCATGGTTTTGAAAGATGCTTCTTCCCTCCATGTTGTACTTCATAAGTGTCCTCTTTCCCATGATGGATAACTCGTCCGTCATATTGCCAGGGCCTTCCCAACAGCAAATGACAAGCATTCATTGGCGCTACATCACATAATACTTTATCTTCATAAGGACCAATTTCAAAATCGATACGACAAGATTGATTTACAAGTACACTATGATCCTTTTTCAACCAAGAAATTTTACAAGGATCCGATTTTTAAATGCAAGGAAGCTGCAATTTTTGTACTATTTCTGTACTTAACAGATTATCAATAGATCCTCCATCTACAATTACCTTGCACACTTTGTCTTTGCACTTGCATTTTGTCCGAAACACGCTCTTTCTTCTCCAATCTGCTTCAAGGGCCTCTTGGTCTCTTGCTATTAAGGTTCTTTGCAGCATCAAGTTCCTCCAATCTCAGCTTCAATTTCTTCTACTTGGGGTTCCTCTTGAGCCATCATGATTCTATTGGTAACTCTAGAGTTTTCAGGACAGTCACATTCTTTATGAGGTCTGCCACAAGTATAGCACTTCACGGGTCTCCAATATCCAAACCTTTGTTGGCCTCTACCTCTACCTCTAAAAGCACCTCTTCCACCAAAATCAGTCTTTGGTTCCTTACCTTCCTCTAGCTCTTCATACCTTGTGGAGTTAGAGGAACTTCCTCTTCCTCTATTGAAATTGCTGCCATCCCTTTTGCTCACCACTTTGCCTGCCTATTCAAATTTCCTTTGCTTTCAAAGCAAATTGATATGCCTCATCCACGGTGTTCACTTTGAGCAGGGCCAACTCATCTTGGAGTTGAAATCTAAGCCCATTGATGTATCTAGCTGCTGCATGCTCATCATCTTCCTGCAAATCAGTCCTAATTTACAGCGTCAAGGATAGCTTGTATTGATGACTTTGCTGATAATCAGAGGGCATAAACTAAGCTTTCAAATGTTTTAGCAGCTTTGGCCACATTCGTAATTTCTCTTCTCTTGTCTTCTTCTAACATTCTGGAGATTCTCCCACCATAGAGCAGCATGAGACTTCATTTTTGATGCAACAACTTTGACCCTTCGTGGATCAGTTTCCTCAATTCCTTCCATCTCAAAGTATTTCTCTAGCTCTTGAATCCAATCCATAAACATTTCTGGATTTAGTTCACCTTTAAAATCAGGGACTTTAACCTTAACCTTGGCTCCTTGTTTGGCTACAGCTTCAATGAGCCTTTCCATGGGGTCTATGGCTTCAACTCAAGTTCTGGTTCTTCTTCAGAGTCCTCATGCATCAACCTAGCCTCTAGGGCTTCTATCTTTCTGAGTAATTCATCTTCAACATTTCTCCTATGCCTTGCATTCCTTCTGCCTCTTCCTACTCAGTTCATCTAAAATCCCCTTTGGGCCATAGTGCTCTGATACCAACTGATGCAGACCACACACTTGCAACAACTTGCAGTACAAAACAAAATACCTGCAATCTGAATTTTTAAATGAAAAAACAGCAGAAATAGATGAGAGGAAGGGATCAAACAAAAAACAACAGTCTTCTTCATTAATTCTATAATCTATTGTTAAAAATATCCATCACAAAAACAGGACAGCTTCACTGAATAGGGACTGACAATTTGCTTTCAACACATAGTAGTCCTCCAAGCAAAATGGCTGCGCTCCTTTCTGTGTATTACTTCCCCTACCACACATGCAGTCCTAAACACAATTAAATAAAGAACCCTATCTAAAGCCCCAACTTCTACGGCAGTTAACTGACCCTAAATGTTAGGAGTTTATTAACTAAATTAAGACTATCATTGCCAGCTATCTGCCAGCTACGCTTAACAAGTCCCCAGTCAAACAGCTAAGTGGTTACACATTACTAATTTTAGCTAATCGATTTCAACAAATTCTCCACGGTGTGCATCATTTTTCAGCTCCAATCTTATTTTAGTCATTATTTTAATGAACATAAATCTAACTACAATTTCAACTTTGTATATTGGTATATCTATTGATTAATTTTTTTTGTCAAAGTAGGTCTTCGTATCCATTGCTCTTATTTTGGGGGATGGACTCTACAGTTTCGTTAAGATCGTATACATCACTATGAGCACCATGTACGTTGAATGGAAGAAGAAAAAGACTGCTCAGACAGAGACTCCAGTGGTGTCAAACAACAACAACGAGGAGCAACCACAGCAGAAGCAATATCATATGATGAGCAGCGAAGGAATGAAATGTTCATGAAGGACAAAATTCCTCTGTGGGTTGCAGGATCCGGATATGTTGCTCTGGCTGCTATATCCATAGGGGTCGTCCCATAGATCTTCCCTCCTTTAAAATGGTACTATGTCTTAATAGCCTACATATTTGCACCAGTGCTTGGATTTTGCAATGCTTACGGCTGTGGACTCACCGATTGGAGCTTGCCTTCTACTTATGGGAAATTAGCACTATTCATCTTTGGAGCTTGGGCAGGTAAGGACAACAGTGGAGTAATTGCAGGCTTAGCTGGATGTGGAGTAATGATGTCCATAGTCTCCACAGCTTCAGATTTGATGCAGGATTTCAAGACTGGATACCTAACACTCTCATCTCCAAGATCTATGTTTGTGAGTCAAGTGATCGGAACAGCAATGGGATGCATTATTGGACCTTCCACCTTCTGGCTATTCTACAAGGCCTTCAATGTAGGAGATCCAAAAGGAGAATACCCGGCTCCGTATGGATTGATTTACAGAAACATGGCCATTTTGGGAGTTGAAGGATTTGGAGCCCTTCCTAAACACTGTCTTACTCTTTGTTATTGCTTCTTTGCATTCGCCATTGTAGTCAATCTTATCAGAGACCGTGTGCCAAAGAAAGTGGCTCAATATATTCCTCTCCCAATGGCCATGGCTATACCCTTCTACCTTGGGGGATACTTTGCAATTGATATGTGTGTAGGCACTGCTATAGTATTTATATGGCAGAGAATTAACCGCAAAAGTGCTGATATACTAGTTCCTGCTGTGGCTTCTGGTCTCATATGTGGAGATGGCATATGGACTCTTCCTTCCTCTATTCTTGCTCTAGCGAAAGTCAAGCCTCCTATCTGCATGAAATTCCTGTCCAGAAAACAAAATATTAAGGTCGACGACTTTCTAGGAAACTAAGTGGAAGCAATTCAATATTAAAGATTTCATAGTGTGATCTGTGTATAAAAAATGTAATTAAAATTGAAAAATTTGGCTTCATGCTTGTAATGTAATTCGGAAAGGCTTGTTGACAATAGTAATACAGTTTTAAAAGTTTTCAAGCAAAAAGTATTTTGGTCCGGTTGATTGAGTCCGGTAACAAGTACCATGAACAACACTTTGTTGGATGTATCATGCTTCCGTTTTGTTTTCCACCTAAAGCGGAGCATCTACTTCAAATATGGTTTGATGTAAACAGACAACAGAAACAAGAGTAGAGGAGACAACTCAAATATTTGGCACGTGTGCTAAGTCAATCAGAATCAGACCTGGCTGCAAGGGAAAATGGCTGTCTCCCCAACACAACCAGTACTCCAGTTATTGAGATTCCATCTGAAGATCAATCTTTGGATAATATTGCATACTATATATGTTAATGTCACTGATATTGTGTTCTAGATGTGTTCATTTGTCATTTTAATGGCTTGATTTTTCCAGCTTACTCTTAAAAATTGGGTTTTCGAATATGCAATCCTTGGGAAGAATAAGAGCTGCTGATGATAGCCTCTAAACATTCTTTTAGTGGTCAAATTTCCAGTTTTTTTGACAGATGATTTTTGAAAATAGACCCTACTAGAAGATGAATAGGAAAAGCTTTGGGACAAATTAAGATAACTCGTGTTAAATCATCTAAAGTCATCCTAAATAATAGAACAAGATCTAAATGTGATATGTAATCTCTCATCAAATACAATGGGAAAGGGCTAATTGGAGAAATTAAGTTTCCAAAAGTTCTTTCATTTCAGACACGAAGCTACTCAATATTTATACCAAGGGAATGTATAATTACCTGGTCTAATTGTTGAAAAGAAAATGTCTCCATCCTCTACCTTCTGAAAACTCATATTATTTTACCAGCTTTGAAGTATTAACACCTGTTAGTCCATACCAAAATGCAGATTAACATGTTGCTAAAAAAAGCATTACTTCACCAATCCTAACTGCATAACGTATCTGTATCTGCCATAAGTGAAATACACGATGGCAAAAAGAAATGCTTTGGGTCTGATATTTTTGACCAGTTTGTAAAAGATTACATAAAAGCATAAGAGCCTAAACAAATTTATACTAACCCTTAGACTAGGAATCAAAGTCACAGAGTCGATGTTATCACAACACCACACAATCATCTTTTTCGTATTGTTCAAGGTGAAGTTTAGGCTCACCCTATTCGTGCTATTTAAATTCATGATACCATGCAAAGAAATTAACTTATCTGCCAATGGTCAAATACACGGTGGTAAAAGACATGTTTTGGGTATGATATTTTTGACCAATTTGTAAAAGATTCCATGAAAGGATAAGATCTTAAACAAACTCTCACTAACCTTCGAGCTACTAATCTAAGTCACCAGAGTCAACGGTGTCACAATACCATGCAATCATATTCTGTAATGTTCTAGGTGAAATTTAGGCTCATCTTATTAGCATTATTTAAATTTCCAATACCATGCAAAGAAAATGACATAGGAGGTTTTAAAGAGAATAAATTGAATACAAAAATTTCATATTTTTTGTGTTCTTTTGATGCATGTCTGTTAACAACGGTGTATAATTAGCACCCAGAGTTTCTTATCTATTCATTTGGAATTCACCAAATTGACACCATTTTCATATTAGAAAGCATAAATCATGTTTGCTTTATATTTTTATAGAAAGAAGCTAAATAATACATGCAAATAAAATGGTAAAATATTATAAATCCGTTTATAACTATTTTCTCAATCTCCAGCCATGTTCAAGAACACGAATTTTTTGAGTCGATGAGCAATGCACAAATTCAAACCCATATAACAAAATTCCTTATAATGAAAATCTCAATTATACTTCTACTTTAGTAAGAATCATTCACAATGGGCTTAGGATGCAACAACACGAAACTAATTTCATACCTCTAGCTGCAACAACAATGTCAGACAATGCAGACAAACACGTGAAGATTTATGGTCGCTTAATTTACAATTTAACATGCATGGAAGGAAAATTTACAGCTTGAGTTGTATTAATTTAAACAGGCATTGTTAAAAGAGAGAAAGTAAATGAAGTGATGCTTTGAAACCATACCCAATCAAAAAAGAAATGAATTTCTCTATATCTCCAGCCATACAGCTCACAAGGACATTTGAATGATTTACACTATAAATGCCTTTGAGACCCTTAAATATGGACGTCTATAATTTAACAGGTTTATAGAGCTTGTTAAAATTAGGATGCAAGTTAAAGCGTTCACCCATAAACAAAAAATTAGGATACAAGTTAAAGCATTTATCCATAATCAAAAAATTACGATGCAAATTAAAAATATAGATATATAATAATAATAATAAAAATTTTAACGTTCACGAGACTAAAAATAGCCTATGGGACAGCAAGACAACTCAAGCAGATTTAAGTAGCACTGTTCGCTTCTTGTGTAGGCTGATGATGAGCCCCCCTAATTGCTCAATGTGCTCTTCATTGAATAGGTTATGCCAAGAACTGTCACATATAGTATCCGCAAATTTATCTCTGCGATCTTTGTAGGCCTCACATTCTATAATAAAGTGCTGTTCAGTTTCCACTTTCCCAGAATTGCAAAATGTGCAAATTCTCTCTTCCCAAGCCTCCTTTGGCCTCTTCCAACGCCCGGTCTCACAACGAAGTTGGTGAGAGTTGGTTCTCCGCTGAGCAATAAGAATTTTAGCCCTCCGAGAAATGTTGGCTCCTATGTATGCTTTTTGGAGTTGATCACAAGTGGAGTTGAACTCATTTATATAATATAGTTTCTTCCTCCCGATCTCGCTTCCTCAATTTCTCTTGTAAAATTTCTCCATAACAAAGACTTTTATTTCTTTATTATTTGTGGGGCACATATTGAATTGAATATTCCATTTACTCATCCATGTGATGTTTTGTTGCATCCATGTCCTTTTTCGCTTACATAGTGTATCACTAAAAACAACTTTAGGCCATCTATCCTCTTCCATTTTTTCGATTCTTTTTAAATAGCTTAAAAGGCGAACCATAGCAAGTGCCTCGATAGGAACAGTGCCCATTTCACTTAGCATGATGTCATATGGAACCGTGCTTTTGATTTTAATCTTGCTTGTAATCAAGCGCTTTTGGATTCCTTCAATTTGTTTCCATGTGCTATAGTAGTGCTGCTGGCCCATAATTCACACCTGTAAAGAACAACTGGCAGCACAAGAAGACCGAACAAGGTTTGAATAGTTTTCCAATCCCACAACTCCGCTTCACGGCACTTGTTCTGAAGAGCATAGAAAGCCTTCCACCCACCTAATGTCCTTTTATACCTGCAGCTAGACCAGCTTAGCTTTTTGTTGAAATCGATGCCAAGGTATTTATAATCCGCAACCTCTTCGAGAAGACTTCCATTGTAATAAAATTCATGTTGATGCTGTTTTTTATTATTAGAGAAAATCATAACCTTAGTCTTGCTGATATTGACCTGCATCCCCACCATTCTGCAAAAGCGCTCAAGAGAAGATAGATGGTCTTGCAAACCACAGGCAGATTTGGTAATTAAAATGAGATCGTCCGCATATAAGAGCAACTTTATAACAAATTCACCTAGCTGAATGCCTTCACCCTTTTGTATGTTTAACCACTCTTCCATTTTATCAATATATAAACCAAATAAAGTAGAAGACAAAGGGCAACCCTGTTTGACCCCGATATCGCTCCTGAAACATTCTGAAATGCCATCTGAAGTTCTGATTTTCACTTTCACCTCTTCGTACATCCTATGAACAACAGCTCTGAGATGCCTAGGAATCCCCAATTCTTCCATCCTAAACCAAAGCTTGTCTCTCGGAACGGTATCAAAAGCCTTTTTGAAGTCAACAAAGCAACAAAAAACCTCTTCCTTTTTCTCCCACTCTTTTTCAATAATGTGTCTCAGAGTGACACAGTGATCCACTGTCGAGTGCTTTGGCCTAAAACCAGCTTGCCCTTTAGCACGTTTATGGTTTTCTTCTGCCCATTTGCTGATCCTAGTTTCTATCATGCTGCCAAAAAGTTTAGCAAAGAGGGGATTGATCATTATAGTCCTGTAGTTGGAGGGATTGTTAACATCACCACTCTTAAAAAGTGGTATTGCAAGGCTGATTGTCCAATATTTCGGAAACCCTTCTTGGCAGATTTTGTTGAAGATTTCAGTGATGTGCGGTGCAAGAGTTTTCATGCCCCACTTCAAATATTCGGCTTGAAGTGCAACAAGATCTTTTGCTTTACCTCCACCCAACTTCTTAATCCCTGTCTCTACCTCTTGCACAGTGAAAATGTTTGTAGTATCGTTGACCAAAGGTGGCTGTCCCACTCCACCCTCTTGTTCATAAAGTTTCTTAGCATATTCAAACCATTGGGTGGCAGTAATATTATTTTCATTTTGCTTTCTCCTTGGTTGGAGTTCTTTCCAGAAACGTTTGGGGTTATTTCTGCCCAAGAAAATTAGCTCCTCTCTTCTTGTGAACATAAAATCAATTTTTTTCTTCTTTAGGATCTGTTTGTAAGCCTTAATGTCGAGGTTAGTTTTATTCAACTCCCTTAGGTTCCTCCTAGCCCTCTTACATTCCTTGTCAAACCATGCATTGGTTGGAAAACAATTAGTTTCAGATTTTCTATTTTTTGCTCTCTTGCATTTTGAAAGAGCCTCGTGAATCAGATTTGATAAGTCATGACTGTTAACACCATGCTTATACATAGGGTGTCCCATACAAAGTTCCTCAAGAGTAGCTCTGAAAGTGTTACTGTTTTCTGAAATTAACAAAATTCTGCCCTGAGAAGGTGGGTGTTGAGGGCCTTGGATTTTTGCCCCAAACCGCCTATCCTTTGCCCAATACAAATTTATGTACAGCAGTCTATGATCTGATTTTAGATCCCAAATGTGCTCTCCAATTTCAACTTCTTTAATATTTTTATACAAATTCTGCGAACAAATTACATAATCTACCACACTTGCCCCGTTGTATGTGTTGCAAGTGAAATTGCCCGACTTAGCCCATCTAGCCAAACCATTACAGATTATTAGATCAAATGTGCCACATAAAGTGATCAATTCTTCCCCAAAATGATTGCAGCCTTTAGCATCTTCGGATATTCTTTTCCATTGCTGATTTTTCTCTTCTGTGAGCCAAATAGGGTTATCATTTACTTCGGAGCTGAAAATACTTGCTTGCCAATTCGCTGTCCTAGCATTGAAATCTCCAACAAGAAGAACATCCCCACGCTGCGAAAAAATAGCAACATCTTTCTTTAACGCAGCATAGGGGTCATTGTGATCTAAGCCGCATTTTTTATAAGTTTTAGATACTTGTGGAGCAAAGTAACAGGCTGCGATCCTGAGAAGAGTGTTATTTTCCATGATTTTGAACCATATGAATTGTTTATTAGAATCAATCTTTTCCAACTGAATGGCACGATCTTCTCTTTCTTTTACTAGAACCATTATACCTCCATGACCTTTACCATTTGCCGCTGCCTCATTCCATACTGCCATCTTCCAGTAGCCTTCAAACAATGGGGTCTTACATCCCTCATGCTCATGTGTCTCTATGAGACAAATAATGTCTTTGCCTTCCGCGATAGGTCCTCACCCAGGCCCACGTCTCCACGGATAACCTCTGCAATTCCAGCAAACTAAACTTAAGGACGCCTGGGTTAAGCTTGATTGCTTTTCCCTTGAACATCCAAGCTCTTTTGCCTTCATTTCTAGCGGTTCTGATTTTTTCCATTTCCATCCTTCTTTCTACTTGCTGTCTCATAGTTAAATCCTCCTCTAAAATGAAGCGAGAACCCCTCAAGAGCTGTTTTTTGTTAAGTAGATTTTGTTTGTCTCTAATGCTGGGCATAACTACCTTGATTGGCCTATTTCTCTCAGCGTGTAGATTTCTATAACTTTACTGTCCTATGCTTTCCCGTTTGTCCATGGCCTTGACTTTACCTCTCTCGGCTTGCAGAAGGACCGACTGCAGCATATGGGTGTAAAGAGCAGTACTGCGTACATTGATATCTCTGCACATTACATAGCCTTATTAAATTTTTGCTGCTATGACTGCGTGCAGCATTATTTGCCTCTCCAAATTTGGGCAATCTGGATGTCTCATTCAAGTGACCCGGCAGAAGAAAGGACTTTTAGTCCTTCTTCAGCTTCACAATATATCTAATCTCAGTGTCTCGATTTTGTTTTATTCTCAAACCTTGCACTAGGTTGTCAGCATTCTCTCATTATCTGTTCCTAATTCCAGTTTTCATGGCACAATCACCGGGGATCGATACTGCACAGTGATTTGATTTAATCTTCTCACTGAATTAGGGTAGGGTCCCGTGGAAAGGGTTAAAGCTCTCCTAATATCATTGTGCAGATGGCCCAATGATAGTTGTATTTCATACTAAACTATAAGTAGCTTTGAGGGTGGGGGACCTGGAAGCTTACCGCATCTGTTTAATAAATTTATTACCAAGTGATAATATCCATGTGGTCAAATCCTGTTTTACAGTTTTGATTCGGGAAATAAAGCTTCCATATTTTTCTAAGCACAAACTGAAAGACATTTTTCATTAATGGACTGGACCAATTTTGCAAAAACCAGCTCCTAAATATCCTCTTCAACACTGGCTGAGATAAATCCGGCAGCCTCCTCCATGGGACCACCAGGTTATTAATGTGAACAACCACATCATTTCCATCTCCAAAAGGTCTCTTCATACAGGAGATTTTATTTTGAAAACATTAAGATTTCTCTGGTAGAAATTCAACAACCTTCATTTGAAGTGATTATATTCAAAGACAGTACCTGCAACTCCAAGACTTTTCTGTTAATAGCCACAATCATTGTCAAATATTTTAGCATCTCTTTCCATTAAGGGCTTGTAAGGTCGTCACCATCAACACGGCATACATAGTTTAAGACAGGACGACCCTGATGGAGATCTATATAAAAGTTGGTACAGCTTAGTACCCTCCAGAACATCTAGAGAAAAGGTTGTGCATCAAATTATAGATCTAAACTTGAACGAGATTGAAGGCAACATCTGTAGCTTTTCTGACTCCGTTCCCCATAAACAATCCCTGCTTGTTTTTATAGAGAAGATGAATGCAGCAAGTCATCAAGGGTTTCCCCTCGTCCCCGAGACATTATTTTCCTGAGGGAGAGGTGGCACACAAAAAAAGATGTGGACTACCTTTTAAAGTCATAAAAATGAGAAAAGAATTCTAGAATAACCATTGAAATGAAATGAAATGAGTTTTAATAACGTCCATGAGACCAAATAGTCCATTGAAATCAAACTCTAGACACTAATTCTCATGAAATGGTCCAGATCCCTTAAAAGTATTAGAACTCTTAGAGAAATCAAATTGACAAGAATATTAAGGGCAACATGCAATGTTCTTTCTCCAAACATGACTATATACTGATTGCACCTTTAGAACATGTATCCAATTTTCCATGGAAGAAAATATGGACCAAAGAAAATGTTCCTGAAGAAATCCTTTTTACGGCTGGACACTCATAATAAGATCCTAACCCAAGTTAGGGCCTCTTTAGATGCCGTCAATGTGGAGAAGAAGAGGAATTTGTGACTCGTCTATTTCTGCATTGTCCCATCTTTCAGACCACTTACAGTTGTTCTATTCATGGTTCTCTCTCATGGGTCTTCCCCAAAGGACTTCCAGAACATACACATCTCCTCAAGAAGGGAAAGGGTGTATTTTAGGTCACTGCCAAGCCAGATATCCAATTTGGCTTATGAGATCCACCATTCCACAAGGAGATTTATTTTCGTTAACCTCATATACTATTTAAATATTGTAATCCTAGGTCTCTGGAGTACATAAGGAGTTATTGTTGTTACAGCAAAATAAAATATTTTTCTGAATAAAAATAATAAAGCAGAAACAGTTATTACTACAGTTACATCAAAATAACAGAATATACTGAAATAAAAATAATCAATTTGTCATAGCTACAGTTAAAGCATGGCCTCAAAGGTGAAGTTTGGTATCTAACATGGAGAAAAAGCTTTGAAATTTCTGGAGGATAAGTGACTGGAAAAAACAAGACCATTAAGGCCTCAGCTTATTAAACTACTCTTACTAATGATAGAATGAAGATAAACTTTGATGTGGTTTCACAAGAAAACCTCATAATTCTAAATTACAAAAGTGAATCACAAAGAGATTATTGTTTGGATCAAGGTACTTGCTCGAGTAACAAGCAAAAGCTAGAGCAATGCTTATGGGGAATCAAGATTGACATTGACAATGGTTAGACAAAGTTATAAAAGAGATCCAAAGATGGTTATTAAAGCAGTGAAAAATGGAGTCTGCCCTGATTGGCAACTCAATAAAATCATTTGTACTGGTAAGATCTAGAAGAGAGGACTCTTTTTCCCACTCCTCTAGCTGGGAATATTCATGGCAATTCTGAGAGTTGATATAATGTCTAAAGAAGGTATTAAGGACAAAATTTATCCCATGTCCCTCCAAAATCACTCATTTAGACCTCTCTGGCCAATGACAGGATTGAATGCGACTTTAGTCTCAACATGTTGGATTGGCTGGATTTGGATACTTTTACCATCATTCACTAGCATCTACAAAAGTTATTGTAAATGGAGCCCTTTTAGATAAGATCCGCATATAGAGATCTACCAGCTATTTGGTGTCGCAAATGCTGACAGGGAAACTTGGTCGGTTTTTGTGAGCAAGCTGAAGGAGATGTTTAATGTCTTTGACTCCTCATCTCTTAAGCTCTTGCGCGCGGTCCTAGACTCCTTTGAAGAGGCCACAGGAGGAGTTGTAGATTGTCTTCCTCAACCCCTCAATCGTAAAGTCAAGGACCCTGACATCTACAAGTTTCTGCATCATGTATAATGCAAGGTGGGGATGGTGGGGTGTCGGCACCTGTACTACATCTGGATCCCTGTTCGCAAGAATTGAAGGGATGGAAGATCGCTGCGCAAGAGCTTATGGACTTCATTCAAGACATGGAACTCACCTCTCCCAATGTTGTTGTCCCTCAAGTTCCAGCTTAGGGCTTTACTCTTCCTCCGCCTAGAGGCAATCATGAACCTATCTTTGACCCTGCTCAAAGTGGAAGCATGGTCGTCCGTCCACCCAAAAGGTGGAACTGAGGGGTGCCAAGGAGTCCTTACTTCTTGAAGCTCTATTGAAACCTGTCACTGAAAAAGAGAAGGATACTTTGCATCTAAAGTATGCAGACGTTAGCTCAAGCGAGGGGCCCTTGGGCATGACTGCGCATAATGTAAGCATGTGGAGAGAGTTTGAGCTTTGGGTTGCAGCCTTCTATGGGTTCGCTCTGCTATATCCTTTGCTTGTCTGCTTCTAGCCAACTGCTTATGTTACGTTGTTATGTTTTGTGTCTTTGGACATTCATTCGTTTCTGTGCCTCATTTGGTTGGTTTCTTAGACCCAAATGCCTCTCATTTTCAAGGCTGGTCCGGGCATTTAAATGTCTTGCGTCTCTTTTGGCACTTTTCAACAAAATGAGAGATGTATGTAACGATGAATTTTCTTCTATTAATACAAGGTGGGGAACTCATCAACCTCAATCAACTTGGCATGAATTGCTTGATACATGTTTCTTCCCCATTAGGTGTTCCTTCAACATCAAGAGGGCTACACAGAGCTGAGGATCAGGGTAGTCATCACATGAATGATAGATATATTAAGAGAAAGAAGGGTTTTCTAGTAGATTTAATGTATTCAAAACTTGAAATCGTCATTTAAAGAATATGTTCTTGAATGTACTAAAATAAAAGTCGTATTGCGGCCAAGTACTTATTGATGGTTTTTCTTGTTTTTATTCTCGGTTTCCTTAGCTTATTTCTAGACTGTTGGTTATAGAGTACAATGTGAGTGCCACTCTCAGAAGTCATTTTAAATTGCACAACAAAAAAATATAACCGATTTTTTTAACTGAAGATAAAATTTACAATAGAAGAAGAAAAATATGACAATATTTTTGTCAAAATATAGTATATTGCATTTGCAATCTAATAATTCACAAGAATCTATCTATGATTTATATAATAAACATAAAAATTTATGTTTGCAATGTATTTTAATATTATATCAAATGAATCTAGTAAATGGTACAATTTTCTGTCATGTGGGGACAATATGATATAGCTTTTAGTAATTTCTTTTTCTTTCAAATGTCTTTTCATATTGATGGATCTTTTTGTTTTAATATCAATCGCTGTCAATTTTGGTATTGAACATAATCTAGGTCTTGCCTCGAATGGCATAAATAGTTAGAACAGTCGTCAAATGTTCCATCCCTATAATATTGTTGCATCTAATAAAAAAAGAGTTAACAAAGAAAAGAAGGTAGATTGACAATATTTTTAAGCTATAGATTAGTCAATATTAATACAAATCAAAAAGATTTGAAGATGTTTCAAAGGCCACAAATAAAAAAGATAAGTCAATATCAACATCAAATAAGGAACCAAGAAACATGAGGAACCTAATCTCAACCTTATGACGTGTAACCAAAGAATGCATAGAATGAACCGTCATCGCCACCTATACATAAACAAATATTTATAAGACCAATAGAATTCAACTGCAAATATGGGAAGAAAATGAGTGTAAATTTAAATGCTCTATTAGAAAAAGTGTGAGACCTTGTTGAGCTATCTTTGAAGGCTCATAGCCAAGCCCGAACGGAACTTGAGAATTTTGAGTGTGCAATGACATAGTAACATATTAGTTAGAGAGGAAGATTATTTAGCATGAACCATAAAACATTGACATTTCTTCTCAAATGATGCTAAAGAGATAAGTCAGTTAGATATGTGCTAGCAAAACATACCGGCTCAATAGGCTTTGAAACTTGAAAAAATTTCATACCTTGCCCTATGTGTCTCCGGAAATTAGTCACAAGAATCTAAAGTTTCCATAAGATATTGCCATAAATGAATTACTGAACTTCGTCTTCACATGGCATTAGTTATGTATACTTCTTTTAAAATGTATATATTTATATGTACATTGTGTTATTATTGAACTATGCAAATATTTTTCAGAGTGTTCATTAACTTGAACAGTAGAATATAAATTACAAAAAAGTTTTTCTTTAAATATAATGTTCATTTGCATTTTGTTGTTGTTGGTTATGTCGTCTAGTAATTTCATTGTACTTCTAACAATTCTTGTGTAGAGCCCTGAAAAAACATGGTAGGAGTAAACAATTACTGTAAACTATGGAATGGTTTGTAACTATAACATGTAAAAGTTCAAGCAATAAATAATGGCAATATAATTTTTCTAATTATTATCGAATGACATATTTCTTTTATACCTGATGTTAGAAAGATGGAGTGGCCATGGTGTGGCTGGTGATGCGTGACTGCTACCCTAGGAAAGCAAAGTTGCATTTTTTTTTTAGTGTTACCATTTGAAATAGTTTAACATATAAAATGTTTCAAGTGTGGAGATTTTTCATGATTATTTGGTGTGAGTTTCTAAATGCTATGTTGTAAAGGATTTGCATATTTTTCATGACTAATTTCAATGTTAGTTTGTTGTGTACCCTCAGCTTCAGTTGTTGTAGTAATTTGTTTGATGATATTGTTCTTGTCTATTGTAAAAGCACCTTGCATTGTGAATCTTGATAGCAGTTCAATCATGCTTTCTTTGTTGGCTACATACTTAGCATACATTGTTTTCCTAATTGAAGGTAGCAGTTCATCAATTACATGGTTTTTTGCAATGTATTGAATGTTATTGTTATTTGTGGTCTTTATGTTGCATAATAGCTGATGGGAATAGGAATATTCATATTCAATTTTACGATTGTTATAATAGGCTATATTTTCATGTGAAACCTTGAATTGCTTTATTAGAAGACTGTAATTTGTGCATACAGACTCAAAGGGGTTGGAATATGCTTTTGTAATTGTTAAAGTTCCATGCACCTTTTTTTTTTTACAAAAAAAATGAAATGTGTTATCAGTAATTTTTTGTTAGAATAACAAATTATATAAATTGAAATTTGACGTTTATCTCAGTAGTCATTTCTAGTAGTATTTGTAGGCATTGGAGGGCTTTTTTTGCATGTACAGAGGTCACAAATGTTGATTGAGTGTTGTGCAAGTTTATATCTTTTGTGTCAACTTTTTTTACTAGGCTTTTGAAAAGGAAAATTGCAGGTTTCTTTTTCCATATTTTTTTCAGTTTCATTGTATTCAGGGGCCAGTGTATGGAAGTAGATCTATAATTTTTAATCATGAGAGAAAAGTTAGTGTTTTTGATAGAAAGATGTAATAACTTTTAGAAACAAATTTAAAGGGAAAAGTTAGTTTTTTGATAGAAACATGTAACAACTTTTAGAAAATAAATTGCATTGCAATATATGTAATTAAACTTATTGGTTTTGTCAGTTTGTAAGTTTCTATCTTTTATTTCCACAATAAATTGGTTGTCAATTTTTATTGTAGATGTGCAAATAGTCGTTACAGTGCCAGTTGCATAGTGGTATGTGGTGTTCAGGGGTTGTTAAAGTGTTGAATTTAGAATGAACATATGCTTTGAACACACTAGATCTATAAGATTTATTGTAGTAGTTTCATTTGCTATTAATATAAAAATCATAGTCATCATGGTCATACTCAGTTTTTGGAACAATAGAGAAATTTGTAATACATATTGCTCTATGTAGTAAGAAATCATTTTGATGGGTTTTGATTAGCGAATCTGCTATGTTCAAGGTTATTATCATTTCTCCTTTAATATTTGTTAGGTCAATCCACAAAAGTTCTCTTCCTTTTTGTTTGTCAAGTATTGTTTTGTACGTAACAAGGATAACTCATTTAAAGACTTCTTCGCTTTGGTAGTTATTGATATCGTCAATTGTCACTTGCATATGAGCTAATTTTTTTTGCTCTACAATTTGTTTTATAATTAAGCTTATTTTATAAATAATTCAAAAATGTGTGAAACAAATGATTTTTTTTCAAATACACACCTTTTTTCTTCTCTTTGTGATTCTATATATACATTTCAGTATTTTGTTCCATTTTTGCTGAAATGAATTGTCAATAACAAAAAAATAGCAATAAAGTCATGTTTTTTTCACCATAGCTTGATGTTTAAATGTACAAAATGCATATAATCAAAATATATGTACAAAATGATAGTCTAAATAAAAGTAGTGCATACCTTTTAACTTTGTTGCTTCCATTTAGTGTTTTCTAGGGATTTTGCATTTGACATATTTGCAAATTGTTTGTAAAATATATTAAAATAGTTGTTTTTTTAGTTTTGAAGAGGAAATGCAAAAAAAAATGCACTGTGATCAGTCCAATATACATGAAAGATATTGAAATATATATATTTTTGTCAATATTTGTCTAGCAATGGTATATGATTGTGCCTGCATATGTAGTTGACATATTTGGTACAAAAAATAAGTTATGATTTTCCATACATTGATGTAGATGTTCTTGTGAGCTTTTGTTTTGTATCATGTTGACATTAAAGTCATCAATTAAAATGATGTTCATATTGTGTTTTAAATTTTAAGTTACTTTTTCTATAAATGTTAATATCTCTACAAGATGAGCCTTTGGTTTTAAGTAGATGTTTGATATGTGTATGGATGTGTTTGAATGCATTATGTCAATTATAATTGTTTCTATATTTTTCATACTAAATGTTTCAATGGTATGTTTGAATTTTTTTTAGAATGTCATGTGTCTGTCAGGGTTGTTTTATTTGGTATTTTATTTATTTGAGTTTCATGTAAACATAAAACCTCTGTGTTGATCAGTTGATAATCATGTTCTTTATTTTCTAAGTACAATTGCAAACTACTGATGTTCAAAGAACATATAATGAAATAGTCTGACACTTTGTAGTTAAAGTTGTATAAAAATTTCTATTGTGAGAATTGTTGAGGTCTTTGCATTTCATTTTTTACTTCATTGGATACTAGAATTTTTTTTTTGTTTAATTTGTTTATAAGGTACAATGATTTCATATTTTTGACTCAAGATAAAGCAGTGTAAATAAGACCATAGTAGTTCACCTGATGAGGGTTGAAAGCTAAAGCATTCATTGTTAGTCCTTGTGATTTATGAATAGTTCTTGCACATGCTATTTGCATAGTAAATTATTCTCGTATAATTATTTTTTTGTTTATGTTTATTTTTTTGTAATTCTTGTATAAGCATTTCATTTTTTGTCATTAAAATTTACCAATGTTTATGTCATAAAATTGTATCCATATAATGTTACTAATCATTTGTGTAATATTTTAAAATACCATCTACACCATTGGCTAAACCATTAGTTATATCATAATTTCCACCAATTAATTCAACTAAAATATTTTTTTAATAGTTATTTTGTCTAGTAGTATGATTTTTTTGCTATATACAAAATCACAGTCAATTTCACTGATTTGTGTATGATCGATTGCATTTAGCATGTATGTTTCTCCTTGTAAAACATTAAGCATTTTATTATTGTGAAGTTTGACACCTTTGTTGCTATGGAACAAATACGAAAATGTTGGATCAAGTGGAGGAGTTCTATGGCAATGATTATTTAAGTATTCAATGTCATTTTTAGTTTGGTTGCAGGTTCTTATACAGTTTTAAATTGAAGCAAATTTGACATTTGACAGTCTCATAATTTATTTTAGCTCAAAGCATTTGACATTATTTGTCCAAAATGAATATGGTATTATTTCACCATGAACTTTTGAATTTTTAAAATCTAATTGTCTTGAATAGATTGTGTTTGGTAAAAATCACCACAAAAAATTACATTTAGGTTTCCAAATGCTTTTGTAGGTGTATGCATGATTTGACGGAACCTTTTGTCTATGTAATAAATCATATGGCTTATTATTAGAGATACTTCATCAATAAGTATTATGTAGAATTGTTCATATTTTTTAGTCATCGTATCAAAAATATTTGAATCCAATGAGAGCATTCTAGACATTCTATGTAGCAATTGGAAAGTAGTATGTGTAGTTGTACCATTTGCATTGTATGCAACTTTGCCAGTGAATGCAAAAATAATGTCTTTCAATTTAAGAGGATCACTATCAAGTTGTTTAATGCAAAAAAGACATATTGATTGGTATATTACTTTTATTGTATATATTTTCTCTGTACTTGATTTACCTATTAAAAACAAATGCATCGACTCATTTGGATATAATATTTTTTCATTGCCATATCTTTCATAATATTTTGTTGTTCACAACTATTTTTTTTTTTGTGAATTGAAATAGTCCTCTTTTCTTATAAAAATTGGTTGTTTACTTATTTTAAAAATATTTCTTGTTTGGGGTCTTAGTGTTGTTTTATTTGTGATATGTTTTATATCAGCTTTGATATCATATTTTTCAATCGTCTTAAAACATATATCAATGTCATTTTCATTGTCCATGTCAAATATTGTATTACTTTTTTTTCAATGTCTCTAATTTCAATGTCAGTGTTTCCCCATTTTGGTTATAATTTTACAATGAAGTAATTTTCAATATTTTCTAGATAGTTTTTTTTATGTGTAACATAGGCTAATGACCATACTGCAAAATGTTGTTTCAATGATTCTTCAGGTTCTCGATATGGTACAAATAACATTATCTTTTCTCTGTAATAGTTTTTAGGATCAATATGTTCATTATAGTATCTAACATATTGTATTATTTGTGCTTTTTTTCTTTTTTTAATATTCTTACATGTTTCCATATAATATACTGCATATTATGCCAAGCATATGTGTTCTAAATATTTAGGTTTTCCATTGTATTTTTCAGTGATATAAGCATACATTATGTTTTCAGAGTCATCACACTCTTGTGATAATATTTTTGGGCTTTTCAAAGTACATTTCTATTTGACAGTGAAGATGTGTTTATGAAGATTGTTTTTCTTGAACCATATTTGCAATGGCAAAGACAATACAATGGGTACTTCTTGACGAATAGACATTTGTTGATAGTTAAAGAGAGTGTTACCGAGTTTTGATACAAATTCAATTTTATTTTCATTGTTTTTCAATAATTCATCACGCACTTTACAAAAATCATTTGTCAATGTACAGTCCAATTTGGTCATGTATGATGTGCAATATATATTGCAACAAAATATGCATCAAGTATATATTGTGTATTTGTATTTGCACACCATAGGTCAGGAACAAGAATTGCAAAAACATTTGTCCACATGTCAATAGGGTCACTTTTTAAGATTATGACAAGTCGTGCAATAAGCAATTGTAATAGTTTCAAATATATTTCTTTAGTCAAATTTTTGTTGTTTAAAAACATTTCAAATGTTGTGGTTTTGTCATATTTTCTATTTGCAAATTCTTTTAAAGGAGTTTTAGTACAAATTTTAGTTTCACTATTGATATTTTCTAAAGGTTCTAGTATAATTGTCTTGTCTTTGTAATTTATAAGTATGTGTTATTATAATAAATTAGAACAAAGTAATTTATTTATAGTTTCATGTTTGTGTTGTCATATTTACTTGAGATCCTCACTACATTTCATTGGTAATAAAATTTGTTCACTTAAATTATGTTTATCAAAAAATCTATATCAATTGCCACATCAAATTTAAAAGATTACTCTTAATTTTAAGTTAAAGGTTATATACTCATGTAAGATGAAAAGATTTAAGAAATAGTTACACTTCATTTAAAAACATTAAATTAAGCTAACAATGTCTTTAAATAAATTATTTAATATTATATTTCATTTAAAAATGAAAAAATAATACAATGAAATGTCATTGATAATAATATCATCATATTATTAAAAAACATATAAAAAAAATCATTCATGGAATGAATATTTATAAAGATCCTTTAAGAAAAATGAAATAATAAAATAAAATAAATGTCTATCTAATGTCATATTAATTTATTAATATTAAAATTTATTTGAAAATTGAAAAAAATTAATAAAATGAAATAGAAGATATTAATCGAAAGGATGCATCGATTATTTGGACACTCTTAGTTCATCGCATAGATATTAACTAGTGGGTTAGGTGTGGTCCTAAAGCTTTACATTACCATTGCTATTAACATTGTCAACACAATCATACGTTGACTTTTTCTACCATTTTTATTTATAGTTGACATGTTAGCTATGTAAAAACTGGTTTATAATGATTATGCAATTGTGTTTCCTTCTCCCACGTCTAAGTTTATGAAGGTTTCCATAAAATATAAGTACAACTTTAAAAAAATACATAAAATAATGGGAATTTAAATTTAATTTAAAAAATTGATAATGTAATTAACGATGTTGATTCATTGAGAGCATAGTTAGTATTGATTTATGGTACAAATATAATTGGCATCAAAACATCGACATAGTCATCTGACAAACAATAATTTGTGCCTCATCTCATGACTTACAGGAAACTAATTTTTCAGTTTGATTTTGGGTTTCAACCTATGAAATATGATTCATATTCATCCTTTGTCATCAAATTCTAGATTAAAAGTAATATTTTTTTTCAAATGTAATTACTCCAAATAACTTAGAATTAAAAGGAAAATGCAAGTACCTTTACAAATAGCTAAATCCTAAAACAAAATGTAATGTCTGTAGTATACAAATCATTTAAAACTTGTTAATATTTAAAAAAACAAACATATAATATGAAATTGGAAAAAAAAAAATTGATAATGCAAATATATTTGCCAATCAATGTAACAAGTAGAAGTAAATAAGCAAACACAAATATACAAATTGATCAAAAGAGTCTTTTGTATTAAAATTGATTTAGACAGATATATAGGGGCGACACAAAAAAAATGAACATGTTTTTACAAATTGACATATTTTCTAAGGCATGCATATTTACAATTTATAAGTATGTGTTATTATAATAAATTAAGACAAAATACTTTATTTACAACTTCGTGTTTACATTTTGATATTTACTTGAGGTCTTAACTATATCTCATTGGTAATAAAATTCATTCACTTGAAACATGTCAATCAAAGGATCTATATAAATTGCCACATCAAATTTAAAAGATTCATCTTAATTTCAAGTTGAAAAGTATATATTCATGCAACATGAAAAACTCCAAGAAATAGTTACACTTCATTTGACAATATTAAATTAAGCTAACAATGTCTTTAAATAAATTATTTAATATTATATTTCATTTAAAAATGAAAAAATAATACAATAAAATCTCATTGACAAAAATATCATTATATTATTAAAAAACATATTAAAAAAAAGTTATTCATGTAATGAATATTTATAAAGGTCCTTTAAGAAAAATGAAATAATAAAATAAAATAAATATCTATCTAATGTCATGTTAATTGCTTAATATTAAATTTTATTTAAAATTTGAAAAAAATAGTGAAATGAAGTAGAGGATATTAATCAGATTGATGCATCGATTATTTGGGCACTCTTAGTTCATAGCATAGATATTAACTAGCAGGTTAGGTGTGGTTCTAAAGCTATACATACCATTATTGGTTATTAACATTGTCAACACAATCCTACGTCGACTTTATCTGATATTCTATTATATAGTTGACACGTTAGTTATGAAAAAAACTTGTTCGTGATGATTATGCAACTGTTTCCTTAGCCCACGTCTAAGATTATGAAGTTTTTTACAAAAGATAAACTTACAACTTTAAAAAAATACATAAAATAATGGGAATTTAAATTTAATTTAAAAATTTGATAACGTAATTAGCGATGTTGATTCATTTAGAGTGTAGTTAGTATTGATTTTTTAGTAAATCTAATTGGCATCAAAACATCGGCATAGTCATCTGACAAACAAAAATTTATGCCTCATCTCATGACTTACATGTAACTAATTTTTCAATTTGATTTTGGGTTTCAACCCATGAAATGTGATTCGTATTCATCCTTTGTCGTCGATAGTTATTGCATTTACCTATCATGTACTCAAAGGGGGCACAACTTGTCCCACTCCATTTTTGTATTTTTCATTTCCACAGTCGTCCCTCCCTATAATATTTTATGGCAGTTATTTATTTTACATTACCATTCTAATATAATTTACAATAGAAAAAGGAACATTGAATATAATCTATATATCTAGTATAATTTGTTAAGAGTTTTTGACAACTTGTCCAAAATTTTATTGTATATTTTTATATGGTTTATAAAAAAAAGTGATTTTTTTACTGCTAAAATAAATAGATACAATCATATGATCATGAAAGATATCTTTAAAAGGTGGCACTATAAGAGTCTTCGTTACGACTTTTGATAATACAATATAATATGATAATTTTGTAAAATGTATTAGACACAACATGAAATTATATTTGATAAAGTATTTGGTGATATCTTAACTTACAGAACATTTCCCATGTCATGATAAAGTATTTGGTGATATTGAGTTTTTGAGTTTTTCTTCTTTGCGGTTGAACAAATAGATCGCCAAAATTTAGAGCATTATGTATATATATATATATATATATATATATATATATATATATATATATATATATATATGTATGTATATATATATGTATATATGTATATATATATGTATATATATACATATATATATATATATATATGCATATATATATATACATATATTTATGCATATATACATATATATATACACACACACACACACACACACACATACATATACTTTTTGACAGACACTGGTTTTGGTGGGATCCTTACTTTATTTGCTTTTGACCATAGTTCCATCTAGTCTGGGATAAAATCGGGGGTCCAGATCCCTAAGTGATCTAGTACCAAAATTACCAACAATGGTTATAATCAACCTAAGAATACCAATGAATGGTCACAACTGGCCCATAAATACTAATGATCAACCACAACCAGCCCATGAATATCAATGATCAGCCACAACTAGCCTTTGATACTAAATTGAGATTTGAACCTAGGTGGTGCTTGAAGCAACCAACTTCTTTTTACAAAAAATATACTATTATAGTAAAAATAAAAATAAAGCCGACACAATATATAAAAATCTAAATAGAATATATTTATATATGTAAATAATAAACCCAAATACACAAAATAAATAACAACAAACAATCAAAGATAAATAAAAAGTGCAGGAGCAGAGAAAAAATGCAAAAGAGGAAAATCATAATAAATAATTAAAAGTATTTTTGACTGTTATTAATTTTTTTTCTATTTAATAATTATATCAGGAATATTTTTTCATATGTCCAATTAAATTGTACAAGTCCTCCTATATTTTCAAATCCAATTTATAATTCTAAATTGTGTATATGTTATTATGAGAAGATAACATTGTATATACACAATTTTTTTTTTAAAAACTCATCATTTTTATATATACCATGCCAACCCTCTATTGCGCTTATGATAATTTAGTCATTGTTTGATATTTTAAAATGTAAGCAAATCTATGGTTCTGTCCATAAATTAATTGTTTTTAGCATCACAAGTTATTTGACTATATTTAGGTCATCATTTCCATCGATATGTATATGCACACACACACACACACACACACACACACACACACACACACACACACACACACACACATATATATATATACACTAAATATATATTTGCCTAAACTTAAAGATAATAATACTAATACTAAATACTAAACCTACGTTAAATGGATACCTTAGATTTTACATATATTAAATAGATAATAATATCTCTATGTTAATGTCGACATACCTGTAATATATTGTATTGTAGTATGAATTAGCATATATAGAGAATGGATGTTAACATGACATTAACTATTATTATATATTACCAATATCAAGTAATATATGTCTCTCTTTATAATATACTAATTATTACTAATTAGTATTTATATATTATATTATATTAAATGTTTATTCATATGATTTAGGGAAGAGATTTAATATGCATATTAAATCATAAAACTATCTAAGGTTTATAATGTATCACTATAGTCCCAATATTTAGGAAATGATGACCTTTAATAGTATATAGGTGCTTATATTTAGGTCATCAATCCAATTCAATATCTTTTATATAAGATTCCAGTTATGTCACAAATATTGGATTGGATTGACAAGAGAAAGGTTATCATTGGTTTTTAGCATTGAATAATATGGATCCTAGACCACAACCACCAGAATTTGCAAACTTAAACATAAGTTGAGAAAATGTTAATAGCCCATGTCAATCTAATCTTACAAATGACATATGCAACAAGAGGCCAATATAAATATAAGAGACATAAAAATCAGTTTCTCGCAAGAAGTAAAAAAAATTGTCAAGGTTTTGCCCCATCGAATAAAAGACTTGCCAATGATTATAGTTCAAATGGAGGGATCATCGAGGAACAAATTACAATTTTACTATCAGATAGATGAGAGAGAGAGAGAGAGAGAGAGAGAGAGAGGAGAGAGAGAGGAGAGAGAGAGAGAGAGAGAGAGAGATGAGAGAGAGAGAGAGAGAGAGAGAGAGAGAGAGAGGAGAGAGAGAGAGAGAGAGAGAGAGAGAGAGGAGAGAGAGAGAGAGAGAGGAGAGAGAGAGGCACTGAAATATAAAATAGAATAAGACATGTTTATATTCAGATGTTCAGATTGATGAAAATGCACTCAATGATCTTATCCCTGACTCTGATGAAAATATCTTTAACCAGTTAAACTCTGTCCATATGCAATTCACTTTTGATGCAAATGAAGTTGTGTTTTTGGGTCCACTGATGGAGATAGATGAAAGAAATATCATTGATCACACAAATTTAAATGGCCTCTAAACCCCCTAATGCACCAAGGGATATGGAATTAATCCATGCATGGGTAAATAACCCTAATGTAGATCTTGGATCATTGATTGATTAGCTGGGGATTGGAGCATATCCCATATATGAGTATGTCACATTAGGATTACTTGATATGGCATTTCCAACATTATTTCCTGGTGAAAGATGTGATTGGATAGAACCATGGTTGGAACGAGTACATTTGCATGAATATGTTAAACATCTATTTTGATATAGAGATCACCATTTTGGTCGACATCCATGATTTAGATATTATATGATGAACATGATCATGAGACATCATGCATAAAATTCAAGTGTAGTGTTCGTGAAAAAAAACCCTTCAAGAGATGCCAATCACTATTATTGAGTTATGTGAGCATATGGATAATGTACCCCCACTCCCATCTAGAAAAAATGTTTGATGTAGTTTGGAACCTCATTAAGGGGTAAAAGGTCATATTGGGTAAAATGTCATGGTGAATTAATGGACATGTTGTATCAAATTGTATCACTTACCATTTTCTTCACATTGAGTGCAACTGATATGTATTGGCCTGATCCACATGCATTGATGTTAGGAACCCCATAGAGAGATACATGAGAAGCCCAAAATTGATGAAGACAAAATATTATTGATTATCCTCATATATCAACACACTATATGCACTTACAACATTCAATTTTTTGTAAGGAGATATTGCAAAAAGGAATGAAAGTAAAAGATTACTGGTCAAGATATGAATGGCAACATAGATGTTCACCACATGTGCATGGATTCACTAAATATGAATAACCTTGATTGAAAATGTGATTTTGAATGAAAAATTGTTGATAATTACTTCCTTTTTATTGTTCATGCTTGGAATTATTGGGAAGATCCACACCAATGAAACATACATGTATGTTATCAATCATCAATTAATCTATGTTGTATGCAATATCTATATTTGTCAATGTAACTAACAAATCATATTCTTTTGTGTTTTCCACAAATGATAATGTGTGTAATCATAATAAAAGAAAATTATATTCATTAAAAAATCCCAATTGCACGTAGCATTGCAACCAAAGTAGGAAGTTGCATGTAGCTATCGATACAAGGGTCATGTTAAACTTCCAATATTTGAATAGAAGCATGTCTTGTATATGGAACTCTAGGGTATATCAAAAGTATAATCTATAAACTTGGGAGTGCCCCACTAGAACCACCAATATATGTTATGGTCGAGTTTGACAATTACTTAGGAATATCATTTGAATATGAAACTCCAGATATAGTTCCAATTGCACTAATACAAAGGGGATGCACAATCCAACTACCCTTATAGTTGGCTTGACCATTAAAAAATACACAAATCATAAGGTTTGACCCTTTCAAAAGCCATAGTTGATATAGGTCAAAGATAAAAAAACATGATTAATATTTATGGCTATATCTTGTGTAAAAGTCCTTGGAAGGACTAAGAATATTACTTCCATTTACATATGACTACTATGAAAAGCTAAAAAATGGAAAAGAACTTTCCAAACATAAAGCCAAGGAAGAGAGATTTAAACTCTTAGAGGAAAAATAATTTCATGTAATTATGAAAAAATTCGCATAATTATTCATTATTTGATATTTTATGTGATGTGTACTTATTTATTATTTGACATTTTATGTGATGTGTATGGTACATTATGATGAGTATCAAATAATTATTTAGATTTAAAATTTTAGATTATGTATATTAAAGTTTTGGGAAATTTAATTTAATGTGTATTACAATTTTGTATGATTTAATGTGATGTATATTATACATTTCAATTTTTATGAAAAAATCCATATTTTATGTTAAATAAATACGCAAAATGCACAGCTACTATTAACATACCTATCTTAGATAGATCTATGTAAAATACATAGAGAGATATCATTCTCGAGGTGCCTATTCCACTTATGTCACAAATCCAATATAAGATAGGTGCCTTGAGAATGACATATCTTGATGCATTTTACATAGATTTATCTAAGATAAGTATACTAGTATAGTTATTATTTATATTATTATATAATATAATATTATCAAAGCGCTTAATTATTTAATTAAAAAATAAATAATAATAATAATTAATACTTGGATTAAAAAACCAAAACCAAAACTAAATTATTTGTATGTCGTACCAAAAATGGGAAATGATATAATAGAAGGGCCATTTTACTCATTGAATATTTCCTATATATCTAAAAATAAATAAAAATAAAAAACACTGAGCTATCTAAAAAAACACTAAGATTTGTTTAACAAGGTGACTACCTAATTGAAGCAACATAGCATTTAAAAAAATAACAACTATTAAAAAATTTCAACAATCAATTTCACCTTTTTTTTTCATTCACATTGGAGCATTTATTCTTGGGAATGACACCAAAATGAAATATACTAATGTGAAGTAATGCGAGTAAATTGAGGTCCTAATTTGAAATTCTTTCACATATTTTTTAAAAATTATTACCTAGTCTTAACCTGTGTGAATGATTTTTCCTTTTGAATTTGATTAAGGCTTAGGGTTACATCAAATCAAAGTAATCATTTATGAGACTGCACAAGTGTTGGAAGTTGGTATTATTGGTGGTAGTGGTAGCTGTCTCCTAGGGCATATTTTAGTGATGTTAGAAGAGTGGGTATTTGAAGTCTCCTCCTTTCTCTCTATCAATATTCATTCTTGATTCACTTGCCTTCCTATCCATTTTTTTTGTGTTTATTACCTTCATATTCATTCTCTCTAGTTAATATGCAGACCCAACATAAGATTTATAAAAAAACATTGCTTTTTGAGAGAACCTTCAAAAGGTTTCACTTCATGTCAATCAATGGATTATTAAATTGTTTCAGTCATAAATGGTGTGCAATGGCTTTACCATGATAAGTTTACCTGGAGAAGGTAGGGTTAAATTTACATGAAAGAGAAGCTTTATTTTTGGTCTCTATCTATGTTGATTCGTCTCCACCATTTTCTAGTCAAATACATATTTGCATGCACATATTATTAGTTATATAAAGATAAGCATTTGAATGGGCTGAGATTGTTTATAGTGCATGACCACCCTCATGTTTCAAACCCTTGCACACGTAATGGTGTGCAGTAAAAATAAGGAAAATAGGTTTCAGAGGGAAGATGGTCTTTCTAAAACCCTAAGTAAGTAACCACTTTGTGGTTTGCTGCCTGCTCATTATGTTGTTGGCACTTATTGGAGGCATGATTTTATTTTTTCTTGTTGTGTAGTAGCCATGTATTATCTTTCATGGATTTCACACTTTTTTTTCCATATTTTGGGAGAGGCTTAACCCAAAATCATTTTATATGATGTATTTGCTTATTAATTTTAAAAATAGTTTTTACCCATCTCCCTTTAAATCATTGTTTATTTTTAACAATACCCATAATAACTTGGATAAGCTAAAGCATATGCTTTTAACATTTACACAGAAACCCTAATGCCCAAATTCTCTAGGTGAAAATAATATGCTTGGAAGGTGTAACATGTGAGTAAACAACCCAGGCTTTTTTACAAGGCATAATTATGAGGTGATTTTCTCAACTACAAAAGTGAATCATTATTGGCATTCTACTGCAAACAACTTACATTGTGGTTTGATAAGGATAGAAGCATCCTTGCATATTCAAAGCACAATGTCATAATATCTCTGAGAGCCAAGAATTGATCACATAACACCAATGCTACTGCAATTTGATTACTTGATGAAATATTTACAAAGAGCTTCATCATATAGGCTAAATTACAGGTTAAGATAAAATAAACTTTCTAAATTTAGAATAATAAACTCTTACTTTTAGCAAGGATTCAACAACCTAGAAATATTTAGAACATGCCTACAAATAGAAAAATTACTATATTTAGAAGTCAAGAAATTACATTTCCCAACACTCCCCCTTAATTTATTCTACTAGCTATTACAACATCCATTACTCCTAAATTTTGTCCCAAATGCTCAAAGGTCTCATTCACTAGTGCCTTCATGAATATGTCTATTAATTGATCTTTAGATTTGCAGAATGCTAATTTGATTTCATCATCTTCAACCAATTCTCTTATGAAGTGATAATGAATTTGTATATGCTTGCTTCATCCATGAAACACTAGATTCTTCATCAAGGTTATTTAAGACATGTTATCATAATTCATGATTGTGCCATCTATTTGTTTACTTCTTCAAATCTACTAAGACTCTCCTTAGCCAAATAACTTGACATGTTGCTGCATTTGATGCAATGTATTCAACTTATATTGTGGAAATAGAAACTATGGGTTACTTCTTAAATGCCCAAGAAATGGATCTTAAACCCATGTGAAAAACATAACTTGATGTGATTTTCTTGTCATCTACACTACCTACCTAATCACTATCTATATAGCCAACTAGATCAAAATCACTTCATGTAGTATAAAGAATGACATAGTTCTTGGTTCCATTGACATACCTTAGAATTATCTTACCTACTTGCCAATGTGTATCCTTAGGTGTTTCCATAAATCTAAAAATCAAACTTACTATATACACTATATCAGGACTAAGGCGACCTACCATACTCATATATAAAGTTAAATTCACCTCATTGCTACAATCTTCTTTACTCGACTTGATACTTTTAGTGGTTGGTGTTGGAGCAGGTTTGATGTTCAACATTTTGAACCTCTTCAAGATTTGTGAAACATACTTAGACTGAGATATGAATATGCCATGATCCATCCATTGTACTTATATACCAATAAAATATCTTGACAAACCCAAGTCTATCATTTCAAATTCCCTTTTCATTGCTTCTTTTAACTCACCAATAAAAGCATCATCATTTCTTGTGAAGATTAAATCATCTACATATAACATGGAATTCAAAATCTTACCATGGCTCTCCTTGATGTAAAGTTTGGGCTCACTACTACTTTTACTAAAACCATTGGTAGTGAAAAATGAATCAATTCTACTATACCAAGTCCTTGGTGCTTGCTTAAGCCCATAGAGTGATTTTTTGAGCCTATACACCTTGTTTTCTTTTTTTGGTACTTCATATCTAGGTGGTTGATCACCATAGAGTTCTTATTTGAGTAATCCATTTAAAAAGGTGTATTTCACATCCATTTGATATACCTTCTACTTGTTCTAGGTAGCTATTGCTAAGACAACCCACACGGTTTCCATTCTTGCAATAGGAGCATAAGTCTCATAATAGTCTCTACCAGGTTGCTATTTGTATCCCTTAATAACTAAACTTGCTTTGTTCCTATCAATTTTACCTTCTATTATGCTATTGGCCTTGTAGACTCACTTCACTCCAATCACTTGTTTACCCTTAGGTAAATCAGTTAACTCCCATGTTTTGTTTCTTTCTATTGCATCTATTTACTCATTCATGGCTTTACACCATTTATCTTATTTTATAATTTCTTCAAAACATGTAGGTTCATTTAGATAAAATAAATAAAAACTAAAATTTTCATCATCATACCATGAGTTATCATAGATCTCCCTCAAGCTCCTTATCTTTCTAGGCATAAGAGAAGCAAGAGTTGAATCTAAACTACTACTGGAGTTGCTTGATTGAGGAGCATGTTATGAAGGTGATGGAGGTGTTGCTAATGGTTCACCTTGATTATTTGTGACTTATTCAATTTGAGCATCTTCATTTCCATCATCTATGAGTATTGATTTTGAGATACCCGATGTAGTGTCAATAGTGCCATCCCATGATTCATTTTCAATGAATTTGACATCCTTGCTAATCACAAGCTTCTTTGCAATAGGGTTGAGCAATATGTATGCTTTAGTGTCTTCACAATGTCCAATAAAGATACACTTTTATCCTTTATCATCAAATTTCTGCCTCTTTTCCTTTTGCACATGTGCATATGCCACACACCCAAATATTCTTAGATGCTCAACACTATACTTTTTGTTTGTCCATGCTTCTTATGGAGTCATGTTTCGAACAACCTTTATGGGACACCTATTCAAGAAATATACTATTTTTTCTAAAACTTCATCCCAATATTCTTTTAAAAGTCCCTTGGCTTTCCACATGCTTATGTCCATATCTTGGATGGTCCTATTTTTCCTTTTTGCCAATCTATTTTGATGTGGAGTGTATCTAGTTGTGAACTACTTTTCAATTCCTTCATTCTTTAAAAAATTTAAGAATTCCTTAGAAACATACTCTCCCCCTCTATCTGATCTTAGATCCTTGATGAAATATCCTCTTTATTTTTCAACCAATGCCTTAAGCCACTTGAATTTATCAGAAGTCTTAAGTCTTATTATTTAAGAAATAAATCCAAATTTTCCTACTATAATCATCTATGAAGGTTAAGAAATATGCATTCTTAGAGTGGTTGAGAGTTTTCATTGGGCCACACAAATCTGAGTGCACCAATTCTAAAGGTGTTTTTTCCCTTTTAAACATCCCTGATTGAAAACGCTGCATATGCTATTTTCCTAGAATGCATGTCTCACATCTTCTTTCAGGTTATACTATTCTTGGTAGACTATAACTATATTATTATTAAATAAAATATTTAATATAAAAAAACTTAAATGACCATACCTGAAATGCCAGAGTCTAGATGTGTCTTTGATGACTGTCTTGAAAGCTGCTTGATGTATTATTATTGTACTCTTGAGAGGTTCAATTTGCATCTTGAGAGGAAATATTTAGTTCCTTTTCATCTGAACTATATCTATAATGTTCTTGCTTCCTTATTTATCAACTATTTTTCACTCTCCATTCTCCATCAGGAATCTATATCCTTTTTGAACCAATTGTCTAATACTCGATAGATTATGTTTCAAATTTCGAACATAATAGACATCCTGGATTGCTCTCCTTTCACCTTGCTTGGTGCAAATAATGACAGTCCCTCTGCCAACAACATGAACTCTTTCATTATTCCCCATATTAATATATGAATGAATATTCTTATCAATGAAGACAAATAGGTTCTCATTACCACTCATGTGGTTATTACATGCATTATCCAAATACCATACCTCAACACTGCTTTGCTTAACAACATTTCATATAATGAACATGTTTTGCAAATATTTAGGTTCACTTACATTCTCAGTGGCTACATGTGAACTTTTCCTTGATTGGTTATATTTGCTCTTTTTTGCATTTACTAGAAAAATGACCATACTTATGATAATAATAACATTGAATATTATTTTTATCATACATTTGATTTGAAGTAATACTCTTTTTCTTATCTTGGAAATTTAATTAGGAGTTGCTTGTTCCTACTTAATTGTTTAAAATTAATCTAACATTATATTTACTTCCTCTTCCTTCACCTCTGAAGCTTCTACTTCTATTTTCTCTCTCTCCCTTTTCTTTTAAAACTGAATTAAGCCTTGAAGGCTTGTTCTAGGGAAGAAGGTTTGGATTTGTTCAACCAGTGCTCATGGGTTTGAAGAGAACCCATCAATTCATCCATTGTCATGCTTGAGAGGTCTTTGGCCTCCTCAATAGCTATAAAAATTAGATCATCTCTCATGGGAAAACACTTTAGGACATTTTCAATGGTCTTTTGGTCATCTATTATTTCATTATGAATTCTTAACTAATTTGTTAAGCTAGAGATTCTAGTATGCAACTCAGAAATATACTCATTATCATTCATTTTTAATGTTTCAAATTATCTTATAAGTATTTGGAGTTTTACTAACCATTCCTTATCAGTACCTCGATAGGAATTTTGAAGGATCTCTCATGCTTCCTTTGCATAATTTATTTCTGTAATGATTAGATATATAGCTTCTACCATTGCCATCTATATCAAATTCAATTCTTTTACATCCTTCTTCTGATTCTCCTTCAACTAGGTCTTTTAGGCATTTGTCAATGTGTTGTACACTGCTTGATCAGTCACATCTGTGAAGCCAGTGATCACACACTCCAATAAATCATTTTACACCAATATCATCTTCATCTTATTTTCCCATACGTCCTAAATTTGACCATCAAATGTTGACCGATGCTACCAACTCTTACCCTATTATCCTGCCATGTTATGGATCTAATATTTTATTGAGTTTAGAACTAGTTTGATGATAATAATGAAGGAAATGATTTATCCTCTAGACTCAGTGTTTTTTGAGTTGGCTAAAATGATCTCCTTTTTTTATTTAATTTATAGTCTAATGTCGATATCCTCTTTAATATCTCTTCACTTGTCACCTTGATTTATTAACCCATTATTGCTCAAAATCTACATAGCTAATTATTGTAGTTTGTAGATCTCTTACACACTAGTTTGGATAGTTAATATCTCAGCGTTGAACTCTAAAAACTTGAAGCATAGCTCCATGACCTTAGTTGACCCTTTGCCACCATAAAATGGTTGATGATTTTGACTCTACCTTAGAGAGTAGCTTCTATTACCCATGAATTGGATGGATGAAAGCTCTAATTATCCATGCTTTGGATTAAAGTGATCGAGAATTCAATCTCCTTACTTAAATACATTTTTTTGGATTAGGTACGCAATCTCAGAGTGTTTTGAGATTGGTTAATGATTCCTCAGTGATCTATGTTAGAATTAACATATAGGATCTCATTAATCTAATAGAAAGCATGAATAAGAGATAAAATAATAATACTAATAAGTAATAAATGTATATCTAAGACAATAACTCAAATGAATAAATAACTCAAATATGATGAATTAATTTGATAATTCAATATTGATCTAATGTGGATACATAGATAGCCATTGATTATATAGAGCAAGGTGTGCAAGAAAAAAGATTAGGGAACTCACACAACATGTGTAGTTCAACTGATATCTGACTACATGAATAGTGGATTTCAACTCAATAATAATAAGATAGGTGTCAAACTTGTGTAAATGATCAACACAAGTTGACTACTAGTTAATCAATCTTATCCTATCTTACCCTGAATAGTGGAATGCAACTCCATGTTAATAAGATAGGTGTTCAAGTTGACTACTAGCTAAACAAACGTATCCTATCTAGTGAAAATTATTAATAAATGTAATAAAATAATTACAATAAATAATTAGTACACCAATCTAAATAATAAATACAAGTAAATGTAATCAAGAAGATAAATTCACCAATACCCCCCATAAACGAAGCTTAGGTATGGCTATACAGATGAGAGTCCTAACAATGTGTAGCCATATTAGGTACTTTGTACAAATAGATGAGGAAAGGAGAAAACCCGACGAAAAAAAAACTCCTCCTCAAAATGAAGGTTTAGGAGACCCCCCTGAAGAACTAATTTCCCCTAAAGAACTAATGTCCCACACCCCCAAAAGAGATTACAAGTGAAGATACTTGATCTCAATGAAAGGCTTGGTAAAAATATCTACAATCTGCTCCTCTATAAGACAATATTGAAGATCAATGATCTCCACCTAAATCAGCTCCTTGATAAATTACATATGGATCTCTATGTGTTTGGTTATCTGATGATGAACTAGATTCTTTGAGATCTAGATAGTGCTCTGGTTATCACAATAGATGACTAATGGCTTCTGAAATGGAACACCAAGCTTAGTGGGAATATTATGTAGCCAAATAGCCTCATTAGTGGCATTAAAAATGCCATGATACTCAACCTCTATAGATGAAAGAACAATAGCATGATACTTCTTACTCTTTTAACAAATGGGGCTGGATTTGATGTGAAAGCTATAACCAAAAGTGGACTTATGATCATCATAATCGCTAGCCCAATCAGAATCTATGTATCCTACCAAGTCTGAACCTATACCTATTGTATAATGAATCTTGTATCTGATAGTGACCTAAATGTAGCTCAAAATACACTTGATATTTCTCTAATGAAGCTCATGTGGTGTTTGCATAAAGTGTGAAACCATGCCAATTGCATATGAAATTTTGGGCCATGTATGATTCAGATAGATGAGGTTGTTTTCAAACTTAATCCAATATATCCTCCTACATTGTACTAATTTTATTCCCTTAGGAAGAGGAACAAGATCCCAAGTGTTGTTCCTAATCAATGAGTCATACTCTTCTTTCATTGTGGAATCCCACTCAACTATCCCTATGGCTTCTTGAAAAGACTATGGATCAAAAGTTGTGGCAATGTAGGAATGTGCAATATCATGCTATGACTGTGTTCTCCTTTTATCTAATGGATCCCAAACAAGACAGTCTACATCCTCTAAATTCTATCTAGCCCATAAAGGCATCAATGGGCGAGGAACTAGAGGAGGAAGAGGAACTAGAATCTAACTTGCTAAACCCTACTAGGGAGGTATTACCTCATCATCCTTGTGAGTAGATGAAGCATGAGTATCATCATCACTGCTATTTGATTCTTCTAAAGAAAAATAATGAGAAATGTTAGAAGATAAGTCTGAAGAACTTTCTTCAAAGTAAACACTTATTGCTATAATAAGCTCATGTGAATCTGGATCAATGAGCAGATATCCCATAAATTTGCAAGTTTGGCTTTGTTTTTCTAAAGCACAATGCTTGTCTAAAGGTATGTAAGCCCATACTGGACTGTCAAAGACTCTAAAATGATGCACTTTTAGCTTCTTATTGTACCAAGCTTCAAGAGGTGTTATCCACTTTAAATCTTTGTGAAGAACTCTATTTTGTATATATACAACATAATTAATCACTTCTACCCATTACTCAGGTACTAATGATTTTGTATGAATCATACAACATACCATCTCTTTTAAGAATTTGTTCTTCCTCTCTGCTACACCATTCTACTAAGGTATGTATGCAACTAAATGCTAAAGATCAATTCCTTTAAGAGCACATAATTGTTCAAATATTCCCTCCCATTATCGGTGCAAAGGATCTTGACATACATCCTAGATTGTTTCTCTGCTAGAGTTTTGAACTCTAGAAATCTATCAAATACCTCACTCTTGAGTTTTATAAAATAAACCCAAGTATATCTAGAATAGTCATCAATAAATGTGAGAACATAATGAATTTTACTAAAAGACAAAGTAGGTAATGGACTTGCTAAATCACTATGAATAAGTTTGAAGACTTGTGTAGCCTTATAATCCTTCCCTTTATCAAACTTATCCTCTAGATGCTTGCCTAAGGCAAAACCATGACATAAACCCCTTGAAAAATTAATCTATGGAAGTCCTATAACCATCTCTTATTGACTAAGATGTTATAAATAGCAGTAGTTCAGATGACCAAACTACTCATGCCATAGCTTGCTCACTAAATCAATGTATGAGAGCAAAACTATAGAGGAAGATTGAGGCACAAAATGGGAGAATGAATAAATCCAAGTATGATTGTCAAATTTTCCCACTACAACTAAGGTATTATCCTCCAATTTTATGATTGATAAAGAATCGGGTGTGAACTTAAATTTCCTACCAGTATCAAAGTGAGTGATTTGGTAGATCGAGAGAAGGTTAGTTGATAACTTTGGGACATAGAGGACATCCTCAAATACACCACTATCAACATTAATTGTACCTTTTCCTATGACATCTACCTTAGAATCATCACCTATGAGAATATGAGGCAAGGAACTTGGTTCTAATCCAGAAAATTATTCTTGATCAGAACCCATATGGTGTGAAGCACCTGAGTCAAGTACCCATGACTTGAGAGAATTTTCTAGTGAAATTAGTGCCATAGCTTTCCCTAAATTTGAAGGAGTGGAAGAATCATTTGAAGAGGATTGATTGATGTTATTATTCTTGAGAAGACCCTTAAGGTCATCAATCTCTTTCTTCCAACAATCTTATTCACTATGAAACCCCTTTTTGTAATAAGGGAAAGGAGTGCCATTCCCTTTTTGTGAATCCCCTTTCTTATTAGTGGATTTATAATATCCTTGTGAGGAAGATTATTTCCCTTTATTATTATCTTTCTGTGACTTATTCTAATTATTTTGCTTCTTTTTACTTGAACTTGTATTTGATGTTGATTTTGAGACTTGCTTATGCTGAGGTTGACTTGCAACTAGAGCTTGAGATTTGGATGACTTGATTAGACCCATAGCTATTAACTTTTCTTCTTCAACCATTAGAATCTCAGAGAATACCTCAAAGTTTGGTATTTGATATGATGTGCTCAATGTGAGTCTATGAGTCTGAAAGCTAGAGATAAAGGATGAATATTCAGGGCCTAATTTATGTAAGGCATTGAAAATCAATTGAATATCCTTTTTATCAATTTTACATTCAAAAAGTTTTGCTCTAAGATCTATGACTTTAGTGATGTAGTCTTGTATTGCAACACAAATTTTAGGATCCAAACTAATGAGTTCATTGTCAATTTGGTAACCATGAACCTCATCTATTTTGCCAAATAATTATGCTAATTTATCCCTAGCATCTTTTGGATTTGTGTATTTATCAAGATGAAAATTCAAATCTAAAGACATGTAAGACTGAATGCATCCAATAACTTTAGTAGTTTCAAAGAGAAACTATTATAACTTTTTTGCATTAGTAGGTGGAGTAATAAGAGTTGTTATGTAAGGCGTATATCCTAGCATCATTAATACATTCCAAGAATTATATTTCCATGTGTTATAGTTGTATGTTGTTAATAGTGGGAAATTAGGATTCCCCATGATGCAATTAGAAATAAACCATCATAAAATAAAAATTAAAGTACAAAACACACCACAAAACCCCCCTAAATTATTTAGTTTTATCCCACCAAATAAGTATTTGTTGGTACTTTATAATTGAGTGCAGTTACAAGGCTAGATTATAATTTTTCTAGTTTATAAAAAGCTCAATTAGGCCCTCTAAACTAAAAGTACAAAAAATTATGCACTTTATTACAATAATTTTTACACCAATGCATTGTGCTCAAAAAAATATTAACTATAAAAAAAATAGGACCTCAATATGAGGTTATTTGTGAAAGTTATGAGTGTCTAAAGTTACAAAAATGAGGATGGGCAAGAGCTACTATTGAAAAAACTGATTTTTTAAAAAATATAGATAAATAAAAAAATAAATAAAAGTACAATAGTGAAAAGCATGAAATTTTAAGCTATTTCTAAAAAAATTTCACTCAAAAATACCTCTTGGTGTTCAAATGGCAGGATCTTAAAGTTGCCCTATCAATTTTGCCTACTAATCTATGAGGCTTTCTCAAATTTTTTTTTGCCCTGCATAGTCCGTATATTTTGTACGGTCATACCTGAGAGCAAAAAAAAAACTGCCTTCTAGGTGACTATGTCCAAATTGGACAAATTTTATATGATATGTAGGTTTTGACACCTTTCAAACACAATCGTGAGGTTCATTTTGCTTAGAAACACTTGAATTTTTAGGTACCCACCAAATTTGGGAGTGGTGCTTCTGGATCAAACCCTTGCCAATTTCACCTATTGTTCTTAATCTGGATAAAATTATATATGATTTTGACTATCTTTGGCACTCTGAAGTCAATGATGAGCTCATAAATTCTCCACAAAACTCCAATTTGTACTTGTATACAAAATCAAAAAATTGATCTTATATCTGTATATTTTTCTCTTGAATATTTAACAATCTATAGAATCAATATAACTCTGATACCATGTTAGAATTAGCATACAAGATCTAATGAATCTAATAGAAAGCATGAAAAAGAGATAAAATAGTAATAGTAATAAACAATAACTATATATCTAAGATAATAAATGAAATAAATAAATACTCAAATATGATGAATTACTCTAATAATTCAATATTGATATGATGTAAATACACAAATAGCCATTGCTTATATATAGCAAGGAATTTAAGATAAAGATCAGGGAACTCACACAACACATATAGTTCAATTGATATCTAACTACATGAATAGTGGAGTGCAACTCAACAATAATAAGATACGTGTGAAACTTGTGTAAATGATCAACACAAGTTGACTACTAGTTAAACAATCTTATCCTATCTTACCCTAAATAATGGAGTGCAACTCCATGGTAACAAGATATGTGTCCAAGTTGACTACTAGCTAAGCAAGTTTATCCTATCTAGTGAAAATTATTAATAAACGTATCAAACTAATTACAATGAGTAATTAGTGCACTAATCTAAATAATAAATACAAGTAAATATAATAAAGCAAATAAATGCACCAACAATCTGTAGGATTCTATGCCCACTTACACAATATTCTTCAATACAATGATTTGCTTTGCTTCTTAATGGATTTAATTACCATTGAACCATGCGTGCCTTACGCTCTTGGCTATAACTTTTTATTGGTTATGCCTTGCTAAAACTACACTCTTTGTTATATTTTGAGGAACTTAGTTACATCCACTTTCAACAGCTTAATTGATGTGCCCTTTCTAGAGATCTATCTTTAGTTACTTTAGTGGCACCTCTCATGGCTTTAGTGAGACACAAAAACTCCACATTGACCTGGCTACCTTCAACCTTCTATGATCTGCTAGCTAAGTTAACTGCTTATGGGATCACTAACTAGGTTTACTTTGTCCTTCCTGGCTTTGCCATGATCTGCAGGATTTCACCATCCTGATGTTGTTCCTCCAAGATAGTTGTGAATATTATTAGACATGGAAACTACTATGAGAACAATGATCTTCTTCCTCTAGCACTTATCTAGTTCTGCTCTCCTACCATGATCTTATGGATCTAATACCAAACTAAGAGCCAAGAATTAATCATAGAACACCAATGCTACTGCAATTTGATTTCTTGATGAAATATATACAAAGAGCCTCATCATATAGGCTAAATGAGAGGCTAAGAAAAAATAAAATTTCTAAATTTAAAATAATAAACTCCTTTTTTTAGCAAGGATTCAACAACTTGGAAATATCTAGAACATGCCTACAAATAGAAAAACTACTATATTTAAAAGTGGAGAAATTACATTTCCTAATAATATTTATGTAATTAATTTGTTCTCAAGTTTTTGTAAGGTTTTAAGGCTTTAGAAATATAATTCATAAGGGTTTCTTCAAGCTTGAGTAAGTTATCTTATTCTTTTCTTATTAAATCATGGCTTGTAATTTTAGGCAATGGAAATGACATATTGGGTAAGTTAGAAACAATTTTATTTTAGTTGGGCTTTTACATTAGGTCCTATGAAACTAGGGCTTTAATTGGGCCTAGGTTATTTTATAGACTCTATTAAAGTAGTCATTATGTGTAAGTGGTTATGGCTATAACTATGGCTGCCAAAACTTATTTTGTGCAAAATACTAGTCTTCTTACCATATTTTATGTACCCAGTGAACAAGGCCTGATGGCCATGATTTGTGTAAAAACCATGTTACTAGAAGCCATACAAAAGACAAAGGTCACCATCATTGTAGCCTACTCAAAAGGAAATATATGAAATAGTTGTTGTGACTGTCCTCTTTTTTAGTAGAAAGAGGAATGGTTTTATACTTTTTATTTTTTTAATTAAAAATCAAGCTTTTTAAACTAACAATACCAACATCAATTTTATCATATTATTAAAAATAATTTATAAGAAGCATAAAATTAAAACTTGACATGGTAATAATAATCCAATTAGTGGTGGTAGTAGTTGTGCATGTAGCAACCGATCAGTAATAATAAAAGTAATATGCGAATAGAATAGGTACAGTAACAATAACATTTATATGTGAACAAAACATGTAATTTTAAAAGTAAGGTCTTTTTAGTCATTTTTTACACAACCGAAGGTGGCCATTAGAACAAGTTACAAGTTCCATAATTACCATAGCTATTGTGGTTATGCATGTAGCACTAAAAATGACCTTGTTTCAAATACAAAATGTCCTTGGTTGGTTGTATACATCCAAAATATAAAAATGAAATGTAATTATAGTATTCTAAAATATTTCTCAGCATATGCATCAAGAGAAAATAAATCTGTAGTTGTATGCTACCAAAAGTTGCTATAAAATGCATAATTTTAAGCCAATAAACATTGTAAAATTTCAATTCATAAAAAAATCACAAGATTTGATTGGATGCAACTTGTATAATGTATTTACTAACTAATGCCAATGATAAAAATAATAAAATAATCATAACCTCCATGAAACATTAATAGCATGTTCAATTTTTTTAAAAATGAACATTCTAATTAGTTGGACACATTTTTTTATGCAAAGTAAAATCTACAGGAAAAAACTATAGTACCATGCCTTACGACAAGTACCAATAAACTATAACATTTTGAAACACACTTCAATAATAACAATTAATAGTATGTCATAAACCTCTTTTATAGATTTGAAAGTGTCAAGTTAGTATAAATTATACTATCACAGAACCAAGCATATACCTATTTGAATAACAATTAAGGATTTGCAACTTAAAAAGAAATATCCTTCTTAAAATACATTAACAACTCAAGAGATTAGAAGTTCAATGAACATCTCGACTACTCAAAACACATGTAGTTTCTATCAAAAAATGTTTACAATCACTTGGCATTCCTTTATATAGAGACACCTTTGCAAAATTGGGCAAGTAAATTTCATTTCTAATTTTATCTTTATTGAGGATGATATAAATGATAGAGATACCTTGACAAGGGAAAGTCAACATTTTATGCCACCTACCAATCACAAAAAAAAAATTTAAAACATGAAATATTATTATCTTTCAGAACAAAGTACTAATACAAAAATCTTCATACCATTTATTTGATCTAAAACATAGCAACTAAAATATGTTTTGTTTGTCATTACCATTCATAATGCGTAAAACTTACACCAAACATGGACAAGTCACAATGAGTAAGAAGCGTATACTCAATGTAATTTCTTGGTCAATGTTGCGCTAGTATCTAGCAACACCATCCAAGGGGCATCTTGATTCTTTATACAAAAGTTTGATATTGTAAAGAATAGATAGTTACATGAAAGCATCAAACATAAGCTCCATAATGCCTTCATCATTTGGAAAAATGTTAGTACATCATTGACTTTCTAGATCTTCATAAGTTGTTGTGATGCATTGGAATATTTCACTTAACTTCTCTAATGGGAAAGAATCAAGACCTTTAAGTACTTTATATTTCTCCTTGTAACCCCTTTTCTCCATAGCTGATACAAAACTCTTATTGACAAACCAATAAAAGGGGATACACAAAAGTTTGTAATAATATTGTATACAATTGTTAATCTTAGGTGTCTTTTATCTCATTGGGTTGCATTTGTCTTATTCAATATGTTTTTTTTCAATTCCTCTAAGAATAGGATGAGTCACAATGGGAATGTGAAGTGAACAACCATTTTGGATTTTATATTGTAATGTTTGCTCTCTCTCAAACTTGAATCATGAAATAGAATTTTATTTGGATTCCATATGGAATTTGACTATCATTAGTATTAGATCCTAGAAAATTAATTTTTATCTCTTATCCTTCATGCTACCTATATGACATATAATTAATTATTCTCTTTCAAAACTTTACATGACTATGTAATTACATCGAACCAACACTCATTATGGTAGTGTTACTAGGCTGACGGTGGAAGTTTTCCCTGAGATTGTCAAGTTTTGACTTAGATTCTACTATTGGAGTTTCGTACTACACCACCAAGATTCATAGAACTGAGGGAGGACATAATTTTTCTATGTCATTATATACCAACACCAGCACTGAGGCATGCTAGCTGAGAAGATGTTGTTAATCCAAAAACTATGTTGAATGCATTTTACACTATTTTAAGGCATCTTTCCCAATCATACCAATCAAAGGGAGGGTGTTTGGATTGCATACATGTTAATTCTACTATTTATGACATTTGAGGCACATTTATTTTTTGCATGGCATCATTGAAGTTGTACTAAAAATATTTAGATACATAAGGCATTTAGGAAAGAACATGGCATAATTTTAATCCCTTGGATTGCATGGTAGTCTAGTAAGGTAATTTTTCTGATTTGTTTCACCTTTTCAAGGAGTTGTGTAGCATTTACACTACCAACTAGGCATTCTTCACAAGGCATTTCACTATTGTCAAAGTTTTTGTTCATAGACTCTTCCTATTATTTCCTTGGAAATCCTTTACCACATGGAGCACAACAAGTTTTTTCTTCAAGAAAGGAAATAATACACCTTGGAGGAGGTTGTATTTTTTATCGTTTATAATATTTGAAATTTAATAAATAATTATAGGTGAGAATGTACAAATTTTAAGCTTTTTCATTTAAAAAATAATTTTCAATTTGTCTTTTAAATGCTATTTTTTAAATTTGAAAGCATTTAAATGTGAAAGCATTTAAATTTGGATAATTTTTTTTATTTAAAATTTCCTTGAGCAAGCTACTCTCAATAAATTTGGTAAAAAACAACTAAAATTTTCAAATTCAAGGAGAAATAATAAGAGATACTATTTTAACCACTATTTTACCCATTCATCACTATCGATAGGCATAAATCTAGAAATCAAGAAAAATTGAGTATATTGATGTATTCGGTTTTCTTTTTAAGCTGATGTTAATGATAGGGTGAATCCTTTTCACATGCCACCTAAGTACCCCATACCACTATGCTCTCATGTACCTTAATGCCTCTTTCATGTACTATCATGTTTATATAAAGGGCTAGCTTCTTCCACATACCAATGGGTATATAGGAAAGGTAGGTATATCGAGAGGTTTGGTATATCAATCTGGTGGTATATAGAAAAGGGAACCATTTTGGAGTGATAAAGAACCAACTATGATTAACAAAAATTAAAAAATCCAAATTCCAAACTAAAAACTAAAAACCATGCATTCAGTTAAATCTATCATTGGCACAACATTGACTGGAAAATATGATTAGTTAGAATGGTCTTGATAAGTGGAGAACACACTCATATTCAATGATCTATGGTTTGATATTTGCAATGGGGATACACAACCAGTTGAGCCAACATGGAATGCAAAGGATATTCAAGCATGGAGGTAGAAAAACCAAAAATCATTGGCCTTGATGAGGGCCTCAGTTGACAGAGACATGTCTCATCATATATAGGGGTGAAATAATCCATGGGAAGCATTTAAAAAATTGGTTCCCACTCAAATTTTGAATTAATTCAATTGTAATTGAAGTTGTTCAACATTGAGTTAAAAGATGGTGATTTGATGAGATTAGCTTTACCGATAGGTGCCATAAAACATGATGTATAAACAACGCGTGTCAAAATCAACATCTATATAACCACATTCATAAAATCCATTCTTCTCAACTATTCAACCTACTTGAAGTCTCTACAAACAAGAAATTAGTTGAAGACTCTCACATTTGATCAATTGGTTAATAAGATGGCAAAAAGAAAAAAGGCCTTTGAAATAAAATCCAAGTCCACAATAGGATAAAGTGTGTGATATGTCAAATAAAATTATTTGAAAACATCCAACAAGGCCATGTCAGCTAAAAATTAAGGTAATAAAAGTACAAGAAAAAGTACAAGGGAAAAGGTGGAAAAAATGAAAATCAAGGTGGTAAAAAATAAAATGTTAAACAAAACCTATACTACAAACGATGTGATAGAAAAGGAATTCATGAGAATCATGAATTCAAAACTCCATGGGAGAAAATTGAAGCATACTGTAATAATAAATAATAAATATCAAAGAAAACCAAAGAGTTAAACTCTACCCAATTCACTAATAAATGTGTGTTTTCTAGTACAGATGATGAAGTAAACATTATCTCAGTTATTTATTTATGGTTTTATGTTTGGGTTCTTGATATTGGTGCTACTCTACATATGACTTTCTGAAAATACTTATTTGAGGAGTTTAGTGAAGAAATTTATGGTGTAGTATACCTCGTAGATAGATCAAGTTTAAAAACACAAGGAAGAGGTATAATATGACTCAAGTGTTTAGGGATTATAGATTTCAAACTCTAAAATGTTATCTACCTTCCTCAATTAAAATTAAACTTGTTGTCCCTATCTATCATAAGGTAACAAGTCCATTCCATTCTATTGGATAATGGTGATGTCATATTAGGATAAAAAGTGACAATGTAGTCATCTTGACTAGATGTGAGGAAGGGAAACTACTCAAGCTTAGGGGTGAGCCATCTAATTCAAGAAATTATGCTCATCTCATGGAATATAGAATGTCTCCAAACATGTTATGGCATGCAATATTTGGGCACACTCATATAAAATATTCATGTATTGTAAAAGACTGGTGTTGTTAGCATGCCTACATTTACTACAAAATTAGATGAAAAATGTGAAGCCTACATCTTATATAAACACATAAGAGAAATGTTCCTAAAGTCATAATGGAAATATGATAGAATTTTTCAACTAGTTCACTCAAACTTGCGTTCTCTTATAATTATCTCTATTGGTGATCATAAGTACTTCATGTTGTTAATTTATCACTATAGTAAAATGGCTTGGATATACTTTCTGAATAAAAAATCAAAAGCCTTCGAGACTTTCCAAAAGTTTCAAACCATGATTGAAAATGAAGCTCAAACCTGTATTGAGACACTTAGGATAGATAATGGTGGTGAATATAGTTTAAATAATTTTGAATCATATCTTAAGTACAATAGGATCAAACACCATCTCATAGTTCCTTACTCTCTAGAACAAAATGGAGTTGTAGAAAGAATGAACATAACTGTGATGAATATGGTTCATGCTATGTTGTACTATAAAGGGTAAATCTACACTTTTGGGCCAAAATAGCTAAAATAGCAATATACCTCTGCAGCAGATCACCATCAACAACTATTGAATCCAAGACTCCATATGAGACATGATGTGGTTATATTATTTCAATGAGATATCTTTCTATTTTTAGATCCACTTGTTATGCATTGATTTCAAAGGATAAAAGAAATAAATTGGACCACATGATTTGAAAATGCATCCACTTGGGATATTTTGAATACTCCAAGGAATATATGATAAATGATGAGAAAGAGAAGAAGTTTCTTGTTGTAAGATAAGTTGTCATTTATAAGACTACAAAGGACAAAGATCATATAGATTAGTGTATGAGCCAACTTGACAAGTATGTAAAGTTTGATTTCTATAGAGAGAGTGATTTTGATGTTCCAAACAATGAGTGGAGGACACTTAGTTAGGAATCTATTAATTTTTTATTGTCTCTTATACATGATATTAAAAATCCTAAAGGAGAGAGTGAAAATTAGTCATAGAATGAATAGGGGCCACTAGAATAGAGGGCATAAAGTGATGGAACTTCAGAGGATGATTTTGAATCACTAAAATGCAAAAACAAATTTGTATGTGGGCCACTCAAACATTAAAAGATGTGAAACATAATAAAGTTGGGAAAATAAGCACAAGAAGTACACATGCATTTGAATCATAATCAGACAAATCCCTTGAATAAATTTAAGATAGAATTAAAAAGATCAACTTGAATTATTCTCCATAAGAAAAACTTAATGTTGTGTTTGATTTAGAACCAACATCTTTCAAACAGGGTAAGAAGCTTGAATCTTGGAGAAAAATAATGAAATATGAGTATAATGCATGGGCAAAAATGGGACTTGGTAATTAGTTGATCCTCCATATAGATGCAAACTTATTGGTTTTAAGGGGGTCTACCGCAACAAATACAAGGCTAATGGATCACTTGATAAACATAAAACAAGGTTTATTATAAAGGGATATGCTCAAAAATAAGGAATTGACTATAATGAAACCTATATACCTACAATAAAATAGACTACCATTCATACCATGTTGGCTTTAGTAACTCACAATGGATGGAAAGTTCACCAAATGGATGTCAAAACTCCATTCCTAAAAGGTGACCTCAAGAAAACTAAGTACATGACACAAACTAAAGGTTTTGTAATAAATAAATAAGAGCATAAGGTGTGCAAATTGAAAAAATCACTGTATGGTTTGAAATAAGCCCCTCAAACATGATATGCCAATGTAGCTGAGTACCTCATGAACATGAACTTCAAAAATTTTGAGTTTGAAGATGCAACTCTTTTTATCAAAATAATTGAAAAAATAGTTGTGTTTGTGGTCATGTATATTGATGATCTGCTCATCATAGGGACCAATGAACGAGACAATGTTAAGTTTAAATTAGAGTTGATGGAAATTTTTCAAATGATTTATTTGGGTTACCTTTATTACTACATGGGTATTGAAGTAATTCAAAAACCAAAGTATTTCTTCATCACTCAATATAAGTATGTTGGTGACATTCTGATCAAGTTTAGAGTGGAAGATTGCAAGCCTTTCAGTATGCCCATGGAACTAAATCTCAAATTGACATCTAAAGATTCATCAAATTTAATTGATGCCACTAAATACAGATAACTCACTAGACATCTAGTTTGTGTAACCACAACTTGATGAGATATATTATTTATAGTTGGTGTCCTCTCAATATTCATGCAACAACCTAGGGATAATAATTAGGTAGAAAAAAAAAGGTCCTCAAATATATCAAAGGAAGACATAATTTTTGGATTAAAAACTCTAGGGTAGGAGACTTCAAACTAGTTGGGTATTTAGATTTTGACTATGCTAGTGACTATGAAGATAGAAAGTCCACCTCAGGTTTTCTAATGAATTTAGGAATAATAATTGTCAGTTGGAAATCCAAGAAGTAATCAGTGTTGGTAATTTTTTTAGTGGAATCATAATATATGGATACTTCAAAGGTAACTAGAGGGATCTTGTGGCTCAGAAGGGTTCTTTCATATTTGGAGTAACGGGTTTCATCAACACCTCTCATGGTTGACAACACTTCTGTAATCTAGATGGAAAAGAATCCTATCTTTCATGATTGAAACAAGCATATCAATACCAAATTTCATTTGATTCATAACTATGTGAAAGATGACAGTGTCAAGTTGTAGCATTCCTTGATAGAAGAGAAACCAATAGAAATCCTGAGAAAATCACATGGATGAGAAAAATTGAAAAGTTCAGAGGAATGCTTGGTTTGAAAAACACCCCTAAGAATTATGGGGGGGATGTAAAAATATTGTATATAGTTGTTAATATCAGGTGTCTTTTGTCTCATTAGGTTGTATTTATCTTATTCAATAAAATATTTTCCATTCACATTAGAATAAGAGGAGTCACAATGGGAATGCAATGTGAACAACCATTCTGGATTTTATATTGTAATTTTTGCTCTCTTTCAAACTTGAATATTGAAATAGAATTTCATTTACATTCCAAATGAAATTTGGCCTGTCAAAGTTATGCCTTGCAAAGAGTTCAAGGGAGTTAAAATCAATTGATAAAGTAAATCATTTTTTTGTGGCATTATATTATTGAACTCTTGATATATGGTGAAGAACAAAGTCAAACCATTCAAGGAATTTTCTCACTTTTTATTTTGTTTTCAACTCTCTAATCCATAAGTAGAATCAAATAATGTTGCATCCAATGTAGCATAGTTTCATGATGTAATGAAGACAAATATGAGAAGATATTTACCACAAACAATTAGATGAAAGTTCAACTCTAGTACAAATCCATTATAACCATATCTTCTTTTTATGAATTTTTTCCTAGCCTTATTAGCTCCAAGTTTGGACAATCCTCAATAAGTGGTGATATCGAATATTTAGTTTGTGGGAGGGGTAATGTGAGGCTCAAGGAGTGAAAACAACTTCCACATCCCCTTTTCATTAGGAATCACTACTTATTTGTTGATGGGTTTATAGTAATTTTGGAATAATGGTTTTAGTGCCACACAAAGTTTTTTAAATCACCTACAAGCTCTACTAAAAGACTTCAAAATAACATTGTTTAAGAGTACATGTAGAAATAAATTGAGAAAAACTTGCATCAATAGTGTGCATAAGTGTGAACACACATATAAAATCGTTTACAATGATATTTATTATGAATTTTAATAGAGTTGTGGTACACATATGAATCTTATCTACAATCTTTATCTATGGATTTGGCCTTCCTGATTTCCTATCAATAACCTATAAGAATTCATTAATTTATGCCTAATCTGATTATTATCCTAATCAAACTATTTCTTGATTATTAGATCATTGATCTTATTTCTTAGCCACCTTTGGTTGTAGTCAAAAGAATCTAGCTATTGGATTTGTCCAAGCACCTTGTAACATTATTTTTTTAATTTCAAATCTTTCTTATGGGTTGTTTCATATGTTTCACATGTCAGTGGAAGAACAAGTTGTATGAAAATGGTTAGGATCAAACTATAACTATCATATCTATTAAAGATCCATACTCAGAGAAGGTTAATCAAGGTAACCCAATAATATTTAATGATTCTATATATGACCAATGGATCCACAAACCTAACAAGAGGATCATATACAAAAAAATGTCAAAGGAAAGGATTCCAAAGACTTTAGGCCGAAAACACAATGGAATAATTCTAACTAGATCTCTATTTTTAAATAATATAATATTTCAAATAAGTAATGTAAGGGGAAGGGTTAGAAATATATCATGATGGGAAAGGAGACATGGTAGGCAAATAGGGGCCTAGGATTCCTAAGGTGGATAAATGGTAAGTTCAAACAATCCTTTAGTCACACTAAGTATAAGTGTAGAGAAATTTTAAACAAGGAGATATACATTCATTAACTAAGAAATTATGCAACTTCTATCTATCAAATGAAAGAGCTAAGGTTAAAATATACTTACCTTGAACAAGCCCTATTGAGACTTAATTTCCCCCTTGACCATTGGTGATTTGTAAGAGATTATTATGGTTGTAAGTATATCAAAGGCTGAATCGATCTTAGGCTAAAAGGAATCCTCCTATTGCATCCAAGACTCCACAAGACAAGCTTTCCTTCAAGATAAGGTCTAAACAATAACTCCTCCAAAAGCAGACTTGTGTAGAATTTCAAGTAATAATAATATGAAAATGAATTTTCCTCTCTATTGGAATGAAAAGATAACTTGTATTTACAGTGGTGAATGATCACAATCCCTCTTGAATATTGAACTAGTGATATTGACCAAATAAATTTAGTCTTAAATGGGTTGACTAACCTCGAAATAGGTTAGTCAAGCTACCCTAATTACGATATTATGTTGAAACATTCAGAATTACATTGATTTGATTGATGTAGTTTGGAAGGGACAAATGACAGATGAAACTACATAGAATGGGCCGATATAGTAGGAAATTATAGGCCTTGATATAGATAGAGGATGCAAGATGGAAGGATATAACTTAGGGGATCAAATTTGAGGAAGTTAGAATGGATGTAGGACTAATAAATAGATAAAAATATCTCTCATAAAGTACCAACAACCTACCCACCCCTTTACTGATGCACCCTTTAAGGCATGCACTCAGGTATATTAAAACTTAATAGGTTATTGAAAGAGAGAAAATGTTAGTAAATGACAAAGTTTAAAAATATTATGAGTATATATATGCCCCACATGGATCTCATTATGTGTCACTATAGTGTAACATATAATGGTGCTTTAGGAAAAAACATAACAAATAATAACCAAGGGAACTAAAAATGAAATACTAAAATGAATGTATAAAGTAAGTAATTGAAAGTACCATATATATACATTGACTTACCTTTATCATTGAATGGTTTCATGTATTTATAGTCTTGACTATGGAGGGCACAATAATTACATTGGATAAACCCTAGGGATACAAGACTAGAGATGAAAACAAGAAAAAACAAGAAGGTCAAATTAAAGGGAAAATTATCAAAACTAAATGGATCACTTGGAAAATTGGTAATCCAAGATGACAAAGGTTAAGTTAGAACCAAAGGACCAAGGAGAATTCATAATGACTAAAAATAGGGTAATTTAGGTAACCAAACAACCAAGGATACTAAATGACCCAAAGACCCAAAAATGCATCTGAAGTAAGAACAATAATAATCTAAATCAAACCAAGGACAAATGAAACTAAGTAATGAAACCAACATTAATGTAAGAAAATTAATAATCCATATTAAAAAAAAGAAGTGAAATGATGAAAATGGAAGAAATGGGACCAAAGGGCCTACAAAAAGGTGAATATAAAATTGAAGGATCCAACATAACTAAGAGAACTCATAGAAAGATAAGGAAATAACCAATAGATCATATCTCAACAACTCAAAGATACAACTTCTATTTTAATGATGGATAAAATAAAAATGATATATTCTAATCACATTGAATAAGAGACAACGAATATAAAATATAGAAAGTGGGAGTAGATTTAAAAACAAAACCTACCTGTCAAGGGGGAAATAAAATGAATGGTGGGGGAAAGAGGGAAACACCATTGTGAAAACATAATCTTTACCATAAGTAAGAAATTCAATTCAAGTTAGAAAGACTAAGAAATTTTCAACATCAATGGCCACAAAGAACCCTTCCTAATAATGTGATTTTGGGATAGGTAGTGAAGTATAAAGAATAACCCACGCAGGTTATTATGTGTGAAAATCAAAATGGATATACCTTCCCATAATGTGTTCCCCATTCCTCAGGACCCATTACAAAGTCAGTGGTCTAGTACGAATATTGGGTAAATGTGTGAGAAATTAGGTGGTATCAGATAGTATGAGATAATGAGACCTCTTACCCTAGTCTACTAGCTTAACACACCCTAATGGACCTTGGATCTATCATGAGGCCAACTATGGAGTTTAATCTTCAAATAGAATAGGAGATGTTCTAAAATAAATATCATATCTTTTGGTGTGATCTGAATTTTAAGATATGTGTTTGCCTTTTGATCATTTCCTTTTTCTTATATGATTAGGATTTTAACTTTTTTTGATTTTTTTATTCCTCCTCCATATGGATTTGAAAAACCAAGCATGGTGCTAAAAATGACTCTCACAACAAAGCTTACATTTTATGGCTAGAGAAGAGAACTTAGATAACATGGTGTATAAGACTCCTAAGTTGCACTTTGGAAAAGAGTGCAATCTTGAAATCAACATTGGTGTGCCGAAAGTGATGTGGAATAAGAGGCATGATGGAAATGAGTATAAAATGATTAGGTTTCCCCAAATCATAAAAACAAAATGTGTAAATGAAGATGGAAAAATGATAGATGGGCATGAATCATCATCATGAGAAATGGTATATGTGAATGAAGACATGAAGATAGATTTTTAGATTTTTACCATAACATAATATGACTAATTCTAAGTGTAGAAAAATTCTATGCTTGGCCATTGCCTTCTCTTTTAAGGAAGACACTTAGCTAAATTTGGCAATAATATTAACCTTTATAAATAAATTGATGGGTGTTTATGAGGAAGGCCTGGTCCTAACTGCGGTCTTATATTGCAACTCACAAACTTGAAAATCCAAGAGGCATAAGTAAATAAATGAACCAAAGACTCTAAAATAAAACAAGAAGATGATTGTTTATGAGGAATGGTTAGGCCTTATCCGCAATCTTATGATTCAAACTCACAATTTGAAAACTAAGTGGTGTAAAAATAAAAAAAAGATAAAAGACCAAAGATAATAACTAAGACTAATGTGGAATAAAACCCAAAGGCGTGTAAATAAATTCTATGATTCACAATAAAGAGTCTAAGTAAATTCTATAATAAATGTTATCTCCATAGTATATTTAAAATTGACTATAAGCATGCAAGTAAAATGTACTATAAATGGAAAGCAGTTCAAAAAAGTAAAATTAGGAACATGATACTAAGAAAAGTATTTATTTAAAAATTGAGTGTTGGTTGGTTATTTGAAGATGTTTCCTTCATTGGTTTGTAATTTATAAGTACTAGGTCCTAGAATGTCTTTAACTAGGTAAGGACCCCACCACTTTTGGGCATAATTTCCCTCTTTATCATGAGTTTAATCCAACTTAAGCACTAAGTCAATGACATTTAATTTTTGAACTTTGAACTTTTTATTATGTTGTTTATCAACACGAGCTTTGTATTGGGAATTATTTTTTAAAGTACCCATATGTCGCTCATTGAATAGACCTAATGCATGAAGCTGGGTTTCACGTAGATCTTCATCAAGAATTATGTATTCAAGATAAATGTGTAATGAAGATAACTTGAATTCTAATGGTAAGATGACTCTAGAGACAAAAAATAAAGAGAAAGGAGTTACTTTATGAATATTAGTGCAATAAGCCCAAAGCATAGGGTAAATCTTAAGGAACTAGTTGAAACAAGAATCTCTAATTGTATTTTGTAATATCTTATTAAGGATTTTATTAGTATCTTCAGCTTGACCATTACACTGAGGGTGATAAGGTGTGGAAAATTTGTGTGTGATTTTTAATTTTAGATAATTATTTTATGTCTTTATTTTTGAAGTTCCTACCATTTTCAAAAATGATGGTGTGAGGAATTCCAAAACAACATATGATTTGGTTAATAATGAATTTTTAAATAGTGATGCCAATATCATTTAAAAGAGGCATAGATTCAACCAACTCAGTAAAGTATTTTATGCCAATAATGATGAAAACATGCCCATTCTATGATTGAGGTAATTTATCATTGAGATCTAATCCCCACATATAAAATGGCCAAGGAGACTTCAAAGTTTGAAGCTCAGCTAGAAGAGAGTGAGTAAGATAATCATGAAGTTGGCAAGGATTACACTTTTTAGTGAATATGATGGCATATTTTTCAAGAGTAGGCTAAAAATATCTTGTGTGTAGGTATTTGTGAGATATAGCATGTTTGTTGCAGTGACCACCATAAATACCCCCATGTGCTTGCTCAAGGAGATAAGTAAATTCCTTTTGAGTAACATAATGGAGAAACATACATTCAACATTATGGTAATAAATAATGTTGTATCTAAGTACATATTGTCTCCATCAAAGTGGAGTGCCCAAGTGTCTTTGTGAAAGTCAATTGTAACTTCTTGTATTTCTTTGATGATAGCTTTAGATTTGGGTTTGGAAGTATAAATTTCAAGTGCTTAGAGGGTTTTTACCTCAATATTAGTGGTGAAATTGTGAAAATAGTATTTAATAGAGATAACTAAATTAATACCTTCAAATAAAATGATTTCTTCATTAAGAAGAGTGTGTTTAAGGTGATTAATAACTGGTGTAGTGTGACAACAAGTTGATCAGTGATCACTTAGCCTTTGATTGATAAAATTAGGAACATGATAGCTTTGATTTTATTGGGATATATATATCAATTCTACATAGGGAAAATGAGAATCCTAAGAGTTTTTCAAAAGTGATGCCAAAGACACACTTGTGTGGACTGAGTCTAACTTTGTATTTAATGAGTTGATCAAAGATGATAAAAAGGTCATGAATATGATTTTCATGATGCTTGGATTAGTTTCAACTATTTTATGGATGAGATCATGAAAGATATGGGTCATTGCATGTTGGTAAGTATGCAAACATTTTTAAGACCAAAGAGAATCTTAACATAGCAATAGGTTCCCCATTCAATGGTGAAAGTATTTTTATGTTGATCTTCAAGAACTATGTGAAGTTATTATAGCCTAAGAAACCATCCATGAGAAAGAACATCTCATATCCTACTATAGAAACAAAAATGGCATCGATTAATGGTAAAGGAAAATTGTCTCTAGGACATGCTAAATTGAGATTACAAAATTTGATACAAATGCAAATAATCATGGTGATTTTATTGTGAATAAGAATAATTTTGGATACATATTCTAAGTTTTCTACAAGTTTGATGAATTTAACATATAAGAGCTTGATAATTTATTTATAACATAGGGTATAAATATTAGGCAAAATTTTTCATTATTTTTGATGCACTAGTTTCACATTAGGATAGGTGATGATGTTATGGATGACAATGCTTGGGTCAATGCCAGACATGTATTTGTATGACCAAGCAAAGGATTTTTGATATTTTTCAAATAAAATTATATAATTATCTTATTCTTTGGGACAAAGATCTTAAGAGATAAGAATGGGTCTAGGAGAGGTAGTGGTACCATAATTAATTGTAATAGTTTCCTCCAATAGAATGACATTTTTATCTTGGAAATTATATGGAGTGGGAGGAAGATTGGAAATAGGATGTGTTTTGTGATCAATAATAGAAAAAAAATTATTCAAACAAGGATTTTTTTCTAAAATTTTCTAAGCTTGTGATATTGGTAAGGAAGTTAAGGTTATCTAACATGGAATAGTTCTAGGATAGCTTCATCATTGGGAAGCATGGGTAAAGGTCCATAGTATTCAACATCTATTTAAAGATCCATAGTATTGAAAATCTATTTCAAGGTCCAATGAATCTAGGTGGATAATAATAGGTTGGTTGATATAGTCAGGAATAATAGAATTATGACTATATCGATGGGTTAATACATTCTAGCATAGAGGAATCAGGAGATATTATATCAGGTTGGTTTGATATAGTGATCAGAGGTAGAAACAAGTTTTATTATATCAGACTAGATGATGTAGTATATTGTAAGAGATAAATAATAGAGAACTGTATCAGGTGTGGATGATATTTGGCCAATGCATTATGCAATTATATATTGAATTGTATTAGGTTGCTCAAGATAGTATGAGAGGAAAATTGTAATTAATGATATTAAATTAGTCAATATAGTTTTTACATGGTATGATTGGTTAAACTATATCAAAGTGGTCGATGCTGTCTGATATGGGAATCCTAAGAATTTATTGGATAACCCATGGAGTGTCTACAAAGGGTGGGTTGGTAAGAGGGACATAACCTTCAGGATATTATTAAATATCAATATAGTCAACTGATATATGGATGACATGAACATATATATTAAAGGCATGAATTTTGGCTAAATAATTTTGACAATTCATTACATCTAAGTCTCATGATTGGGTTTGGTCCATAATGTAAGCATCATCATAAGAGGGAAAAATGTTGCATGAGAATCAAACTAATCAGTTTTAGTGGTAATGTCTATAGTGGAGACACCAATGTTATTAAAATTATGAGGGGACATGGTTAAATTATATTGAAAGATTTTAGATACCCCATATTCATTTTAAGTGAAATCATCTTCTTTGTAAGATGATTCATTAACATTACATAGGGGAGGACTTTTTGTGATATCATAAATTAAAGAAATGGCCCTATATAGTGGAAGGAGAGGAGTGAGACATTTTGATATATAGGGAGGTAAGTGAATGGTATTTCAAATGTTTTGTAATTCGTTGGGTTCATCATCATTGAAATCTGCAAGAATAATATGTATATTAGGATGCATGTTGACAAATTCAAGAATAGCTGAGATATTGATATGAGTAGTAATGGGAATTTGATATTAACATTTAGGATTGGGAAGTTAGATGTTCCAAGGGTTTGGATCCACCTCATGCTTATAATGTTTGACATTATGGATGAAATTGATACATTAGCTACCAAAATATGTGATATCCATCATATGGTGAGTCCATGGATGGCCTAAGAACACGTTTTAAGATAATGGATGGTCTAAAACCATATGCTTTGGTGTGTATAGTTTTGGTTCCAATAGTAAGGGGGAGACAAATGCAACCAAGAGGCTTTTGATTGGTTTTATCGAATCCATGACAAGTGAACTTAGTTTTCTTGAGGTTATCTTTAGAGTATCTAATTTTTTGGAGTAACCAAAGTAGGCGACATTAATTCTTGAACCTTCATCCACCAAGACTTTTATGAGTAAAGTATTATTGATTCTAATCTTAATGAAGTGGGATGGATCATCGGCTCAAAAATAATTTCATCATTAATCATGTCTTCTTTTGGTAACTCTATGGAGGGTTTCATAGATGAATAAATGGGTTCGATAGCATGAAATTGCATAGGTGTGGGATATTCAAAGGTTAAAATAGGGATATCAAAATCACTAGATGGGGGTTATTTGATGTCTTGTAATTATTTCATAAGGAACTTGTGATGATAAGGAGAAGTTTTTATTAATTCCATGAGAGGAATTTTACAAGGCATAGAGTTAAGTTCATCTAGGAAATTACATTGTGATTTTGAAGAAGAAATATCATGAGGTTTAGGCTGATTATCAATAATATTCTTAGAAGGGAGAGAGGAACTAGGTTGAGGCTCCAATGGTGGAGTCAGGTCATCACTAGTGGGTTATTATGAAGAGGAAACATGATTATCTGTAATATTCTTAAGAATTTGTTCCTTGATAGAGGGTTTCTTAGGTTTGGTAACATGGTATTTATGAGCAGGCTTATGATGGTAGTTGACCTTTACACATTCACATATTGAGATTAGTTTAATATTGGTCATAATTGGCATCAATAACACAAACATTTTCATTGTAATGTTGTGTATCGAGATTTAAGGATTGAGAAGACTTTTGATATTTTTTATTTGAAGGATTGGAAAAGGTTTGATTTTGTTGAGAAAATTTAACATATTAATTATGGAAAACCTTGTTCATAACATCATGATCAAAAGGTTCTCCCAATATGAGGGAAACCACACATTTTAGAAGGTCATGACATGTCTCATGAGAGTGATTGATGTCAACGTGAAACCAAAAAAATTGATAATATCATGCTATGATGGAAGAGGAGTAGTAGTGTTGATAAAGGGTTTAGATGGAGATAAAAACTTCTTCATTTATAATGCACTAAAGTGTAAGTGAGAGGGAAGTTGCTTATCTGAGTTGGTTTCTCTTGTTTTGGGTTGAGGAAGCTTGGATGGAAGATTGGTAATGGCGATTGCATTAATTAAAGTTTGAAAATATTAATTTATGAGATTATGATAAGGTTAAAATTGATCCATAAGTAAATCTTGTATTTTTTCTTGGTCAAAGGCTTCTTCTAAGGTTTGGGGAGAAAATATCTAAACCTTGTATTGAAAAAAGGCTATAAGGGAAGTAATAAAGAGTTTGAAGAGATTATCATCACTCATGTTATGATCTACTTTATGATCTAAAGAATTACATCATTTGATAAAAATGTGGAAAGATTCATTAAGAAGTTGTTTAGCATTGAAAAATGACTAAGGATATTTTATGGAAGATCATTATGTTGAAATTCTTTAACTAAAGCATTGACTAAATCTTCTAGTTATAAAATAGAATGCCTAAGAAGTTGGTTATACCATTCTAATGAATATCCCATGAAATATTTGGTGAGAAATTTAGTAGTGGAAAATTTATTAGTTTGGAACCTTATCTTATAAATATTTCCAAAATATTTAAGGAAAATAACAAGATCTTTAGTCCCATCATATGTGATAGTCAGAGAGATATTTCCAATGTCGATAGATATAATGAAAGGAGCTAAAGTTTCATGTTGAAGATGTTGAAATATTTTGTTATGAATAGGAAGTTGAAGTATGATATTAAAATTGGCATATATAATAGGATGAGGGATAAAATTATGAATTGGTTGAGACATGATGACTAGAGGTTGACTAGCCATTTGCAAGAAATGATTTTGTATTTGGATAATTTTAGAACTATTGGTTATTGCATGAAATTTATTTTTTGAATCATTTGTGCAAGCATTTAATTTGTATGAATAGGTGGGTTTTTATTAGAATTATTATGAAGGGGATTACCAAAATTAGCATTGGGAGGAAGATTCCCAATGTTAATTTGGTTGCCCCAACTATGGTATAAGAAAAATGAAGTTTAAATTAGTTACTATCAAGGGTTTTAAAGATGTTTGAATTGTCTAAATCATCATTATGATTGATTTAAACCATGTTACATGAAATATATATAGATTTATTTTGGGAAGGCTTGCACCATGAAGTGTTGTATTTAGTGATGGACATGGTAGGTAAGAAAGAACAACACATGTAAAATCTAAATGGGTTGAGGCTAGAAAGAAAAATACTAATAGGTGACATCATGATGTTGACTATTTTAAAATGGAAATGTGATTGGTTACATAAAGTTAATGGTATAAACCAATCTAATGAATTTGGTCATTCAATATGTTAAGATAGACTATATCATGTTGGATAATATACCTCAAGGAGAAAAAGTGGCACTACTAGCGGCTACCCATATCAAACTATATTGATCTAGTAATGTAGTAGGATGAGAACAAATAAAATACACAAACTTTATCAAGTTAGCCAATGAAATCAAATTAGTATAAGGACAAGACAAATTATATTAGGTTGATCAATAGAGTCTGGTCTAAGAAAGGTGAAAATAATAATAAATATACTGCATTGAGTTATTCAATGTAGTATGGATAGTAAGTCACAAAAAATATATTGTATCGATATGATTAATGTAGTTTGGAAATTATGGGATGTTAAATAAAGATGTGATATCAATCTAGTCGATGTAGTTTAAACACATAGGTAATTGTATTGATGATAGTCTATGTAGTTATAATACACAAAAAGTGTAACAACATTATTCGATGCAATCTATAATACAACATATAATAACAAGAAACAAATTATAAATCTAATTAGTTTACTAATTATATTTCTAAAAAGAAGATCGATAAATGTACTAAAAATATTTGTTTGATAGTGTAGGCTCTCATAGACACTTGATTGTATATTGGAATATGTTATTTAATGTTTTAGAGCACTAACTATATAAGTAAACCATAATTGTAGCCCACTAAACTTAGTTTCAAGGGTAATCTAAGAGTAACTTCCAAGGTTGATACACTCCTCTCAAGTGCACCAAAAAATAAAATAGATGTCTATTTTCCCAAGGTTCAATAGAAAGAGAATCTTAGAAATTTATAATATATTGTGGGGTATGTGGAAACTATATATAAAGAAAAGTGAAGCTGATCTAAAAATCAATCCTATCTCAGAGAAGATAAATCACACTAGCCCTTCTACTTGTTAGTACATTTATAAAATTAGGGTCATGACCAATATAGATATGGCAGACCTAACCAAAGGGTCCCTTACCACAAAAATATTACTAAGGAGTGTTCCAAAGCTTGTAATCAAGTGTAGTCATATAAAATATCTAAATTGGTAGTTTGAGTGTGGCTTGCGATACCCCATCTATAGGTCCTTTTTTCATGATCTTGCGACCCTTCTAGACACTTTTTTGCTCATTGGCATTCATATAGAAACTTCCAAACCATCATTACACCTTAGTCAGATAGTATTCCTTGTGCCAATCTTATTCCCCTAGGTCCTGAGCCTATAGGATACGAGTACCCCATTTGGACTATAGCACCCCATAAAGAAGTGTCTCATTTTTAGTGGTCCTAACCATTTTCACTTTGAGCCCCAACATTCATTTTCATCCTATCCTTATCCTTAATTAGGTTAGACTAACATAAATACATCTAACCCATGACCAATTATTCCCTATAAAAACCCACTCAAATCTCATATACAAAGGAGGGGACCAAACTTACAAAGCAAGTAAGAATAAAAAAAAATAACTAAGGCAAAATTCCCTATTATTTACACACAGTCACCCAACATAGCTATAAATATACTCAAATCCTCATACCAGTCCCTAGCCACCTCACATATTATCAATTTAGTATTTACATCCACATCACACTATTGTACAAAGCACACTAGGTGGGATAACTACATATGACTTGATTCTTCTTTGGAGTATTAGTATGTAAGCAACATTCCCACAAAAGGGGTGTGGATTTCACATTGGGTACATATTTCACATTAACCCCCCTCTTTCTCAAATGACTCAAATGTCATTTTATCAAGCATGATAGAGGGTTAGGGTTTGAAGACAAAATAGGCTCCACAATGAGTTATATCAATGAATAGTGCTTGATTTTTCATAGGCATGATCACATAGGTATAACACAACTACCCAAAAAGTTTCAAGTCTCTATGATAAATTTGGATAATAATGGCAGGAATTTAAAATAATGGTAGACGCCAAAACATCCACTTTTTGGTGCTCCTATCCTTTCACCTAACAAAAGCTAGATTCAGGTTTATGACACCTTCCCTATCTTGCAAAGCCATTTTCAACCTCTGTATCAGTCATCTCAATCTATTTTATAGATAAGTTATATTTCTTCTTATTTATTACTATTTTTAAAAAGGTGAAAAAGATAAATAGTTGCACAAATTAGGACTATATTTATTGCTATACTTTGTATTGATTTATTAATCTAGACCCTTAACTAAAATAGGGATAAAACTCCATTATTAACAAGTTAAATCATTTGGTGAACCCGACTTACTTTGCTTGTACACAAAAACCCTAAGGAAAATTATTTTTTAATTTTAGAAATATTCTTATAATTTTTCTTGCATATATAAATCAAAATTTTACATTAAATTTTTAAAATTCATCATAAAGATTTTAAAAATCATTTATTTCAAACCCTAGTTGAATATAATAGGTCCCTATGTTTTTGGAGGTCTCACATTACATGTTAGTGAGATTTGCTATTTTTAGGACTTTACATTTCCTTTATTCATTACTTTCCTTCCATTGCATTTTTATTATTACAACTTATTGAATAAAATTCAATCTACTTTCAATTTGTTTTCCTACTTTAACAATGGTCCAACATACTGGCTTTGACGAAACCGATAAGAGGGAACTTCAAGACTTTTTAACTAAAAATCATGATATGTAAGATGATATGTGTAAAATACTACAAGAAGAACAACAAAAATCAAACAATGGTCAATCCTCTCAAACCACAAAATAATCAATTTCAAATAACACTACAGGGGTAACTATGTCTGAACAACACCCTATAATAACCCAACCTTTTTATGTGGAACCACCAATTACAACTAGTACATCTTCACCTCTTGATGTGGCTGCCCTTGTGCAAGAGATAAAATATCTTGAATCCAATATGCTACATCTTGGTCATGGTGCCTCTAGACCAACATAGGTTTTGGACTCTTTTGCTCTACTTCATACACCATTGGCATGCCATATTGCTTCTACACCCTTGCCACCAAGTTTTGTTCAACCCAAGCTCACTCTATATGATGGCAAGGGTGATCTAGAGACACACTTGAGATATTTTCACATAACATGCCTAGACTATATGCCAAATGGCTGGTTACTAACCAATCTATTTCCATGAAGCTTAAAGGATTATGATTTGCAGTGGTTCTATAGTCTACTAAATCAGTCAATCAAAGCATTCAATCCTTTCGCTGACATGTTCCTAGATCATTTCAGCATTAACATATATGATAATATTTTTTATGCCCAAGTTGTATAATGGAAACAATGGTCAAATAAGCATCTCACAAATTATGTTATGAGATATAAGACCATCTTGGCTAAAATGACTAGCCCCATGGCTGATCAAGAATTATAATATCTCTTCAAATAGAGTCTTCTACCAGCTTTGCATGAATCAATAATATTCAAAAAAATTTCTTCCTTCACTGAGTTATGTCATACACTAAAGGAAAGGGAAGTCAAATTAATTTCAATGGGCAAACTCAAGTACAAAATCATATAAAAAATAATAAACAAGAGTAACAGTAAAGTCCCATACAAAGTAAAGGTTAATGATAGCAAAAGTCAAAACCAACCTATAGTTAATGTATCTTTAGAGCCTCCTCAATGAGTGGTTTTATCAGTGCCTCCTCGATGAGCCTTTACCAATCTCCTAGTATCTCTAGCGAGAGTCTTAAGCAGCTATTGAAATGCAATGTCCTATCTCTCCCTCCTATTTGAGAAGTTGATGTGATAAAGCCTATTTCACATGGATATGATCAGAATGTATTCTATGATTTTCACAAGGCACTAGGCCACATAATGAATAGATACATTAGTTTTTAATAAAAGATACAAGACTTGATCTATGTCAACCTTATTGATCATGGCACTCCAATTGAGCCTCCTCAGGCAAAATAAACATAGGACAAGGCTCTAAAACTTTTCTCAAATCCTTTCTGACAACATTTTAAATAGGAGATAGGGGCACATTAGGTGTTCACCATGCATATCATACACACCCTCCACCAGCTACTTACTAGGCACCTTTATTTGAGTCATATCCTTTTAGTAACATTATTGGTGTGTATAATTCTAGAGTTCAATCTAGACCTTCGATCTCCTTCTTAGATCAAGAGATAGTTGAAGATGATTCATATTACTATGCACTCTTTATCAGATCCTACATTAATCACCATACCATTCATAGTATTCTCATAGATAATGGATCTAGTGTGAACATGTGCACTATGACATTACTTTAGCATTTGGGATATTCAGAGCAAGATATCACCTTGACGAACATAGTTATTAGTGGATTTAGTGGACACATACAAAGTTCATTGGGTGAGATTGTACTTCCTCTACAAGCTGGTCTAACATATATGGCCACACCATTTACTATTATTCCTAGTGCAAGAGTCTTTAACATGTTGCTTGGTTGACTATAGATATAGAAACTTCATGCAATACCTTCTATAGTTCATAGATATGTGAAAGACATTCATGATAATTAGGCTTTTATAGTCAGTAGATTTCTATATGAGTTACCACTCCCCAATTTAAAGTCATAGCCTACTCTATAGTCACCAGTTTTAGCTCATCTACTAGTTATAGTTCTTCCTCATATTAAGATTCAGACACAATCAAGGCCTCCCTCACCAACATAAAGAGTTTATACACTTCCATAGATACCTTTCTTAGAGAAACCACTAAATCAATGACAATTTCAGGACTCTAGACAATTTTTAGCTATAGTATTCACACCCAAGGAAGTATCATTGAGGTATCATGCCTCTACACATAGAAAACACTTTTATAGAGATTCGTCTACTACCAGATGGGTCCCTAATAGCCCCATAGTTGCATCCACTTCTTAGAGTTACAGGGGGACCCCATAGTTAGTTTCCACTATAGTGATTTTAGAGTACTTATAACATACACAACTTTTAGAGTCATAGTCTCAGCCCTTCCATCATGCTTCATGATCATGCATGATCTATCTCCTTGATACAAGACACCATGATAGGGATTATCTTATGAGACTCATCGGTTAGTATCATTTTTTCTCAATATTTCTTGTACATAATTTCTAAGCTTACTTGTACATAGTTTCTTTTTGATTTCTTGTACATAGTTTCCTTATGATTACTTGTACATAGCTTATTTCAAAATACCAAAAAAATAAAATATTTAAAAATACCAAAAATAATATAACATTTCAAAATACCAAAAATAATATAATATTTCAAAATACTAAAACATTCAAATAACTTAAAACACCAAAAACTTTTCAACTGTATGCATTATCCATGCTTTACATTTCTACTACCATGTTAGACTTACATTTTGCTATTCTATGCTATTGTTTAATGATTTATATATATTAACATGGTTCAATTGATCTTATTTGAGTGTGTGTAGTGACACCTAGATCCTTGATTTATTCACTCTACCCATTGAGGGGGCATCTTACTTTTACATTCGAGACCAACATCGACATATCTACCCACTGAGGACATATTGTACATGAATACACCATCCATGTTATGTCATTCCTACACCACACACTCTACTTATCATGTTGATGTACATTAATTACTAGCTTACATAGATTATTTTATTGACACTCACTAGTATATAACACTTATGTATTTCTTAGCATCTACCTAGTCTTGTACTACATGTTTTACATACTTTCACTTCTTTCTTTGATCAGTTAGATGTGATAGTATTTCTAGAATTTGCATGCCTTCCTTTATTACTTTGATTAGCCAGATATAATTACATTTCTCAATTTTTTTTGTTACTTGTGTGTGCCTTAGGACATTTACCAATGTTCTTTGATTTTACTCTTATATGTGCTTATGGCCATCATGCCAATCTTACTTGTTTGTAATTGTATGTGCATGTGGGCATTTGAACATGACTTATATGCTTGATTTTCCTAGTTTGAGTGACATGTGCCCATGTACCTTGTTTTCTTGGACCCTTGGCCTCTTTTGTATGCTTCTTACTTCTTACCTTGTGTGCTTGATTGCTTCTCAATTGTTTGCAATGCCATGATCCACATCATGCATTATCTTGCCTTCTTGGATGCCATGATGGACATCATGCTTCATCCATCCTTGAAAACTAAATATATTTCTAGTTTTAGTTTAGTATACTTCACATGATATTACATTGCTACATCTATCTAGACATACCCCTATTGATCTAACAATCTCAAACACAAACTATGCTATATCTTGAGACATCTTTTTGATCATCATTGCTATATTATGTACTTCACAACATAACACACTTATAGGTCTATTTATTCTAATAGAAATAATGATAGGGTCTTCATTCCTACCCTCAAAAGAGGGGAAAAAAATAAGGGTTTTGTCATAGAGATTAGAGCCCTCTACTGTTCAAAATTAGTTTTTAGAACACTCAGAACAACAATCAAAATTCAAAACACATAGAACAAACCAAAAAATAAGGAAAAACATAGAACAATCATTATAAATAGTAAAGGACAAGAGTGCCCCATTCAGACTATAATGCCCTATGGCAAAGTGTCCACTTTTTGGTGCTCCTATCTAAATAGCCAAAAACACAAATTTTTTAGAAATATACATAAAGGTAAGGTCAATTATAGTTTTGTTAGCTATAGTCTAGTTCATATTAGGTAGTTTTAGTACAATTTTACTTAGATTATCTAGATATAGGGGGAATCATGTGTGGCATGATGGCACTTGCTTCCAGTTTTAGATTGGGTAGTTGGTACAACTTCTAGATCAAAATACATGTTACAGATATTAGTGATTAGGGGCAATGTGCACAACACATTTACCTTATTTTCTTTTCTTTTCATTATCTTACCTATGTATTCTCAGTAGTTATATGCCTTATTCTATATGTAAGTGTTTGGCATCATTTTAGAGTGAATTTCATATAAGCCTAATCTCCACCTTTCAGAGTGGCCAAGATTGGCCTAGTTTTCAGTACACATTTGGCTATCCATACCATATTTTTAGATTATAGAGTATTCATAGGCTTCATAATCCATCTCATATGACACATATTCATACCGATATCAATTCATAGTTCACACTTAGTGGGAAATGAAGGAGCTAAAGGACTAGCTTGCCTTTGTATTCTTGAGCCACCTACTTAGAGGGATTGGACACATAGTCCAAACATTGATTAACACACACATGATCATATAGATTCACTACATAGTGGGTGATAATGGAGCCAAAGGGTCAACCTTTTTATTCTTTATCCACCCTTGGAAAATTGAGCACTTAACTCCATTTGTGATATTATTCTTGGTACAACACATACCCAACATTAATCAACATCACAATAGGTTTTGTATTGGTTCACATACCCGGTGAGGTGTATTCATTCCTTTTTATTCCCCTCTTTTTTACCCAACCTTTGTACATTCTTATTTTGGACATAGTGTGTCTAGTAAGAACTAATCTACTCTTTATTTTTGCTTATAGATTTACACTTCACGCTGTGCTCTTTCTATGCACACTCAACATCACACATCTTCATGGGCTTCACTCTTGTAGGTAAGTTTAGGTATGCTTTCTATTTTTTCCTTTATCCTATTATTTCACTTTGCTACATCACTAGAATAAAGGGGGGGAAAATGTAATCATATAAAATGTCCAAATTGGTATTTTGAGTGTGGCTTGCAACACCCCATCTATAGGTCCTTTTTACATGCTCTTGTGACCTTTTAGACACCTTTTTGCTCATTTTTAGTCATCTAGAACCTTCTAAACAGTCATTCCACCTCAACCAGATAGTATTTCCCATGCCAATCTTATTCCCTTAGGTCCCAAACTTGTACGATAAGAGCACCCTATTTAGAATATATCACCCCATAGAGAAGTGTCCCATTTTTAATGATCTTATCCATTTTCACTTTGAGCCACAATGATCATTTTCATCTGGTACTTATCCTTAATTAGGTTAGCTTAACATGAATACATTTGAACCATGACCAATTGTTCCCTAGAAAATCCCACTCAAAGCTCATTTACAAAGGAGGGGACCAAACTTACAAAGCAAACAAGAATATAAATAAAGCACTAAGGCAAACTTCCCTATTCTTTGCACATAGTCACCCAACATAGCTGTAAACCTCCTCATACCAGTCCCTAGCCACCTTAAATACTATAAATTTGGCATTTGCATTTACATCAAACTATTGTACAAAGTACACTACATGGGAGAACTACATACGACTTGATCCCTTTTCAAAGTATTAGTATGTAGGCAGTGTGCCCACATAAGGGGTGTGAACTGCACATTTTTTACATCTTTCACACTAACCTCCCTCTTTCTCAAGTGACTCAAATGTCATTTTATCAAGCATGATGGAGGGTTAGGGTTTGAAGACAAAATCATATCCATAATGAGTTTCATCTATGACCAACACTCAATTTTTCATAGACACACTCACACAAGTACAACACAACTAACAAATTTTTTTTAGGTCTCTATGATCAATTTGGATAGCAATGGTAGGAATGGACAATAGCACTGGACATCAAAGTGTCCACTTTTTGATGCTCCTATATTTTTACCCAATGAAAGCCAAATTCAAATTTATAACACCTTCCCAATCTTGAATAACCATTTTAAACCTCTATATTAGTTGTCTCAATCTATTTTCTAGCTAAATTATATTTCTTCTTATTTATTGCTATTTTTAGAAAGGTAAAAAGGACACAATTGCACAAATCAAGACTGCATTTATTTCTATATTCTATACTGATTTATTAATATAGACCCTTAATTAAAATAGGAATAAAACTCCATAATTCCAAAATAAGTTAAATCATCAAGCAATACTATGTGATAACCCTAGCTAGGTTCTATGTTTTCTTATTCTTAAGTAAATGATGAAGTAAATCAAAATCTAACCTATTGCTCACCAAAGTATGTGGCACAAAATGGGGGTAGTAAAAATAAAAGAAAATATACATAGAATAACTCATCTCAAGTCAATGTAGAGGTAATCCTAATGCATGGAGAGAGAAACATATAAGATAACTAATATAAATCTATCTATTTTAATAAAGAGGAGCAAGAGTTAATAATACTTACTTTTGAAGATGAACCTGCCAAGCCTCAATCTCTCCCTTGGCCAAGGTGTTTTGCAAGAGGTTGTTATGATTTGTGAGGATAAAAAAGATAGGTTAGCTTTAGGCTACATGACTTATCCTATACATCCAAAATAATTATCCCACAATACAATATTCGTATCTCCATTTGTAGTATCAAAAAATTAATAAATGGATCTTCAAGTATAATGGTAGATAAGTAGATGGACAAATAAGTGATTAACTCTATCTCTCTATGAAATAAAAAAAATGTGTTTATATTTCCATATATAACCCTAAGCTCTTTAGAAGTTTTAGCTAATAGAATTGGCCCAATTGACCATGTTATTTTAATTAATAAAGTAATTAGGTCCTAGACTAGGTCGATTGAGGTTGACATAATCCTGTAACATGCTTATATATTTTGAATACTGGGTCAACCCAGGCTGACTTTATTTGGTAAAATTCAAAAAGAGGTTTTAGCTTAGGTAGGGGCTGTTTGAGGTAGTGAGTTACTTGGAGGAGTGTGTAAAGGAGGTGTCAAATCTTAGGTAAATGTATAGGAGAGGTTTATGTTGCTTTCATGTGATGGTATAGGAAATAATAATCTTGTGAAACACTAATGGTATATCCACCCCTTTCCTTGTCGCACCCTTTAAGGCATACACTCAGAGAGATTGAGACTCGATGGGTCCTTACAAGAGAGAAAGCATCAATAATTGATAAAGTTTAAAAATATTATGTGTATACATATGCCCTACTTGAATCTCATCACGTGTCATGTAGTTACAATATGGGATGGTGCTTCGGGAAAAGAACATAGAAATAAATGATGTTGAGCTAAGTAAATTATAGTAAGAAGCAAAATAAGATAAATGAGAGGACATAATTGAAAAATACTTACCTTTAATTACCTTAGTGTTGTATAAGAGGATGAAAGTGAGAGTAATATTATGTGAACCAATAAAATAAATAAAAAATCAAAATTTTTACAAAATATATATGTAATAATTCTTTATGATGTTAGGATTTAAGAACATCTTTTTGGTTCAAAAAAGAGCTAGTAGAAACAAAGCTATGGACGAAAAATGAAATCTAATTGTAAATAATTGGTAGGTAAATAATTTTGAATAGTAAATATAAATAGGGTAAAAATTAATTCATTTGTTATTTTTACTATTCTGAGAAAATATTGCTCTAAGAGTCCTAATTGATCCTAGAGAGCGACCATGGTGAGGAGACAACATCTACGATGTGGAGGATGCCTAAAAACCATAGTTAGTACAACTTAGGTAAGTGAAGCATTTATTTCAAAATTTTGAGTAATTTGAAATGAAATTAAGCTAAATGCAAAAAAATAGATTTTAGGCAAAATGTAGAAATTAAAAATGACCCTAATAATTTTTTAGGTAAACTAAGGGTAGAATGGGGTATTAGATAGGAAAGGATCAAATTGATAAATGCCTAAGGTATTTATGGTAAATAGTTAAAAAGTCACCACAAACTAAGAATAGAGTTAGCCGCATCAACTTAGTTTATAAGGTGAGAGAAATTAATGAGGTTGATTATGTATTAGTTGGCCAATTTAGTATCATTGGGGGTGGCTGATAATAGATTTGGTTTAGATCTGCATAAATAAAATATGAAAAATAAAGAATCCAAACACATATAATTATCACAAAATATTATATCTTACTATATTATTTCTTTTATTGCATATTGAAACCATACAAATGATTACATATTATATAGGAAAAGTCTTTCCTATATTTGGAGAGATCAAATCTCTACCAAAATCTCACACAAACAAACTCTGACTAACCAACCCACTAAATATGAATATATTTTTATTAATAATATATTCATTTAACTAACACACACTAATAAATATAACTTGTAAACTATTAACGTAATATTGTTATAATAACAATATTTACATCATTATATTAATAATGTGAACAATATACCTGAACATTCACCTCCTTGTGAACATTATTAATCCTATCTACACCCCCTTAATGTGAACATGAGGAAAACATCTCTCCCAAAGCTGCACCTATACTTATGATTCAATGATTTTCAAAGGACAATAATAAATATTACATGATGGTTTTACAAATGGCTGATCGACAACCAAGAACAATGCATGATGGTTTTACATATGGCTAACCAATAACCAACAACAATGGTTTTACAAGTGGCTAACCGTAAACCATAAAACAATGGTTTTACAAGTGGCCAACTAGAAGCACAAAATAATAGTTTTACAAGTGGCTAACCAAAAACCATAAAATAATATATTTATAAGTGGATTACCATAAACCACATCACAATGTGCAATATAGTTTCTAGATCTCATCATTATCACATTTTAGAGAATTTACATAGGAGTATTCAGTTCACTTATGATAAACATGAACATGCATACAACATCTATTCTTATTTCAAACAACTAAAATCAAACACACACAATTAAAAAAATAACACAATTAAAAATAAATATGCCACTAAAGCAGAAAGTGACCCCATCACTAGTGGATAATGAGAGGCTATGAAACCTCCATCCTCCATTTACTCTTTCTTTCAGTATCTGACACTACTTTCTCAGTCAATGTCTCGATGAAGATCATGTTGTTGATGACAAGACTCCCCATAATTCAGATGTTCCATACAAGTAAAAATACATCTATGAGGCATTTTTTTTACAATTTTGATGATGACTCTATATGACCTAAAAAAACTTAAAAAATTGGGTTCTTGACAACATGATTAAAACACTTTATTGATGAAAAAATGAATCTTAAACTTTGACTCATTTTATTTTAAGGACTTTTGATATTGACACATATGTGACCACTTCAAAAACATTATTATTATAAAAGACACTTTTGATTTTGACTCTAATATTGATATTGACAATATCAATTATTTGGTAACTAAAGTCATAACCTATACAAGAATTTTTGACTTTTGATATCAATGACTCAACTTTATATCTAAACTAACAAGACTTAAAAAAACTTTAAAAAAATGTTATTAACTACACTAATACTTATTAGAAATGTCAAATCTACAAATTGACTATATAGGACCATAAGATTAAAGACTCAATATTTTAACTTAATAAATTCACAAAACTATAATAACCTTGTAAATGATAATGAGGATGCATGGATCAAGCATGTAACATGGCCTTCCAGTGAGCTTTGACCTTGAATAATTCCATGGACAAGTTAAGAGGCGAGGGAGGACTTGCCAATCTAGTGAGCATTTCTAAATGGATCTACATGATGTTTTTGACATAGTCATGCAATAGATTAAATGACAAGGATTTCAAGATTATGATCACCAATATTAGATTCTACGAATAGATGAAAAGAAGAGAACGCCCTTGCAGATTTTGGTCAATGACTTTCACAATGGTAAATCATGCATGCATATGGTGATTTGCATGAAAAATCAAAACATACGAGGTGTGTAGAAGATACATACATAATGAAAATTAACAAAATTATATAGTAGGCACATGGGTTTAAAACTACATGGAATGATTGGATACGAATGCTTGGCAAATGAATGGTGGGCAGAAATATAACATGTATAGGGACATAGAGACTAGTGCCATATGTATGAGCTGTAGTAGGTAGAGAAGCCATGATAATGTGTGATCGATAGATATAATTAGTGAGAAAATATTTGAGTGGTTATATAACATAGTGATGAGGTCAAGAATGTAAGATATTATGGTTATGTAGTGTGTTGTAGCTATCAAAAGGACTCCATTATGGAAAGGAAGATGTGAATTAATCAATTTGTTTACAAATTCACCAAATTATGTCCAAAGAGCTCACAATAGAGTGATCAAAGATTAAGATAGTCATTACAAGTTCTACAAACTTCATAGAAGCACATAAATAAAACATTGCATGATCAAATCAACTTTGTATTTAGTCTAGTGTCAATGAATAATGATTAAAATATTCCTTGGTGTATACCCTCCTCAAATTTTAATACAAAATAGATATATAATGTAATGACTAAAAAATACATAATAGATTTCAGTGTATGAATTTGCCTCATATTATCTCTCATAATTCCATGACTCTCACAAGGTTGACTGAAGAGCTCTGATACCAAATAACAGAGCTGGTTCAGATATGCATAGATAAAATATGAAAAACAATGGAGCTGAACACAAATAATTCTCACACAATATTATATCTACTATATTATTTCTTCTATTGCATTTTGAAACCATACATATGATTACATATTATATAGTGAAAGTCTTTCCTATATTTGGGGAGATCAAATCTCCACCAAAATCTCACACAAACAAACTCTGATTAACCAAGCCACTAAATATGAATATATATTCAATTAATTAATACACACTAATAAATCTAAATTGTAAACTATTAATGTAATATTTTTATAACAACAATATTTACATCATTACATTAATAATGTGAACAATATACCTCAACAACTAACTACGTAATAGAGGGTTAATCTAGTTAGAAGTAAATAAATGGTTGAAATGGTACCTTCTAGCTAATGTAATACATATTATGTGGTTGATACAGTCTATTAAAGGAGGCTAACTATGAGGTAGAGGGTCGATATAGTATACAAAATATAATAAAGGGAAAATTTAGTATTAAATAGGATGATTATGTCTATAAGAATGGGATAACTGTGTAGCAGAGGGTCGATTTAGTATAGAAAAGATGTGACAGGGCTGATTTAGTATTAAATAAGTCAATTGTGTAGAAAAAGGGGAAGAATAAAAAAGGCTAATCAAGTAGTTAATTTATATTATTTTGATATTTTTTAAGAATGTATTTTATGATTTATAATTTTGAGATTTAATACATTATCTGTTGTTTGATGTTTTGTAAAGGTGATAGAGATTTTGGATCCTGGTAGATGCATCTTAGATACTAGATTTGTTAGAGCATTTTTCAGACATGGATCAAGCTCATTTGGTTGAATTGGGGTTTGGAGGCATCATGGAAATGAGGATTATTCCATTGAGTTTTGATCTCATTATCATGTTCTTAGGATTATGGGAGTGATTGACCAACACTTTCTGATTGGAGGTGGAGGGGGACACGATAGAGGTGGGCATCACCTTGGAGGATGTTTATGCCTTACTTGGACTTCTTATTATTGGGACTCTAGTTAAATGTGATGTGTTATAGAATAAGGATGAGAGATGAGCCCTAGCCTAACAGGAAATAGGCTCAGATAGGATTTATTCTAGTTTCAATGTGAGTTTGTTTGATGCTTATATCTTAGATATTTTAGATATATAAAAGGCTTTGATAAGATTTGTGATAACATGAGTGTTAATTCACAAGTTGGATGGGAAGGTACCATTATATGCTACAACCTTGTGTCAATCCATCATAGAGTAAGGTGAATTGTACTATCTTGGTTCTATCATATGGGTATAAATCATGCACAATATATATGGGAATCTGACTTAGGGGTAGAAGATGACGGGCCCCATTATTTTTCTAAGTACATGGATCTATGATAGATTCCATATGTATTAACTAGCTAGGTTACCCCATGTGGTTGATTATAGATTACCTCAGGTTGTATGGTATAGGTAGGATCATGTAGTGCATATCATGCCCCACTTTCCATTTTTTTAGACTACTACATGAGGGTAGATAGTGTGGTAAACTTACACCGACATTGATACAATATGGCCATAGTGGGTGACTATTACGACTAGTTTGGTAAGTGTTCGAATCATGGGCCACTATAATTCATAAGTGTAACTAAATCTAATATCTTATGTACCTAGGTAGCTAGGACTATCACATCCAACAACCCCTCTATTAGTGCTTACCTATTGGGCACAACATGATAGAGAGGTGATAGGGAGAGGAGGTACATGGGTGCCCACTAAGATACCTATGATTAATCTTTAATAGGTGAGAGCATGGATAGGGTAGGTGTAATAATAGGAGGTGGCAAGGATTGGTGCTGAGGATGTTAAAATGTGGATATTACAGGTGAGGATATATTAGTGGAGCTATATTAGGTGTGACAATGGTCACCTTAAGCTCGTCAAATACAGAGACACCATCGATGAGAGGAGACAAAGGTATGAGTAGTCACACAGGGTGATCCTATAATGGATGTGGGACATAATTGGTTGTTTAGAGGCTATTGAGGAGGGGATCATAATGAGATCAAGTGTTGACTCCTTATTTTTCACTTGTGTAGAGGTAGTCGATAGAGGAGGTTCTCGATGGGAGAGATGATAGGGAGATCATGGTCAATGATAACATGGTTAGTACTACTAGCACTGGTGAGAAATGTTTTGATTTATTAAGTTTTTGACATAGATCACTAGTTACATTGTCATTTATGTATTTGGTGATAGATAGATAGATTGATATATATATATATATATATATATATGTGAGATTTGATGTATATTTTATTTTTATTTTATAAGTACTACATCGAAGGAGATTAAATGGGGAGCCTGATTGTGGCTACACACCATGATATTTTAGATGGGGTGTTATTGTATTATGATTTTCCACCTTGGTTGATCCTATGGTACCATTTTCCTCAACTTATGCTAGTTGGTTTAGAATGGTGGGAGAGGCTACTCGATAGCTTCAGGTATGAGGAGATGGTTCACAACCACCTACATGGGTAGGAGAGGGAGAGGCTCAAACTTGGTAGACATTGATATAGAAGTAATATACTCACATGGAAACCATTGTATCACTTAGATGTGTGCAGGCCTAGGTGGCCAATTTATAGGGTTAGATCGATGGCTTGAGATCTCAAACTACCTCATTACAATACACCATTTATAGGGGTCAGTCATATGAATCCATGGGTAGCATGGCTAGGCCATAGGATAGGCATGATAGAACATAACCTTAGAGATGAAGCTATTATATTTTATACTTGTATTTCATAAAACTCATGGTATATATATTGATATGGACATTTCTTGGTCTATGATTTATACTTGTATGTGGATGGATGTATGGATATATTTCCTCTCTAGCACATGGATTTTACTTTAATTGTATATGCTATGGGAAATATGTGATGTATGTTTTATTTTCCAGCATTGTGTGATACACATGCATGGTTAAAAATAAAATCAAAATGATTTGGAAAATTATAAATGATTATAAAATGTTATACACACTAAATCATGATGGAAAATGTGTAAAAACAAAAGATGAATAAATATAAGAAAATAAAATGGTAAAGTAAAAAGGTAACGGATGTTTTCAAATCATGTAAAAATATTTTCACCAAATTAAAACAAATAAAAGTCATACTATATCACATTAGGAAGTATGAAAGTTTGTAATAAAATGGAAAACATGTGAAAACCAATGGTATAAAAGACAAATGAATAATAAAGTTAATCAATCAGACTAGATCAAGATGGGAAGTATGAAAATAAAATTAAAATGTAAGTATAAAATAAATTAATCATACTAAATCAAGATGGGAAGTATGATAAATTTAATAAAATGGTTGTAAACATACATGCAATTAGAAAATAACAAGATAAAAGTGAAGTGCTTATGAAGTAAACATAAAACATACTAAATAAAGATGGGAATTATGTAAATGATGTGTAAATTATAATGTAACACAAATTATCTCAAATTTGAAGCATGCAATTTTATTATGGCTTGGTTATAGTATGAATTATTTATTTAAATATTATGTGAGGAGGGCCTGGTCCTATCCAAGGTCTTACACTGAAAATCAAAAAAAGAACACCAATGATGTGGAAATAATTGTGGGAATAGTTTAAAGATGTTTTAATATGGTAATTTGTGAGGAGAGCCTAGTCCTATCCATGGTATTACACTGCAACTCACAAGGTGAACACCAATGAGGTGAATGGTAATAAGGGTGAAAATAAGGGAATGTTTTATTGTGGTAATTTATGAAGAGAGCCTAGTCCTATCCATGGTCTTATATTGCAACTCACAAAGGGAAACCCTAGGGGGAATGATTAGTTAAAAAAAAATTCCTCAAGGGGAAATTTTTGGATTATTGTAATGAAAGAGGGAATGTAAAAATAATAACATAGGAATTTATGAGAAAACCTTAGTAAACATGAGGCATACTAGGTAAAAAGGAGAGACACTAAGAGTCTAGTGACCATCAAAATACAAAGTATACCTACTCTCAATAAGCATAAAGTTGTATAGAAAATAGGTGAGATACTAAGATATAATATAGAAGGGTATATGAACAAGGAAACTAAAATAGACCTACTTACCACAATATGTTCCCCATTCTTCAGGAACTCTTACAGAGCCATCAATCTACTATGAAGATTGGGTACTTGTGAGAGAAAGTAGGTAACACTTATAGATTTCTTTTTTGTTCTCCTATCCAAATCTACTGGCCTATTGCACCCTAATGTAATTTGGATCTATCATGAGGCCAAATATGGAGTTTGAGATTCAATTAGGGATAGGATATGTGATATAAATCACATTTTTTAGTGTGATTAGACCTTTGAATTATATGTTGCCTTTTGTTTAAATGATTTGGATTTTAACTTTTTAATGGATTTTATGATTCCTCCTCCATACAAATTTGGAATAACCAGCATGAGTGATAAAATTATTACACAAAAATGATCTTTAGACTTTGGTTTAAAGGAGTCTAAGTGATGAGAGATATGACTAACTAAGCAACTTAGGCTTACCTATGAACCAGTATGTAATTTCACGTTTCAACCGTATGTATTTTTAGTTTGTGAAAGGGGAATATGGATAAAGGGAGATCAAAATAGATTGATGTATGGTAGTAGTATAATGATAAGTCTTTGTTTTCTAACTGATCATATGGTAGGGATAGAATATTAAGGAAATTAAGGTTGTATAACCAAGTCACAATAATAATTATTTGATTTTTGAGGGTAATAAGCTATCAAACAATAATGATAGAGAAAATAAAATAATTCATGAAAGAAGTGAAATTATAAACATAAGTTTACATTCATGAAAATAATTATAATACACCATAATAAAAAGTGAAAGAAAATGAGACAATGTAAAGAACATAAATCATAATATAATGGTCCATGTAAAATAGATAAGTGAAATAAAATTTGACACATAGTCAAGTGTATAAGAGATATAAAAATGGATCACAAATCCAATACAAATCATGAAATAGAAAAATGTGTAAGAAAACCATGCCATGTTAAAAAATATTGATATATTTAACCACAAATATTATCCATAACATCTAAAACATCTCTATGAAGTTGTATTTTGACACTACCTAGAGTCTCATCAATTTTCATAGAAAGTTATGTAAAGACTTCCTTACGTATCATCTCAACTAAAAAAGTAGGTGTAGTAGATTAAGAGTAATGCTCATGTGGCACCTTTTTGTGGGATAATCAAGGAAATGAATGGATATATTGATGGGAATGGTATTTATGGTGCTAGAAGGAGGTACAACTAGCAAAGACAGAGGAACCTTCTTACATGGGTGATGTGTAAGAAGAAGAATAACTGGTGCTTGTGTCAACTATGGGAAATAACAAAGATGTTATTGGAGCACTCAACATTAATCAATATTATGTGTATCACATTGGTGAAAAATACAATATACTTCACCATATTTAGGAATATGCTCTCGTAATATCTTAGGAAGAGGTATGGTCTTATCTTTAGGCTGGGTAGTGGCTAAGAATAATGTGTTGATGTACTTCCTGAGTTTTTGGTAGTGGGTATAAGAGTGGTTACTTGTCCCATGAAATTAAAAAATAAATTTATTAGTAACTTTGGGCATCCACTAGTTGAAGGGGTGGAAGGAGAAGCTCAGGGTTGATAATATAAATGGAAATCTTTGGTCCAATGACCAACAACTTTGTGAATATCATAATAAGGTTGATCTTCCCTTTGTGTGGGTAATGGATAAAATTTTAGTAAGGGAAGAAGGCCATCACCAAGGAAGGGGGATAGAGTGAAAATCATACTAGGCTCATCTATAGGTAAGGCTAAATATGAAATAGGTCTAAGCACAGTGGCTAACATCTCTAGAGAAGCAAGCTGTAAGGGTCATGATACCTAGTAAAATGATAAGGTCCTATCATGGCATGATCCATGAGAATATTATTGAGGGGATGTGCTATTATTGGAGGCATACCATGTGAGTGATCCATTTATACCCTATGAATAATAGTGGAGAAACTAGTATTAGGTATTATAAAATAAGGAATGCTAGAAGAAGAATGAAAAGATTGAAATAAAGAATAACGATATTAAAGAACTTCAACATTTATAGCTTGGATTAATCTAGCTAAGAATGGGTTGTCTAAATCATAACTATCATCATAGTCAAGTGTAAATAAGTTGATGGTACATGTAGGAATTATTTTTTCATCTAAAGCATGATGAATAGAGTGTTTAGTTTTGGTTAAGATAACAGGTATGTCATCAAAAGGTAGTTGATGTGATCAAGGTTGAAGAGAAAGAGGAAATTAGGAGATGATGTGAGGGAAAAGATCATAGGTTTTGATCTTTAGGCTTATCTCATCTAGATTATCATCATTAGAGTCTAATAGGTTAGGTGAAATATTCCCAATTAATTTGGGGTGACCATCATAACCTTGAGTGAAGTTGATTGGATAGTTTAAGTGTTGGAATTCCCAAAATGGGACACAAGGTAAGTGTTCAAGGGTGGGAATTTTAAAGACACTACATTCTTTGAATTGTTCAAAATTCTAATGGTTCATGTCTTATTGAATCTTGTAGATAGGTATATTATGAGGGAATTTGAAACATTGGCATGCATTTGAGGTGATTTCTCTCATACAATGAGTCCAAGGTTGACAGAGTAAGATATTGTAATAAAGTGAAAAGTTAAAGATCATAATTCCACTCAGATAACTTGAGTAATGGTGATGGGAAGCCAAACATAACCGAGAGGAATCATTTGCCTTCTATCATATCCTTGACATGTACTACATGTAGATTTGAGGTTACCTTCAGAATATCCAAGTCTCTTAATGAAGTCAAGGGAGGAAACACAAGTGCCTTAAAATTTGTTAATTAAAACACACTTAACTTGGATATCAATGATTTGGATGCTAATGGATAGAGGAGGATCATCTGAATGAAGTAATATCCCATTGATAATCATGGATATATGGAACTTAAGTGAGAGAGGAGTGTCCACTATTTCATCCACATGGGTGGACATCTATTTACATTATTGAAGTATACTGTCTTTGGATCTAGATAAGTTAGCTTCACATCCTACTAAAGGAGGATGGGAATGTTCATTTTAAATAATTGCATTAGGTAATTTTGATCATGGGGAAAAGTTTTCATTAGTTATAAGAAAGGTATTTTAGATGGGAGATGGGAAAGTTATGCAATAGGATCCCATTCATTATAACCCATGGGAGGATTGTTATGTATAGGTTCATAGTGTTACAAGAGCTCCTAGGAAGGAGGGTTAGAGGTACAAATAAACTTGTGCTGATAGGGTATGGTTGGTTTAGGTTAGTTTCAAGTCAGTTGAGTTTATTTAGGTGATGTAGTGGTTGTTTGAGGTATTTCCTATGGTTAAGTAAAATAAATACTATTGGAAGTTTGGGGTGTGTTGTCTTGTGGTGTGGAAGTTGAGGGAAGAGTAGAAATGGTATGAGAGGTATAATAAACTTGTGTTGTTGAGAGTGGTGCTTGTATGGTTATTGATTCCTCTTACCCCAATTATATGAGGTGGGATGGGGAAGTGTCTTTAATGATGTGGAAAGGTTGAGAGATGTGATGGGTAGGTGTTGAATTTCAGTCAATAAAAACAACTAATCTTCTCATATTAGTCAAATTAACCACATTTTCATCATTGGTGGTAAGGTCTATAAGGATTTTAACATTATTAGTAGTAAGATTAGGTTATTCAATGTTATCTTGGTGGTTAGGAAGGGGATCCTTATAGATAACTAAATTCACATTAACTTGGTTTAACATTTGGTTTGTGTTTCATGAGCTTTAAAAGATATGTCATAAGCTTGTTGGTGTTTTTGAATAAGGGATTCATGATTAAAGTTAAGACCAAGAATAAAATCCATTATAAGATTTCATGTTTGCCTACAAGTCTCATGAGAATAGATACAAATTGAATGAAACCAACATAATTGTTTGGATCATACCATGATTTCATAGGGTGAGTGGGGTCAATATCTCATGGAAGAGGTCTTGGGATGTGTTTTTGAAGTTTAGATAGGGATAATGGTTTGTACACATTAGTGTGGATATGTTAAGAAAATGTGGGATTAAGGGTATTTTTAGGGGAGGAACATGCTCTATGGAATTATTTGGAGCAATAGCTTGGATGGTATGTATAGTGTCATAAGTGTTTGTAACACCATCATTGGCTTCATGATGGTTTTTATTTTTGATGAGCATAAAAGTGCCCATTATAGGTTAAGGTGATTCAAATTAACACATGAGGAAATATTTCCATTTAACTTGGTTAAGATTTTCTTCCAAATTTTTTAGAGAGAGGGTCCTAATCCGATATTGTAATTTGGGATGTAGAGAATTGGTAAATAGGTGGAAGAAGTTGTCATCTACAATATTATGCTCACATTTATTAGATAAGTTTTCCATCATTTGATGAACGCTTGTGCCATTTTAGTTTTGAGTTCACAATTTATAAAATGGGCTAAGCTATTTTTGAGAAGATCACAAATTTGGAATTATTGAACTAGTGAGTTGACCAAGTCTTTTAGGTTAGTGATAGAGTGAGTTTTAATTGATTATACCAATCTAAAACATCTCCTGAGAGCATTTTAGCTAATAGTTTGGTAGAAATGAAGGTATTAATCTTAACCCAATATTTATAAATGTTAAAAAATGTTTTTAGATACAAGGTGGGATCGGTAGATCCATTATAGGTGATGGTGGAGGTGATACCTCCTATGCCAATGTTAGCAATTTGAGGTACTAGAGGTTCAATTTGTTTATGTTTGATGGTTTTATTGATGAGTGGTGGTTATGGTATAAGGTGACCATGGGAATCACTAAGGGGTGGTGGGAAGGTCATTAGGATTTTGTCTTCCCATGGAACTTGGTGAGGTTGGTTTTGGAGATGTATGAGATGATTTTGCATTTGATTCATCTAATTTGCATTATTGGTTTAAAAATTATGAATTTGGTTAAGTATTTGTAAAATAATTTGACTAGTTTGAGGAAAATTTTGACTAATGGATGAAACATGTGATGCATTAGTATTATTAGTGGTATTGAGAGGTATTAAAAGCTTGTGATGCAACATTAGTGTGTGATGAAGTAGTGGCACACACTGCACTATTGGCATGAGTAGTATTAGTGGTAAAATAAGAATTGGTAGTATGGTTAAGGATGTGGGTGTTTTGAAGAGGCCCATTAGAAGTTGAACCTACCATGTTGGTAGAAATACATGGCATGGAGGTTAAATAAGACATAAAATATGATGTCATGGTGTGGGAAGGGGACATGATAGATGGGAAATATTGGAATGCAGAGAAATGGATTCCCCAAAATCTATTGGAAAAGGTAGGGGAGGGTGAATGGGGTTCTCTTATATGAGGTCCAATCATGAGATTATATATGGTTTTAGGATCTTTTCCTCTATGTTGAGGGTTTTTATTAATGTGAAAAACATTTACATGGTGTATTGAAGATCATGCTCATCTTATAAAGAAAATAAAGGGTTAAGTGTTGAATAAGAATGAGGAGTCCCATAGTTGGTGGTATAAGTGGTAACATGGATATTAATTTAATCTATGGTGGGTACCACAAGATGTGTCTTAGGGAACCTATTAGGGTTGGTAAAACTCAACATGTTTGATTGATTCAATTTTGTATTATCCTTATGCAATAAATTCATGATGAAGGATAGAGATTAAAAACTTGGTAAAAATAAAGGTATAATGGTAATATATAGGGTCAAACCATTTGGTACTATCTTTTAGGATAATAAACATAATAAGGTACAAAAGACAATCAAATTGGTCGACTGTGTTTTGTAGATGGTAAACTGAGAGAGTCTAAAAGACACACATTCAGATAGGTTGAATATGAAGAGAAAAATAACAAGTAGTATATAAGATATGGTTTTGAATAAAGTGACCATGTTATATGGGAAAATAAAGACTATAGGATACACAGTCGAGTAGATCGACTATGTTTTGAAGGAAAATAGAGACATGTTTTGATAATTATGACGGTAGACAATCTAGTTTTATTTTTAGAAATACTTGAAAGAAACACACAATTTTTTTTATAGATCTAGTTGTGGCACACAACACAAACGTTACACTAATGATGGATGATAAAATTTTACAATACACCATATAATTATCATAGAGCAAGTAGAAAAAGCTAGAAATGCTATTTTAAGTGGTCATTCCTAAATGTTTTAAGTTATAATAATTTTTTAAATAAATGTGATAGAGAGTTATCTATAAGAAGGAAATAGAAAATAAATCTAAGGATGGTTTTAGGTAGTTGATGCTAAAATAGATTTGTAATGGTGATGGTGCTGGCTTGGTATTAGGGCCTACCTTCTCACTTCATAATACCATAATGATAAGGGTGTCAGGAAATTTGTCAATATATACCCCCAACCAAAAATTTATACATGGCTAGAAAACCAAGTCAGCTTCCCCCTTGGTGATGAAATCCAAGTAGGTAGACCTTGGGTAGAAGTTGTTTAAATATTTTTGATGTTATGTGGTTTGGAAGCATGTGAAAAATAAAAATATTATGACTAAATTGATAAATTAAAAACCTCATATTTAGTCTATGCATGTTACTCTAAGTATTCAAGTAACAAAAATGAAAAGTGAATTAATTACTAACAAGTTAATTTCTTTGGTTAAAGAGTACAGGGTCTGTTCAAATGACCATGTATGCAAACAATATAAAATAAAATCGATACGTCGATGCTGTCTATTTAAGAGCCAAAAGAACATAGTTGAATAGGTTGACTAAGTCTTCTAGAAAGGAAAACAAGCTACAAAACTATGTCAATCCAATGGAATTAGTTTGATTTAGGGTTACAATTTTATAGACTAAAAACTATGAAAAATATGACTATGAATGAATAGAAATGACTAAAAAGGTAAGAATGAGCCTAATAATTTTTGAATATGTTAAACTTGCTATTTTTATACTATGTTATTTAGATTATGATTTTTATCCTACTAATAGATTTGATTAAGTTTGAAAACATGTATGTAAATAAGTGAACTAAGTTGAGGTGATCGATCTAATTACCTACTATTAAATATGAACTACATAGATAAATAAAAAGTTGATTATAGTGATTGTGTTAAACTTGTGCACAAAATTTTAGACTATATCAATAGATACAATCCAGTACTGTAAAAATAAAAATAAATAATAAATGATGGTGTGAAGGAAAACCTAAATGGGTTAAATTCATGTCAGGTTCACTAGAATGTATACAATAGTAAGTGAAGCTGATCAACAAATCAATCCTATCTCAAAGAAGATAAATCACACTATCCCTTTTGCTTGTTGGCACATTTAAAAAACTAGGGTCATGACCAATATGGATATGCTAGACCTAACCAAGGGATCATTTACCATAACAATAACATTGAAGAGGGGTTCCAAAGCCTCTAGTCAAGCAATACGATGCGATAATCCTAGCTAGGTCTTATGTTTTTGTATTCATAAGTAAATGACAAAGTAAAGAAAAATCTAAACTAGTGCTTACCAAAGCACATGGCACAAAATGGGGGTAATAAACATAAAATTAAACATAAATAAAATAACTCTACTTAAGTCAATGTCGAGGTAATTCTAATGCATGGAGAGAGAAACATATAAGCTAACAAATGCAAATATATCTACTTTAATAAAGAGAAGCAAGAGTTAGGAATAATTACCTTTGAAGATGAACCTATCAAGCTTCAATCTCTCCCTTAGCTAAGGTGATTCACAAGAGTTTGTTATGGTTTGTAAATATAACAAAGTTAGGTTAGCTCTAGGCTACACAAATTCTCCTATGCATCCAAAAGACTTCTCCCATAATGCAAGATTTGTATCTCTAAGTTTAGTATTTACACCCTAAGCAATGTCTCTTCAAGTAGAGTGGTGGATAAATAGATGCATAAATAAATGATTGACTCTATCTCTCTCTCTGAAATAGAAAAAAAATGTGTTTATATAGCCAAATCTAACCCTAAACTCTTCTAAAGTTTTATCAAATAGAGTCAGCCCAATTAACCTTATTATTTTAATTAGTAAAGAAGTTAGGTTCTAGACTAGGTTAGTCGAGGTCAACCTAATCCCATAATATGCTTATATATTTTAAATATAGGGTCAGCCCAGGCTGAATTCATTTGGTAAAAGTCAAAAAGAGGTTTTAGATTAGGTAAGGGCTGTTTGATATAGTGAGTTGCTTAGAGGAGTATGTAAGGGAGGTGTCAAAGCTTAGAAAAATGTATAGGAGAGGTTTATTTTGGTTTTAAGTGGTGGTAAAGGAAACAAAAATATTACAATGCACCAATGGTCTACCCACCCCTTTCCCAGTGCACTCTTTAAGCTATGCACTGAGATAAATTAAGACTTAATGGGTTCCTGCAAGAGAGAAATCATCGATAATTGATAAAGTTTTAAAATATTGTGTGTATACATAAAATAAACTTCATGTTTATCTATGTACTATGAATATGAGTATTAGGACCATGATGTCTATAAACAATAGACTATAATTGTAAATAAAACATCATGTATCCCTTCACGATAGTAACTAAGTAGTTTTAAACTTGTTAGAACATGATGTTTAGGGAAATCCAAAAGAATAGAAAATAAAATTATAAAATAAATATCAAAAACCAATTTTTAGTATTTTGTGAATTGAAATAAATAGGTACTCAACTTGAAATGAAATGCGTGATTAAATTATGAAATGAAAAGTTAGTTTTCCTTATGCTTAAAAAGTAAAAAAAAAACAAAACTATATTGGCTCTCATTGATGTAGTTGTACATTGAGTACATACTTATATTGACTAGATCAATACATTCCATGTAAACAAAATTATGGACAAAGATAAATTACTAAATCAAACATAGTGAAGTAGTTTGTTGAAAATAATCGTAATACATAACTAAATCAACTAAATCTATTTAGTTACCTAATAACTATAAGATTAAAAAGAACCAAAATTGTAAATATAAAACTACATCAAGTAGATCGATATAGTTGACTAAAAAATAAGGTTGAAAATAACTATATAGACTAGTTAGATATAGTTTAATAGAGTACAATTTAGATTTGGGGTTAAAACTATGTTGTGCTTATTGAAATAGTTAGTTGAAAAGGTGCTTGAATAGAACTATGTCAACCTATTTGATATAGTTTACTGGAGACAAATTTGATGAAAAGGATGAGATAGAATGACATTGATCCATTTATATATAGTTGGCTAAAAATACATCTAAAGACAAAACTATATTACACTAGTTGAAATAGTTTTAAAAAAAATGCATAAATAGAATTATATCGATCTATTAAATATAATTGGCTAAAGAAGTGAAGGCAATGGTTAGCTTCACATTAGCTTCACCAGAATGTATGTAAATGGTTAGGATCAACCTATAACTATCATATATATTAATGATCCAAACTTGAAGAAGGTTAATCAAGGAAACCCAATGATACTTAATGATTCAAAATATGACTAATGGATCCACAAACCTAGCAAGAGGAGAACCTACAACACAATGTCAAAGGAAAGGGTTCTAAAGCCTTTAGTCCAACAAAATAATGGAATAAATCTAACTAGATCTTTATTTGTAAGTAATATAATATTCTAAAAAAGAAATGTAAGTAAGGGGAAGGGTTATAAACATATCAAAATTGTCAAGGAGCCATGGTAGGAAAATGGGGGCCTAAGATTCCTAAGGTGGATAAATGGTAAGTTAAAACAATGCCATAACCACACTAAGTATAAGTGTAGAGAAAGTTTAAACAAGGAGATTTACATTCATTAACCAAGAAATTATGCAACCTCTATCTATCAAATGAGAAAGATATGGTTATAATAAACTTACCTTGAACAAAACCTATCAAGACTCAATCTCCCCCTTGGTCAATACTGCTTTGCAATATATTTTTATGGTTTTAAGGATATCAAATTCTAAATCAATCTCTAGGATAAAGGACTCCTTTATTGCATCCAAAACTCCACAAGACAATCTTTCCTTTAAGATAACATCTAAGTAATAACTCCTCTAAATGTAGATGTAGGGCAAAAGCGTGAGCAATAACAATGAAAAAGGTAAAGTTCCTCTCTACTGGAATAAAATGATAACTTGTATTTATAGTGGTGAATGATCATAATCCCTCTCAAATATTAAGCTGATGATATCGATCAAGTTGATTTAAAAAAATAGGTTGACTAACCTTGAACTAGGTCAGTTAGGCTAACTTATTTGTGAATATTATGCCAAATCATTCAAATATGCATCTATCTAATTGATGTAGTTGGGAAGGGATGAATGACATATGAAACTACATCAAATAGGTTGATATATTAGTAAATATAGGTCCTGATATAGCTAGAGGATGCAAGATGGAAGGAGATAACTTAGGGGATAAAATTTAAGGAAACTATAATATATGTAGGGCTGATAAATAGACAACAATATATCTAGCAAAACACCAATGCTTGCCCACCATTTTTCCAGTGCACCCTTTAAGGCATGAACTTAGGGAGATTGAAAATCAATAGGTTACTAAAAGAGAAAATGTTAGTAAATGATAAAGTTCAAAAATATTATGTTTATAGACAAGTTACCTAAAGATTTAACTATTTATGCAAAGCTAGCCTAAGCCTATTCATATCTAACCAATATATGTAAATATCTAGAACTTATATATCTGATACTTATGAATAGGAGACATATCACTTGCACATTCAGAGAAATAACCCTAAAGCTTATAAAACAAAAAATATCTCAAAGAAGCAAGCCCTAACCAAGTCTAAATCAGCCAAGCTAAGTCAAGTTTGCATATTATAAGTATCAAAATTTAGGTTACAAGCTGCATCCATACTAGTGGATCACTATTTCACACATACACCTAAGTAGGATAACTACATGTGGTTTGAGCTATCTTCAGAGTATTAGAATATAGTCATCACTCAATAACTCAATAGGGGGTGGTTAGGATAAACTCAACCCATCTTATCCAATCCCTTTTTACTAGTAAACCCAGTGTCAAAAGTGGAGCTAGGGTTTCAAGGTGAAGGAGACACAATTTTGGACTTGCACATAATAATAGACCTTTGATATTACATAAAAAAACAATCTATGGGAAAACACAATGATTTATGATAAAACAATCTAACACATCTCACAAAGACATTTTTGGTAGAGATAAAATGATTTCAATTAACACAAGCATATAACTATTACTAGATCCATCTAGGTAGGTCCAAACAATCAATTTCCATATCCAATTTTAGTACTTCTAATAATTTTACATAGTTTTAGACATGAAAAAATAGTAACAAACTAAGTATCCTAGTCTTCTTGGTCATTTTTATAAATATTAAAGTGTAATTAAACATCTAATTTTACATTTATATGTGTAATTTAGATATTCTTTATACAATTTGAATATTCATAGTTTTATACTTGTTTAGATCATTTAATCTAAAATAAATGAAAACATATTCATGCACCATTCATTACTTGATTGGGACAAACCCTAAGTTTCCCTTATGGTTTTACTCTACCTTCTTAGGTTTTTAGATTTTTGTGTTAAGGTTTTAGACCTAATTTATGAGTTCTCCTTATTATATATGCAAAATCCTAAATTTGTCTCTTTTTCCCTAAGGTTTCATGTTTATTCTCTTATTAGGGATACCTATTTTAGGGTTTTACCTTTTTTGGATCATATATAATTCAAAATGACTCAATTTTTGACATGCTCATAGGTTTTTTAGTCATATTGATTGGATCAAAAACCTATTCTTGTTTCACAAAATTCTTTTCAATAATTAGGGTTTTACTATTTTTAGTAAATTCATCATAAAATATGAACAATGTATATTTTTTCAAAATAATATTTGGGTTTTATTTATCTATTGATATTTAATAAAACCTATTTTTGTTTCCCCAAATTCCTCATGTTTTTCTTCAGAAGGTTGGTTATTTAGCCATATCTTATCAAGTCAATTTTTTTGCATATATGTACCTTTAAGGTTTTATACTTTATTAAGAATTTTAGATTTTTATGTTAAGGTCTCATTTTAGATTTGATTTCTAATCTCACCTTTATCTATGTTTTTTATTATCTTAAGGGTTGAAATTGTGTTTATTTTCCTTATCTTAGGGTTTAGTAAGTTCTCTATGAAAATATATCCTAAAACCCCTAATAGCTATCTTCCTATTGATTCTTTATTATCTACCTATTTTGTGCCTTATGAAATCAATGGTATAGAATCATAATTATGATCATGTGTTCTTTCTTTCATTCCACCTCAAGGTTGTGATAGCTACATTCCCTCCCCTATTATGTAGGTCCATGTTACCACCATAGTTAGTGTGTCCTCCTAAAGAATATTGCATGTATATTGAATCATAAGTTCCTATTGTTTGTGATAATAAAGTTAAATCTTTAGAACATGTGAGATGTATTATATTTAAGGTATCCATTTTAGATAAAATAATTACTATGATAAAGTCCATGGAGGTGTTCCAAGAGAAAATTTAGGATTTAAGCCTTAAATTTACATCAATTGAAAATAAGCTTACAAATGTAAATAATCTTGAGTATGCTAATATAAATTTTAAATATGGTTTTCCATGTATAAATTATGGATCAAAAAAGATCTCATCTCAAATATGGGTTAAGAAGCAAAAATAATCTACAAGTAATGGATCAAAAAGTTTGCATATGTACTCCAAGTGAAATTCTAAATAACTGTAAACACTAAAATACGGGTTTAAGTACTTGATAATGACAAGCTTGACATAAATTTTGCATGCATTATTTGTTCACACAAGTATGGTCCTAACCCACCATTCTCTCACTCCTACATTTTACCTTATAAATTTCACCCTCTATATTTTTTGTCAAACACCTACAAGGACCTTATAGTCCATGTCAAACCAATTTATTATATCATTCAAACATCTCCAGACCTTTAGTTTAGTCCTTTTTTATATGATTCAGTACCATCAGACTAGGTCAATATCAATAGTTAATATTGACATGTGTTTAATGATAATGACCCTCTCCCATCAATGGATACTTTTTAAAATAAAATATTTATTTAGGGTCAACCTATTTGCTTAGTGTATCAGTCGTATGAGAAATTACTCAATTGGAATCATATATATATAAATAAAGGCCTCCATTGATAGGATAATTTTCACTTATTTGGTATACATCTATACACTATTTCACATTTAGCAACACTGACTTATTCCTTGTAAATTCAAAACTAATCACTAGGAGTAGTCACGAGCAAAATTTGAAACATACCAAAGCCAAGTCAAATCAAGCATTGTCAAGTATCAAACCCAAATCATTAGTTATATTTGTATAGTGAAGGAACATAATTTCACAAACACACTATGTGTGGTTGATTTCCCTACTTGGAGTATTAGATCATAGGCAATGATCAATCATCAATAAAGGTGATTGGGGTCATCTCAATCCATTACACTTTCATAGTTTTTTTCATGTTTCTATCCCTCACAAGTACACCTAGGGTTTTAACATGAAAGAGGTTGATTTATAGGGTTGTGCACATCATTAGGGTTTGACATTGCACATATGGAGATTTCATAGATAGGTGAAGGTGACTATATAATCATAAACTCATATTTTGGTATATTTCACTATAAAACACTAGAAGTTAGTATCTATAATCAATAATATCCCATATATGACAAAATTAACCCTATGAAAACATAAACACAGTTCCAAAACTTGACAAATCATAGGTCTATTTTATTTTATTTTTCATTATCAAAGGTCAGTTACATTCAGATAGTTAGTTATAAAATATAAGTAGTTATCCATTTGTTTTACTTACTATATTTAACATATGCAATTTATCAAATCATTGAAATTTAGTTCAATATTTCACATTTATATTCAAACTTAAATGACATATTTAGTAATCTAAATTTACATACTAGTTTCTATCTTAAATAAACTAAGTAATTCATCTTAATCCAAAGTAGGGTAAAATTGGAACATGTTTCAAAAAAAGTTGATCACTCAACCTCCTATGATACCTCTAAATAGATCCAAATACTATTATGTCTATCATATAATGCATGGACATCATATGGATAAGTGTTAGGATTTAAAAAAACATAATACCATATCTTTATGTTAGTGATGACCTTACATTACATACATCTATTAAATCAATAATAAACTTAAATACACCTTATACAATTGAGAAACATCCTAAAAATATGGTTACACATTCTAAAAAATAGTTATCAAAATAAAAGTTACAATAAGAAAAGTTACATAATGAAAAGATTCAAAATGAATAGTTATAAAAAGAAAAGTTACAAAAAGAAGCGTGGGCCAAAAAATAAAGTGTACCTATGAAAGAGGAACTTGAGAAAAAAGTTAAAAAATAATATTTTACCTAAAATAATAATCTTAAAAGCATGCTTTCAAAGGAAGAAATTAAACAATCTTACTCATATCTAGAGCCTTTGATTGTTAGCCCTCGTATAGATGGCAAGTAGTGTACAAATGTTACAATTGACAACACTCATGAAAAACCATTATTTCATTAAATATGGACATATGTTTAAGAATATTGACTTATAGTATTATCATTTTGGACTTTACAATTCTTAAATTGAATTTCTATATTACTATTATTATTTTTTAACTAGTATGATATCGGATTCCAATATTGATATTATTGGTTTTAAGTACTGTGAATTTTTATTATAATTTTTTTAATATTATATTATAACTAGTAAAAAATAATATTCTAATTATTTAGATCATATAATGACCTATAGTTGTCATAGTACTATCTAATATTTGCCCAACTTTTACCTCATATTAGCCAATTACATCATGACATGTAGGATTCAAAAATATTAGTGCACCAATGTAAAAGTATTTAACAACAATTTTAACCATAAAATCATCCCATTGTACCCTTGTAAAACCAAAGAATTTTTCACATACATTTATCTAACTTTTGAAAGTTTTCATTTAATGTACCCTTGTGAATAATTAATCACTTCACAACCACATTATATGTCTTAAATCAAGGTTCACACTTATTTTCATGCCAAATACATATATTTATAACTAATGGAACCAATCACAGTCTAAGGTGGAATACATAAATTTACATCTCTAAAGACGCCTCTTTTAATTTAAAGTTAAAAAGTGCTCCAATAAAGTTTGTGACTTCGTGACCCTGAGACCTCATTCAAATTGCCATGTACATTCAATTTACTATCACAAATTTATTTAAAACATTGTATGTGATTTATTGGTTTTAGAGATATGATCATGAAATGTTGATATATTGTGTGCACAAAAAAATGGAAATATAGAGAGATAAAATGGATTTAAAGTTTTAATGGATCTACACAGTTTGTTAAGGCCACATTAATGAGTAAAAAATAGACCTCTATGACTTTGTGGCTTTGTGTCCTCTTTATGATTGCCACATGTTCTCTTTTGATGTTTTAGAATGTTTAAAATTAATGTATGTGATTTATTAATGTTTTAATTGTGGTATATTTATTTATTCTCTTTAAGGAATCCATGGTTGTGAAGGAAAGTTAAAGCCAAGATAAAGGTCCAACATATCCATAATATTTGAATAAAGTCACTTAAAAGTTACAAGAATCTGTGAACTTGAGACAGTGAGAAACCACCACATCCACATGCATTTGCACCTTTCACATTTACATTTATTATGGTCAAATTTCAAATCTTTGTCCTCTCTTGATTTTATCATGTCCAGTCATAGTGATTTAAAATCAATAGAAAGTTGGCACTAGAAAGAGGGATGAATTTAAAAAAAAGGCCAAAATCACCTAAACATAAACATGATATAATTTCCTTGTGCATCAACACTTCATGATGATCTTCTTTTTTCATAACTATAAACTTATATTGTGTGCTTAAAACACACATCAACAAGTATGAATGCCTAAACTTACAATGCATTACTATTAGTGCATCTCCCCTAAACTTAAGTAGAATAATGCTAGTTGCAGTTTGAAAAATATTTTGATTAAATAATTAGACATTAATTTTAATATATTCCTATGTTAACAATTATGGAAAATAATTTTTTGAAATAACTATTAAACTTTCATTCATGTTTAATAAATAATACTACATTATTAAGGTCTTAACATCAAAATATATGATAAATAATTGGATAAAATAAATATCAATATTTCATTCATATTAAATAATTTTAAAATTATAAGGTTTTATTGCAGTGTAATTTTCAATCTAAATTTCAAAAAACCCACATCTATGGCCAATATGATATCACATGTTAATTTTTGTTCTTAAATAGTTTCACCAAGTTAACATTCATTACCATGTTCAAGTATTTTAAGGTATGATTTAATAGCCTTATGTCATTTATTAGGTATCTTAATTGATCCTCCTTTCCATGTTTTATTTGGTATCCATGCCCAAATGACACTATCCACATTAATCTTGTGTTTAATTTCATCCTATTTGGTATGTTTTATTTGGCCTTAAACAATTCTGATCTAATGATGCACCTTTTTCTCTCCCTACAGGTATCCAATATTGAATCCTCACATTTTTATCCACACTATCACATTTTGGTTTAAGGTAAATATCCCAATTTCCACTTTCCATCCATATATTTTCATATTCATTTACTGGCCATATTAAAATAATCTATCTCACACACACATCCATCAATGGATTGAATGCTTATCTAGGTCTTCCATATATAGGCCCAACATAAATACCATTATTACTTGGGATATTTTGATTAATGTAGCCTTCCCAAATAAAATTAGTGGATCCTTTTATTTGGTTGTATATGCCTTTGTAATCGATTAGTTGTGGTAAAAAATAAGTATCTAACATCCTTCTACAATTCACAAGCAATCTATCCAAATGACACAATTTCTTTTCCTAATACATTATCTTTGGAAGAAACCATTCTATACCTCCACATGTTACACTTTTTCCTCAGTTTTCAACATATGGGTAAGTGCACAAAGTTGGGGGATGAAAAGGGGCCAATCTATGGACACGTTTTTCTTGAAAATTAAGAAATCTAAACTTTTATAGATAATTTGAGATGGCTACACTCAAAATTAAAAGATGGTGTAAGAACATGAATTGTAGAATTTTGAGTCTCATTTATAAAACACTATTTTCAAAAAAAAATGGTTAAGTATAACTAGGTAAAACATTTAAAATCTGAATAGGAACTCATTTTTTTTGGAAAACATAATATATAGCCATCTATGCAATCCCTTATTTTTTTAGCATTGTTTAAGACAATTTGGTGAAATGTTATATAAGATCATCTAGTTTCTAACCTATATTTTTTATAATTTTTCATTGAATATATATTTTTGACTAATATTACAAGTAAATATATTGTGAATACTAACAAAAAATGGAATCCTATCGTGCACCCCCCCCTAAAAAATGAAAACTAGTTTTTTTTGAATGTGTGTAGAATTAGGCTTAGTTTATAAACATATTTTTTTTGAATGTGTGTAGAATTAGGCTTAGTTTATAAACATATTTTTTTTACATTTGGATAAATGAAAAAAAGATATGAAAACATATATAGGAATGCATATTTGTGGATTGTAGTGGCCTAAAAAATCTATAGTTAGAAATAAACATAGATAGAAACCTTAAAATAGTTCAAAAATTAAAAAAATCATATATTTGGAAAGGGGAGAGCATGTTCATCATTGTGGTAATAATTTTATGAATTATCTCATTGAAATTCATAGTGTATTTGTGATGGAATTTCAATTTTATTATTTTTTCCTCAAAACTTTTGGATTCAACTGTGTGTTGACAAGTCCAAGCCTTTGGCTCAGGAATCTAAGCATTTCTGAGCCAAAAGGCTTGGTTTTTGAATTCAAACTCATCAAAGTGTGTTATCACTATAACACATACACTTTATAACACGTGTGTGTTTTATCACGTACACTTTATTACTTATATAAATTCAAGTTGAAAAAAACCCACATGTTTGAAATGTAAAACAACCAAAGCATGTATGCACTATAACATGTATGAATTATAATGTGTACGCATTATATTCCAATGAATTTATGAATATCAAAAATACAAAAAAGGGGATGCATTAGAAGGTGGGGGGGAAGGACGGTCTTTTACTAAAATAAAATTTAAGTGAACATAATGCATATAAGTATAAATTTACATTTATATTCCTTATACTTTAAATTTATTTTAGTAAATATAATAAATTAGGGTCACTCTACATCTAATAGAGTTGGTTTCATAACTATACACCTTATGATGTTGAATATAGTTTTTAAAAATCTTATCTAGTTAGTACTTTGGCATTTTCAGGATTTCATTATTGAAATTAGAGATTTTAGTGCATAAATTTTATAATTGATATCCATTTTAGGTAAATATATAGTTATTTTAAATGTTTTAACACCTTTTAGATTATTTTCATGCATTTTTAAGAATTCTGGGTTTGTCAAAATCAAAGTTTACAAACCAATGCACACCCAACCACTCCTATATTCCAATTTAACTTATGATTAGGTTTGATTATGGGAAAAAAGTGACACAATGACACCATAATAATTTAAGACTATGGAAAATATGGATAATTTGAAACACATTTAGGCATGGTCACCCCTATTCAATTTAAATTCATGTCAAAGTTATGTGCATTGGAAAACATAGGTTACATTGGTGACCCATGCACACCCAACCGCCCATTCATGAAGATTTTACTTATAATTATGTCTATTATAGGCTAAAAGTGACATAAAAACACTATATCTGATTATGACCAAGGTAAATTTAAATAATGAGATCACCACACTAATGTGACCCATACATAATGAAGTTCATTTAATGATGTCAAGAAGTTAAAGCCAACTAGCATATTAATAGGGTAGGATATAACCATCACATCACATTACCCACACCTGGATTTAATTATGTATCACATCAACATCATTGAATAGATATAAAGATGACATCGATCTGTTCTATGATATGGATATGTACTGCATCACATAAATCACTCATACCATGTCTGACATTATGCACATTGGGTCCCTTTGGTCATATCATACATATTACATATGTAATTTAGTAGCAGTGATTATCGATAGACTTATTCAATCATTTATAAAATTATTCAATAGATAGAGTGAACTAGATGTAGTAGATAACCTTAATAGACCTTTGCATTTATCTCTATTCACTCTAAATCTATATCTAAATCCATTTATGGGATCAGGGTACCGATATGTATTATGTCAATTAAACTATATACTACATCAATGCTAATGAAACTCTATATCTATAAAGTAGGGGGTCGTCATGTGATCATGTCATTATTCATTGATGAAATATGGTGACACCATCTCATTCATTCCTATTTGTTAAAATATAATGATACAAACATATTATGTATGTGACATGATTGATATTGATACATTCACTTGGAGGAAATCTTCCTTATATAGATATGGGATATGGATATAGAATTGATTCATTGTGGTCATACTCATATGTGATAAAGCAAGTGGATCAATTAATCAAATCATTATGACCATGACTCAAATACTTGAAGTTCAAACCCTGTACACCCCTCATCCTCCTCAAATATAGATAGGGATATGTGAGTGCCCATATACTTTATTTAACCAATTAATATAATAAATTAATTGAGTCTCCATTTATAGTAAGGACCTCATCATCATCTCTCACCATACCTAATCACTCCTTCATTAACCATCATCCTCCCTTATCTTACCTAGTCACTCCCTTATTATGTATCACCATTCCTCATCCTACCTAATCATCACTAATCACTCTCTTATCTAACCTCATTTTATTTAAAATTACCCTCATTGATCCTCATCATCCCTAATCACTCCCTCATTTCCCATCATCATACCTAATCTCTCCCTCATTGACCCTCATCATCTCTCATCATCTGTCATCACTCCTTAATTGCACATTATCATACCTTATAGTACTTAGTCACACCCTCATAGCTCTCATTATCCCTCATCATCCCTAAACACTCTGTAATCATCCATCATTATCTATCATTATCCCTAATCACTCCTTAATAAATATTAGTCATACATAATAATCCCTAATCACTCTATCAATGACCTTCATTATCCCTTGTATTACTTGTTGACCCTTTAGGTCACCTTAGCCACATAGAGCTCACTGCACACTACACAAAAGGCCTCTATGTTTCATAGTAATAATTTATAAAAATAGGCTTGAGCACAAATGATTCTTTTGATAAACCAAAAGTAGTAGTTAGTGCTAATATGTGCCCCAACTAAGCACTCATGTTGTGCTTATGTACCAGGTTGAGTTATGTACCTTGTGAAAATAATTTCCATATCCCTCACAAATTAAATAATTATGATCATTCATAGGTTAACCTATATAGGATACCCAAACTTCATGTGAAAAAAGAGAAAATAAGCACATGATGCAAATTCAAATTGAAAATGCATGCCTAGGGTTCAATTTTCTTACTTGCTCTTCTTCATATATCCTCTCACACTCAAAATATGGAGTCCTATACCCGATCACATAAATTTGTACTTGAGATCCCATCATTCATAGGATATGACCTAGGTTGTTCACTACTTTTTATGTATATTAGTAAAAATTCAAAAAGAAAAGTAGACCTACAGGATCACCAAAAAAGAATAAGTGAATAGAATCAAAACCTACATAGAGAAATGTGTTGAGTGGGTGTGAATCCATGCACAAGTTAGAAAGTAAAGAACCAACTAAACCAAAAGAGTTATAGTGGGTGAGTGACTCCATCCACATAAGCTCTTAGTGCATAGAATGCATAAGACCAAGCTAAGTTCAAGTTCACAATGATTTCAAAGGACATAGGACATAGATATCCATCACGTGCATAGGGTGAAATGATTTTTTTTAGAAAGAGCCTATGTAACTCTCAAATAAGTAGGAGAATTCAAGTGATTAAAAAATGTTAGGTAGAGTACAAGTGGTAGTTAGGTGATAGATGAGGTGATCAGGATGGTCAAATCTATAAGTGGCTATCAGGTGTGATAGTATGGCTATATGCCTCCTCTAACAACCTAAATGCCTTCTAATTTTAGATGTAGATGAGGATCATGGATATTCTTCTAACTACTTCCAAATTTAAATTGTCAATCTAAATTTAATGAGTATGGTTTGTAGTGAATATTGCATGGTGTTTTGGTCTTCCTAGTTGACCTAGAGATCCAAGCACCACCTTATAATTCAAATCTCCTATCCACCCCTAAGTGGGGATTTATTGTACAAAGGCTTGTTAGCTCTATAAAAGCCTAGTTTTTCATTGTAAATGGGTCAACATTTTAAGGCACCCTTGTCCTATCAAAATCTAGCCTCCAAGAACACTTATATTAGCTAAACCTTACACTTTAAACAGAATCGAGTTCACCTCCCTTCATTCTTCTTGCATCTTATGTGTGATTTTTGTTTGTTGATCTTTGTCTATGGATAAAATTTCTCCATCTCATTGCTGTCCATTCCTAACACATCTGTGCAAAATTGGGAACTCATTTGTAAGTCATATTTTATGTGCACTTGGATCTGAATAGGCTCTCACTATGGATAATCTTGTCCCTTTCAGTGCTATGTTGTGTGCCCATGCCTTAGTATGAAACACTTATGTATTTGGAGTAGCCATGGTGGAGTCTATGTGATATTATCTCATTCTTAGAAAATTTTAGTGTGTTTGTCAAAGCAGTATAGGAGTTCTCTCTTTTCTTGGTGCATCACCTTTTACCTTCTAATAAACTCTTACCTCCTCCCTCCCTTTCCCCTTGTCAAGTTTAGGCTTAGAGCTAGTTGTAGATTTAATTTTGCTCTTTATAGGTCTATGCACTAGTCCTAAACTAGGTGCATATAAAATATAAGAAAGCCAACCTAATCTAGAGGTTCATCTCAAGGAGTTCAAAAGTCACACACCTTGGAGGCCGATCCCATTTTTATAACAAGATAATGAATAACTCTCCAAAATGTGTAAGAGCCCTTTGTAACCATGGGTGCACATTTTGACTAATAACAATTTATAGAATGCCTGATGGGAAAAGTTCAAAGAGAAAGCTAAGGAATTGGTATTATCCCTAGTCAACAATGTTGTAGACACTCAGTTAGAATACCTAGTGACTCTAAGTATTTCTAGCTTGTGAAGATAAATGTTTCATCCATATGCTAAGATAAGCGAGATCATCTTCAAGAGGTATTAATTCTCATTTTACTAATCTTCCTACATCCTTTAGAAGAAGAAGAGATAAAACATCCCTATCTCTAGTCAGGAGAGCTAGAGATTTAAGGTAGACATTCTCTAGAGTTTAGTCTACCCTTCATTTTGGTAGATTTACACCAACCTAGAAGAGGATTATTTCCTACCCCCTTCATGGTCATTCCAAGAAATTAGTTGTTTATACCCTTTAATGGAGGTATTCTTTAAGTTCTATCTCAATATGATGACATCCCAATTTTATCATGTAAAAGCTTATCCTATTTTATTAGTGAGAATACAACCAACCCTATAAAAAATATCCAAGATATTACCAACATCTATTCGGTTCACCACATCATAGAGGATAATGTAGTAGATAAAATTCTTGCCTCTTTTTTAAAGGGTAAATCCTTCCAATGGTATAGAGGTTTAAGGTTAAATTTTATCCATAACTGGGATGAGCTTGGAGAGCAGTTATACAAATAATTTAAAGATAGGAGTAACCACTTGTCATTGATAAATTAGCTTACCACTATCAAAATAACATCACATGAGTCAATGGTTGACTTAAATTTTATATTCCATAAAGTCTAGGACTGAATGCCACCCTTATATAATCCATATCCAAACACCATGTTCTTATATTATTTAAAGGCCTTAAATAGTGATATAACTATAATGGTCTAATCCATAGGAGGTACAGTGCTGCCTGATATATATGAAGTTGTGTGAATAGAGAATTATTTGATCCAAGTAGGGAAAATTATAGCCATACCTCTTATATCTCTCTTCCTATAGCCACTACCTAGCCAATCTATTTCACAACCTTCATTATCACCCATCCCTATCAAAATCAGCTCAAATAATACATCTATTATTCCCCCTAATGAATTACATGAGGTAAAAACATTTCTACAAAGTTTTAGGAATGAGATTATAACACTCAAAAGAGAGAAGTCATAACATTTCATGCCTTATCAACCCTTTACTCAACCATATCAGCTAAGTAGGCCCCCTATCAAGGTGGTACACAAGCCTAAAACTAGCTCACATAAAATAGCTTACCTTATGCTCAGAGATATAATGCTATTATCACTTATAAATCCCTTATTCCTATAAATAAATAACCTTGCATAAGACTCTGAATGGTGCTTCCCATGTAATCAAATGCATAACTAGGCCACATATTCATATGGAACTTTTAACAATGTGCTCATGATGTATAATGTGTTGTAGACTTAGGTACAACCAAATGATGTAGCTTTACAAGAAGGAGAGGTCCAACATCAAGTGTCAAGAAAAGATGAATTTAATTTTGTAAACTAGCAGGAAGGTGACTTCAATTATGTAAATAAAAGTGGTATGATAGGCATATAAAATAACCCAATTGATTTTAATATAATATTTAAAAGGAGAGTAATGGGGGAGGCACCACCTACATCAACATCCTTAACTTCCACACCTCAATTTTCATGTGTAGAAGCCTAAACTAGAACACTTGTACAACCTTTAGTGTGCATGACACAATTTTTATAGAAAGAGAATCAACTTCAAACTAGTGTGTAAATGCAAGAAGAGGCCACTATTATAAAATCACAACTAAGGGACCCCAAATTACCTTCAACATAGTTGAGCAGATGTGTTTTATTATTTTTGGGAAACTAGTGTGTAGTTATTAAATAATAAGGGGTCTAAAATAAGGGGAAAAATTAGTTTAATAAGGTAAAGTATAAATTTTTATCAAGTAATTTACATGAGGAATAAAAATAAACTTATCTGAAAAATGGGCTAAAGTGGATAATTCAAGAGCTGGAAATTGAGATGCAAGACTGGGACACTATCTAGAATCTGGATATAGCCTTAATTTGGTGATTGGATAGGAGTGACAAAAGTGGATAGGAGTGACACCAACATTGTAGTCCACCTCTACCACTATTTCCTATAGATCTAAGCTTTTTGGGTTTATTCACCACCTCACTGTGAGACTATGTATGAAATTTTTAAGGCTAGAAGTCAATAGAGCTCATTGTAAGTCCATTTTAATTTCAAAACCCTATATTCATCTACACACATGAAAACAATAAATTCATCAAAAGTAAAAGGTGGAAAAATTGGGTTAGGGGAAGAATGATCGCATGATATAGAACCCATACTTTCTTGATCACTGCTTATATTAACCCTTAATCTAGGGTCTCAGATGAAATGTAGTTATTCCTTAAAGAACATGCATAATCAACGCACATGATAGATGCAAGAATGAATTTTGATTAGGCCCTTCCTTGATCAATCATGCAAGTCTATTTGTGATGTATAATGCTGAGCTATACTATTGACTAATTTTTATTATGTCTAATGTGCCAAATTAGTAAGTGATAGATATAAAATTCCTTATGTAGTATTTTATATAGGATAATATTTATTTTAAATTTGGGAGCTTTATTTGCATTTATCTAATATTTATTTAAAAAAACTTAAATATGAATCTAAGAAAGGGTTTGGGACCTAATGATAAAAGGAAACTAACCGTTGGAGCTTAAAATGACCTTGGACAAAAGTGCTAGAAATGGACACTAGTAGCACCGATACTATAGTCCAACCCTAGTGCTCCTATCCTATAGTCTTGAGACCTAGGGGGATGGAAAGAGGATGGAAAAATTGACCTAGCTAAGGTGGAATGACTATTTGAAAGGATTTGGATGACTAGGAATAGGGAAAAAGGTGTCTAGAGCATGTAACAAGATTGAGATGACTAAAATTAAAGACATGGCTAAATGTGAACAAAGCTCATATTCTCCAATCATAATCTCTTGTGAAAGGACTATGAAAAGAAAAGATATGTGTGGTTACTTGACCAATTTAAGGTTTATACATTTTCTCCCCTTTTATTCTAGTGATGTAATGTAATGAAGTACTAGAGTAAAAGAAAGAAAAGAAAATGTGTACCTAAACCTACCTACATGGAGATAAGTGTGTTGTAAAATGGCCAACTCACTTCCTGGATAGGGAAGTGGATGGAGAGCCAAATAATGCTTAGAGATAAAAGGAATCATTGAAATAGATGCCCCTTATACTAAATCTGAATATGGAATACATGTAATGATGGAGGAGGGCAATGTTTTCCCCCTATGTTGAATCTAACTGGAATGAGAAATACTTCAAGGCCCAAAACCTATGTCTACCCTGTGTCTCACATAAAATAATGTAATATATAATGTGTGCATAGAATATATATACTATGAATAGCTAAGTCTATCATGCCCCCACTCTAAATATTTGAACTAGAATTGAGAAGTGTTTGGAGGTTTAAAACTAATGTCTATCCTCTATCCTACACAAACTTGTGTAGTCTAGGTCTAGGTAATGCTTTGAACCAGTCATTGTAGATGATCATACGGTCCAACCTGGTGACATCTTGGGTACATCTAGGTGTAATTTGAAATTCTAGTAAATGTGTAAGAAGAGAATGGCATGTCTTTACCATTCTAATCTGAATAATCTTGGATGATGAACATGATCATCTATGCCATGCCCCCTAAATATGGTATGTGAGTGATGCATATGTATAGTATAGTAATATATATAACCACATATGATATGGTCTATCATGCTATGTCCCATGTGAGAAATTGGAGATCAAAACACTATGCTCTACACTACTCCTATAATATACTATCTAGTCTTATAACTATGTCATGCTATATGAAATTATATGTGTGAGACATGTAGTAATGTACATGCCCCCAAATCTATTATCTAAGTCTGAATCTGTACTGTGAATCCATATAATCTGAACCAATATATCTGACTAGTCCATATATCTATAATCTAAAATCATTATGGATCCATATGATCTGAACCACTATATTTGAATAGTTTGTGTATCTGTAAACTAAAGGTATATCCCATGAATGTCTTGAGTAATGTTGAGTGACCCATGTAATTTGAATCACTATATATTTTGACCATTTTGAGCTGAATTTGATAATATAAATACTAGAGGTGTAAAAACCATGCTGAGTGATCCATGTAGTCTGAATCACTATATATTTCAACTGATCTGAGTTGAACTTGATGATCTAACTACTGAAGGTGTAAGAACCATGGTGTATCCATTTATGAGAGCAAATGGGTTACGTTGGGTAAGTGCAAGAATAGGAATAGTAGGAATGATGTCCCCCCTTTTGGGGATAGGGATTAGATCTTGTGATAGAGGAGTTTGAGACAAAAGTGATGACTAGTGGTGTAATGATAGAAGTAAGGTTGGTATAGTTTGAATTAATTGAGAAGTTTCTTGATTGATTAGATTGAGTTGTTGAAATTGGAACAAGGTTTGATTGATGATGGTCAAGGTGTGTGCCTTGGTGTAAGAGAGGTATAGTAATGTGTGTGCCATAGTAGGTAGATGATGTAGTAAGAGAGAAAGGCTTACATGATGTAAAAGGTATCATTATTATTATTTTATGGATCAAAATGATTTTTAAAATAGAGCTACAGGGTTGGAGTTATAGGCAAAATGGTATTTTGCTTTGTATGAAAAATTTATTTGATATAGGAAAGTTGGATTGATTCTTGATTCATTTATGCATTAACTAGTTTGAGATTTAGAGCTCTATGGTAGGAGATATGCCAAGGAGATGAACACCTATCGTGACTTGATTGGAGTAGTTGATATCCTAGGTTGAGGCTGGTGGGGAGATTACCCTAGTAAGTAGTTGAAATGCATGATTTTTCCATGTTTGGAAGCCTATTTTTGATGTTTTTGAGCTATTTTGAAGTGTTTTAGGAAATTTCCACTAGTTCCAGCACTCCTATCCCTCATCTAGCATTGCTATCTAGGATCCAACACTACTATCCAAGTTGTAGTTCTCATATCCAATGCTACTATCCTATACCCAATGTTGTTATCCTAGAGGCTAGATTTTTTTGAGTTGTTGCTTAGTTTAGTTGCTGTGTTTTTGCTTGGTTACTAATTTGGCATGGTTCACTAATGTATATGTTATTTTTTGGTGTTTTTTAGGGCGAGTATGGATGAGAGAGTTATGTAGAGGTCAATTTATGGAGACAATAATATTGTTACCTTTGTCAGCTGATGAGAGAGCTATGATGGATAGGGCAGGGTTGGGTCATGTGTGTGACCTAAGCACTATGCAGTGGGATAAGTATTTGATTACCACCTTATGTGAGAGGTGAAATGTAGACACATGTATTTTTTGGCTTCCTATTGGAGAGATTGTGATTACTGTAGAGGATGTGTATCATATTTTGTATTTGCTTGTTAGTGGATAACATGTGACTTTGTAGGATGACATGGGTGCTAATGATATTGATCCTGCATCCTTGTATTTTTCTAGTGTGCCCTTAGGCATACATAGAATATGTAGTGATAATGATGTATTTTTGTCAGTTATTATGCAGTCAAGTGTTCTACATCTATGAAAGGGGTTAGTCATGTTGTTGGCTTTATTTATTATTATGGATGGGAGTGGGGTATTGATTGCATATAGGATGCATAGGATTGTGTGCAGTATAGAGGTGTATGGCTCTATGTTCTCATGGGGTAGGACTATGCTTTCCCACTTATACAAGGACCTTTACAGGTTTACTCAAGAGATATTTAGTGGTGGTGTGAGTGTAGCTACCTTATTGCATTATTAGGCTTATGAGCACATAGTGGATATGTGACCAATATGATTACCAAGGGAGAGGTGGGCACCTCCATAGACATCTGGAGAGAGGTGGATGAGTATGTTGGCTATGTGGTCTCCTAAGATAGATCACTATAGATGAGTTTTAGATAGACTAGTGGTTCAAGATATCATATGGAGGCCCTATAAAATATTCCTTGGGTAGCCCAAGGATGGAGTGCATTTATAGTATATGAGGGTTAGTTTTTGGTTACATGATCAATAGATTGATGTGTATGAGAACTTTCAGTATGAGCATGTGACTAGATAGTTTGGGGTAATACAAGATGTGCCCCCTATAACATGGGTTTGGGTGAGGAGTGCATAGGTACCAATGAGGGTAGGAGCTCATGAGAGGCCTATTGAGGCTGAGTTAGCACCATTACCCTTAGATGCACATGTGTGGCTATATACATTCTTGATGTAGATGATGTTGGATGCACAAAGGCATATATCACATGGTAGATGAGGCATTTGTGGGCTTTATTGTATCTTGTTGATGGAGGAGATGGCCTTGAGTATGAGTATCCCACTCTGATCTAGATGATGTGAAGTAAGCATTAATTATATTTGGCTTGTGTACAAGTTTGTGATTATTTTAGCTTGTTTGGAAAATGTATATCTAATGTAGTGTTGTAATTTTTCATGTAGGTGGAGATGAATCACCTATTGGGGGAGGAGGTGGAGATGATGGGTTCTAGAAGACCATCATTTAGTTGACACTTTAAGAGATTACATGACATGTACCAAATGATGTGGTGGAGGAGGGTTTGATAAAGTGAGTGATAGTTATAGCTAGTGTTTATACTCATTGGTTTAATAGAGATACTATAATGACATCTACATATGTTAGAGCAGTGGGAGAGAGATGAGCTGAGAGTTGAGCTAGATAGGCATAGGATGCCTCCACCTAATTATGGATCGATGAGTACAACTATTATAGATGAGTACATAAAACTTTAGAGGTGGTATGCAGACTTGTGTGAGGAGCATGGTTAGCTATTGGAGTGAAAGAGTCATTGTAAGAGGCATTCAAGAGCTCAAGGAGGTATGAGATCATCAAGTGCTAGAGTGGATTATGGGACTAGTATCAGAGGAGAAAGTGAGACTGAGAGTGAGGGAATGACACCCATTCATGATTAATTGTATCTTGATATGATGTATATGTTTTGAAAACTTAATTATATATATATATATGAATAATTTTTGGATTTTGACTCATGTGTACTATGTTATGGGATTTGAAATATATTGTTATATTCATTGCATATGGTTGTTTAGAAGTAGTTGATTTGGTATTGATGTTGAGGCTATGCATGTTTGGTAAAATGGTACTTAGAATATGTGATTTGATTTTTTTAATAAGTGTGATGCTAGATTTTGATTTAAAATTATATATAAGTAAATAAATTTATTTGGTTTGTAATTATATGTGAGCAAAAAATTTATTGGTTTTACAATTGGGAAATTGTTGGGATAAATTGAGCTAGTTTGAGATTGGTAAAATAGGATTTAGTAAGATCCATATTTTGATAAGCTAGTTTTGGCTATGGATAGTTATTAGGAATGAGGGATGTTAGTTGTTAGTATGTGGGGATGTAAGATATCATGCTATGCATATTACTTCCTCGAGAGTGGCTCAAGAATACAAAGGATAGCTAAACCTTTGGCTCCATCATTGCCCTATTAAGGAAATCTATGAACTAATGTTGGTATGAATATATGTCATATCACTCTATGTTATATCACTATCAGAACCCTGATGGCCAACTAAATAAGTGCCCAGACTACTCATGATATGTAAAAATATGCTGTATCTGATACTGTCTACTATGTACTAACTATAGTTGGACATGGAGATTCTATAAAATGTAACTTTAATGGACATGTAATATGAATGATCTATTGTGAATAAGGATCATCCATCGATAATCATATAATTTGTGGCCTCTACTGTGATCTGTATGAATGAGCAATAGATCGAGATGGAGCTGAAATCTATGATGGGGTCTCATTTAATCTTAATAGTAGTGGATTGCTACATGAGATAGGACCCAAAAAATCTGGTCATAGTGAATATTTATCATGAGTAGTACTCTGTGATGAAGGTTCATTTAATATTAACTATAGAAAATTTCTATGTGTGATAGGACCTAGAAAATTTGGCTATAGTGAATATTTATCATGACTAGTATTCTATTGTGGTGCTTGTAATTCTACTAGATATGTATATGTAACAACAGTATGTACTCCTCAGACTACAGTGCTAAATTTAGGTTGTTCTCACTTTATAGGTTTCTAAACCTTATAAATAGATTGAATAAGAGATCTCCTGTGAAGCTTTGTCTTAGAACCTGCATTTCTCTCATGATGAGTGATTGATGATTCTTGTGAAGGAATTTCATAGGATGACTTAGTCATGGATGAATGAGGTCTATGGTTTCATGGTGGAGGAGATCTCAGTACCCCTTGTGTAAATGCTATGATGCAATTATCAATATATCTATTTATGCAATCTTTGAGTCCATAATAATCATTATCTTTATGTCTATAAATATGATGATAGTTACAAAAGGGCTGATGTGGCTATTTTTATAAGAGATGTAGATCTCATCGATGAGTATAAGGCAATGTGATTAACCTCATATCTAATAGTGATAATAATATAACACATGGGATATCCTTATCTAAATAAAACTATAATGGTGCCTTGCTATTGTAATCTATAGTCAATATTGTAGGTTGTGCTCTGGAGATTGGCTCATTATTTTTAACTAGTTGCTTTTCTGGTTATGGTCTTCTATCTTATTTAGGACATGGTGGATGTTAGAAGATATATATACTAATGTTAAATCTAGAGTAATATGATCAAATGAATTTGCCTCAATCAATCCCAATTTCTTTTCCAAAGCTGAAACTGTATAACATAAGTGCATGGAAGAAGACTCTGTCTGATATAGTAGATGCTTGATTAGAGGTTGGTGAAGCCCTTTAATAAAGATATGTTGAATTTATAAATATAATGGTTTGTATATCAATATTAACATGTGATTCTTGAATCATAATAAATAATCACTAACTGGCTTTGAAGTATTTTGATGTAAAGTTACAAGTTTATCATATGTAACATGAGGGCCCATATTTGCTCTGTAATATCTAAGAAATGCCTCTTTTAAGTCATCATAGGTGTGCAAGGAAATAATGGGGAGTAGATGAAATAAAAAATTCTATGCTTCCCCCACTAATGTCTACTAGAATAACTTGAGTAGAATCAAAGAACTCACATGAGATGGCAAAGCCTTTTGAATGGATCTCCAGTTCCATCAAAGTGAGACAATGGTGGTATCTAAAAATGCTTAGGAACTGAAGCTTTTATAAATGTCTTCAGAAGAGGTTTACCATATAAATAATTTGCATCCATGCAAGACTTATAGGCCTTGTTTTCCAAGGTAAGGAGATGTACTTGGTGTTGTAATTCACCAACTACATGCATTAAAGAGATAATCTCCTAGGATGGTACATTAACATCTTGAAGTGGTTCATTTAATCATTGAATTTGATTTTTAATTTTAGCCATGGAAATGCTAAATTTAGCAATTGGATCATAAAGAGTGGGTGTTATCACTTGAACCTTGGGAGTAATGGTAACTTGGACCTTACTAGAGGGATGTGGGCTACTATTCTCTTTAGGTGAAGAGTGAGAACTAGGTTCTACTATAGTGAGGGGTGGCTTAGGAGATTCATTTGTATCTTTATGTTTTAGTGTATCACATTCTAATTGAGTAAAAGATGTGTTGTTATCATGAACATGTGCATTATTTTAAATAGAATCATGCATAGAAGTAGAAATAACATTTGGAAGTGTATTATGTTTGAGAGGAGTGAGAGAAGAGTTAGAAACATGAGATGCATATTCTTCTTCACTATGTGAATAATAATCAAAATTATTCCATGCATTTTCATCATTGGATTATTGTTCATAATAAATCTCATTTTCATATTCATTTGCATGTTCACTATCATACTCATTATCACTTTCAGTATAATTAGGGAGAGGTGTAAGAGAAGAATTTAATTCTTTTTTAATATGCAATAAAGTATCATTTGAAACTGGAATATCATGTGCATCTATGTTATCCATGGATGGAGTACATACATTATTTTAATGAGAAGTAAGAGAAAGAGATTTATCATTTAGATCTTCTTTAGACACAGTAGAGTTAGGAACATGAGTGTATCATTTGAACTATACAGTGGTAATTTTATTCTATTGCATTTATATTGTTATAATTTGAACATTGAAGTAGCAAGAGAGAGAGAGAGAAGGAGAGAGAGAGAGAGAGAGAGAGAGAGAGAGAGAGAGAGAGAGAGAGAGAGAGAGAGAGAGAGAGAGAGCGAGAGAGAGAGAGAGAGAGAGAGAGAGAGAGAGAGAGAGAGAGAGAGTAGAGAGAGAGAGAGAGAGAGAGAGATTAGGTTCAAATGGAAGCAAATTATCACCACTAGAGGCTCACTTAGAAGTGCATGAATAATTTGTTCATTTGGTGCATTGTATATAAGAGAATGAGGTGAAAAGTACCTTTCCCATTTATCAAAATTATTTTCTTTACAAGAAGGAATAAAAGAGATAGGTTTGAGAGAAGAAGATGCATCTATTTGTGCTTCACTATCACTTTCATGTATATCATCTTATTCCTCATTAAAATAATAGTAATTATCTTCATTGTAAATGAAATTATTTTACACATTTTTAGCTAATGTGAAATTTTGCAAATTTGTCCGTTCATAGTCATAATTATGAGAAAAATTTAGAAATTGATCTCTGGGATGAGAGGGAAGAGGTGCCTTAGTGGCCATTTTATTTATTTCACCAAAGAAAACATTGAAAAGTACTATCAAGAAAATTAATGCAAAAATAAATACTAACATAGAGATTTTGAAATTATGTTTGAAAAAGTAAATAATTTACAAAAAACCAAACTATTTTTCTAAAAATTATACTTGGGGTTTGAAGACCTAGTATGAAAATCTAAGGTTTGGAGCTAGGGTTTTATAATTTTTGAAAATTATTGCAATAATTTAAATTCTAAAAATAATTTTAAATAGAATAAATGCACAAATATTTATACAAAAATTAGGAATTTGAAATTAAATTTTTGCACAAGAAAACTACTAATATTGAAAATTTGAAATTATTTTTGACAAAGTAAACAATTTGCAAAAATTCCAAAATATTTTTCTAAAATTTGCAAGGAAGGCTTGGGGTTTGAGGACCTAGTTTGGGAATTTAGGGTTTTGAGATAGGGTTTTAGAATTTTTTAAATTTATGCCAATAATTTAAATTCTAAAAATAGTTTTGAATAGAATGAATGCACAAAAATTTATACAAAAATAAAAAAATTGAAATTAATTTTTTTGCACAAAATATGAAGGAAAAAACCTAAGGGTACCTAGGGTTTTAGATTTGTTTGAATTAAGTTAGGTTCACCAATTTTTTTATTATTTTTGGGAAACTAGTGTGTAGTTCCTAAATAGTAAGGGGTCTAGAATAAGGGGAAAAATATAGTTTAATAGGGAAAAGTATATATTTTTATCAAGTAATTTACATGAGGAAGAGAAATAAACTTATCTAAAAATAGACTAAAGCAGATGATTCAGGAGGTAGAAATTGAGATATAGGATTGGGACACTATCTAGAATCTAGATTTGGCCTTCATTCTATGATTGGATAGAAGCATCGAAAGTGGATAGGAGTAGCACCAGTGCTGTAGTCCACCTTTGTCACTATTATCTTGGAGATATAAGCTTTTTGGGTTTTGTTCTCCACCTTCATATGAGCCTATGTATGAAATTTTAGAGGCTAAAAGTCAAAAAAGATCACTATAGGTCTATTTCAATCTCAAAATCGTGTATTAATTTACACACATGTAAACAACAAATACATCAAAAGAAAAAGGGGGAAACTAGGTTAGGAGAAGAATGATTGCATGATCTATAACCCTTATTATCTTGATCGGTGCTTAGATTAACCCTCAAGCTAAGGTCTCAGATCAAATTTAGTTATCCATTAGGGAATGTGCACAATCAATGTGCATGATAGATGTAAGAATGACTTTCACCTAGGCCCTTCCTTGATCAAGCATGTAAGTCCATGTGTGATGTAGAGTGCTGAGCTATACTATTGACTAATTTTATTATGTCTAATGTGCCAAAGTAGTAATTGATAGATATAAAATGCCTTGTGTAGTTATTTACATAGGATACTCTTTATTTCAAATTTGGGAGCTTTATTTGCATTTGGCCAACATTGGGAAACTTAAGGATGAAGATAAGAAAGGGGATGGGACCTATTGAGTGAAGGAAACTAACCATTGGAGCTCAAAATGACCTTGGATAAGAGTGCTAGAAATGGACACTAGTGGCATTGGTGCTGTATTCCAACCTCAGTGCTCCTATCCTATAGTCCCAAGACTTGGGGGGATGGAAAGAGGATAGAAAACCTGACCTAGCTAAGGTGGAATGACTATTTGAAAGGCTTTAGATGACTGAGAATAGGAAAAAAGGTTTCTAGAGCATGTAACAAGACTGAGATGACTAAAATGAAAGACATGGATAAATATGAATAAAGATCATATTCTATAATTGAAATCTCCTATGAAAGAACTATGAAAAGATAATATATGTGTGGTTGCTTGACCAATTTAGGGTGTATATAAGATGAAATAGATGAACCTGAATGTAACCATGTGGGATGATCTTGATATTACTTCCCAAAATAACTTGCTATAGGATGCTTTGAAGAATTTATAATCATGCAAGCCATCACAACCTATGCCTTCCATCTTGATGAGCTTATGTCAACCAATGGAGTAAGTGCATGGTAACATTAAGCCACCCTTGTTCTACATCTTAATAATAATTGGAAAGTACTTGATGCATAATTACATGATCAATTCAAGTGTGAGTTATATGATGCCGAGGAAGATTATAAATATATACACATAATATTTTCAAACTTTATCAATTATTGATGCTCTTTATCTTGTAGGAACCCATCAAGTCTCAATCTCTTTGAGTGCATGCCCTAAAGGGTGCACTCAAAAAGGGGTGGACAGACTATTGGTGCTTCACAAGATTGTTGTCCCTTTTTCCATGTGTTATCTACACACTTATATCTTAAAAATAATTTCCCTAAGCTTTGCCTCCTATTTTTCACACTCTTCTAGTCTTTTACCTCCTTCAATAACCCTTTTTTCCTAACCTAAAGCCATAATTTATAGTTTACATGACCATGTCATCTATGTCAACCTTGTATTATTATTTAAAAAACTTATTAAGGGTCTAGTTTAGCACCTGTCCAACCTAGTCCATGACCTAATGAGTTTTTATCAATTATAATGTTAGGTCGACTAGGTTGACGTTATCGGCCAAAATTTTTAGAAGGGTTTAGGGTTAGATATGCCTATATAAATATAATCATTTCAACATTTCTAAGAGAAGAGAAGAATATGTAAGATATATTATGCATCTACTTATCCACCATTCTACTTGAGGAGTAAGCTTAGGGTTTCATACTTTCTTTGGAGATATAGATTTTGTCTTATGGATAAATCTTTTGGATGCATTGATAGGTTGTGTAGCCTAAAGTTGATTTATCCTTATCATCCTTACATACTATTGACATCGAAGATTGCACCCTTGGTAGGAGGCTGAGCTCCTACCTTCTCCTCACAAATATGGAAACTCCCCTCTCACATGTGGGACTGGCGAAGCTGGAGGGGAGAGTCTCTAGGTAAGGGCTAGCTCCCTCTGATGCATCATGTTCATTCCATCAAGTGCTAATACATATATATATATACACACACACACACACACACACACACACACACACACACACATATATATACTAGGGGGATGAAAAGGGAGAAAGATTGTAGGAAAACAAACTACTCTAAGGAGGTGATGAACCAAAATGAAATGACCTTCTCACATCCACTCTTAAAATTAGACAAATACATACATACGCTTCACACTTGGTAGAAGAACCAGACTACAAAAACTTGACAGGGAGGTTTTAATGAAAATACAGAGAATAGAGGTTCACCAAAGGTGCTGTGAGAGGCACTCTACAAGGTAATTCCTTCTATTTCTACACCCCAAATATAACTCTCCTTACCAGCTGCAGAAAAGGGCACTTTGTAGACAACATATACGTTGGTGTTGAACCTATGAAAGCATCAAGAAACAATGGCTGAACACAAATTAACACTCAGAACATACACATAAATGTCTATCCAAGTTAGAGGTAAAAAATGCATTTATTGATTCAAGTGAAAATTTTCCAAGGCTACACCTTACAAATGTGGAAGATGATTCTTAAAAATGCTAAGTCTTCAATATATAGGAGAAGAAAATGAGGCTTTTTGGCACCCCTTTTTTACAAGTGGCTCATTCACATCCCCTCATTGGGAAGAGTAGGCTGGTCAAAACATTAATGAGCTATGACCTTTTTCTGTTGTAAGGTTGCCTCTTCAAGGTGATTACACGGTTTGTCTACTCATTAATGTGAAATGGAGAAAACGAGTTGCACTGCTAGCTATTTGCATCCTCTAATGGTCAATTTGCTGGCACTCTTTTACCTACTGGTGTCACTTCTTGAATCGGTGCTTCCCTTTGCCACTTGGACCATCTACTTGCTCCATGCTTGGGACTTTGTATTTTCTCTATTTTTTCTCTTATAGCTCCTTTGGCCCTCAGGGGTGAACTTCTGGTGGGTCACTGCATTCTGGGCTCTCATGGTTAGTGCTCTCTTACTTTGAAAACAAACAACTATTTTGTTGTGCTAATTTTGACGTTCACACAGCCATCATTGGTTTGAAAACCAATGGCTAACTTGCTTTGTTAATTTTTATGGCCTCTGAGATGTCCTCATCCCAGTCAAAATGTCATCGGGTCCTTCACTGGCTTTTCTTGGGGCTTAGTCTTCCTCGGCCTTCTCTGCGAGCACTCCTTTGCCTTTTGTCTCTTCCTAGCACCTTCCCAAAGGGAAGGTGACCCTCCATCCCTCAAAAGTGTCCTTTGTATTTGGCTGAGAGTCCCCCGCAAGGGCACCTACCCTTCGAGGGCCTTCGGTGGGTCATTTTTTGCCTTTGGATGCCTCCAGGTTCCTGCAGACCTTTTGTCCGTGGATAATTTCCCTACAAAATTTTGTCTGCAGATGTTTTCCCATGAACATTTTGTCTGCAAATGATTTCCCATGGAATTTTGTCTACAGAGATTTTCCCTGAGCCTTTGTCTTTGCTTTGAAGCACAGCCCAAATTCCTTCGGGCTTTTTGTTCGAAGGAATTTGGGACTTCAACAAATTTGAACTTAAACAAATTTTGAACTTACCCAATTTTCCTTTGATTGAAGCGCCTGCCCTCCATGAGGGTATTTGAACATTTGGGCTACCCCTCAGCCAACTGGGCATACCCTTGAACCAAGCCGTTGAACCAAAATAGTTCAACGGTTTAATTGGTTCAACCATTTCACGCTGATGAACTAGCCAATGAGCTGACTGATTGAACTAGGTTGATGAACTGAGAATTGAACCACTTGATTTGAACCAAGCTCATTGAACTAAAATTAGTTCAATAGTTTAATGGTTCAACATTGTTGAATTGAGATGTTTGAACTGAGCGATGAACTTTACATTGAACCAAGCCGAAGAACCAAGTGATGAATTGGTGACCTGTTTGAACTTTGAAGATGGATGAACCAAGTGCGGATGAACCAAGAGGATGAACCAAAGTGTTGAACCAAGCCATGAACTTGTGCAACCTAAAAATGACTGGCATTGAATAGAAAGGGAAGAAGGGGACCAAAAATTTTGCATATGGGAAAAAATTGGTCAACAAATTGGTGACTCCTAGGGGAAGCATGCCTGCTATGCTTTAAGACTAGTTGCCTTGTAGTCCATTGGGCACAGAGTCAGATGGTAAATTGAAAAACTAGAAATAGATATGATAAATGTAGAACCAGTCACACAGATCTTCCTCCAAGGAAATGAAAACACACACAAGACTAAGAAGACTACTACTTGTGCAACAACACTTAGGGAAAATAGGGGAAGAAAACAATGGAAAATATATACAAATGAAAGGAGACTCAGTGGAAATGCTTCACATGTATCCCATTAACTGGGATATGTAGTTCTTCACCATCCAACCTGGAGAGTTGGAATGCATTATGCTACTTGCACTGAGTGATTATGTATGGGCCACTCCATAGGGCATCAAATTTTGCATGCTTTCTAGGATTAGCTCAGTCTTCGTCCCATTTCAAGACAATATCTCTTCACTTGTTGTTGGTGACTAGTCATAAAAGCCATAGCCTGATCCCTTGTCTCGTGGAGCTCCATCAACTCACATATCCTGACCTCCATGCTACTTCCTTCTTCCAATTGCAGCTAGCAAGCGAGGTCTAATGTTGGCAATTCAAGTGAGATGGGAAGCCTAGCTTCCCTTCCATATATGAGTGTATACGGATAATTTTTGATTGCTCTCTTCAGAGTGATTCAATTGGCCCACAGAGCTATCTTCAGTTTGGCATGCCAAGTCCTCTGATTTTCCTCCATGGTCCTCTTTATGATTCTGATCAAATTTTTATTGGTGGACTCTGCTAACCCATTCCCCTGTAGGTAATAATTGGATGAAGTGCTGAGGTATATACCATACCTTAGCACCCATTCACTTATTTTGGTTCCCAAAAAATCCAAGGTGTTATATGAGATTATGGTGGCTAGGACCTTGAATCTTGTTACTAGGTCCTCATAAAACTCCAGGACTGCACTTTCATTTTCCTCTTTCAGAGCAATAGCTTCCACCCACCTTGTGAAATAGTTTGTGGCATTCAGGACCCACTTGTGTCTAGCACTAGAGGGAAGATTGATCATCCCTATGAAATCCAGGCCCCACTGCATGAATGGTTGCTCCACCTGAATAGGCTGTAGAGGCATGGCAACCAACTATTGTTTCCCATCAAAAAGTGCACACTTCTGGCACTTTCTTAACTAGGCATGGGTGTCCTTGAAAAGAGTAGGCCAAAAATAGCCATCTCTCATTATCCTTGCTATAGTAGCTCTAGGAGTGAAATGACTGCCTACTGGCCCATCATGGAATTCAGACAGTACCTTATCAACCTGGTTTGGGTCAATGCACCTTAGAAGGACCCGAAAGAGATCCTTCCTAAATAATACTTCATCAACCAGGACATAAGGGAGAGATTGGAGCTTAAAGTACCTTCTTTTGGTCCTATTAAGAACCTGTGGGCACTCACCAGTTAGAAGGAAACACCTCAGGTCTAGCATCCAATCCTTTATGACAGTTGGTTCTTCTGTAATGGTTACATCATGAATTAGCAAGTTGTCTTCCCTTTTTTGCTTAAAGTCTGCAACAAGCTATTCACACAGGCCTCTTCCCCTCACTAGCTTGGTGATCTTGATGTCTACTTCATACTCCATCACTTTGGTGATCCACCCTACTCTCTTCTCATTTAGGTCTCGATTGGTCAAGAAATCCTTGATGCCAAGATGTGGGACCATGAGGTGAATCTTGCTGTTAGACAACATATGCCTAAATTTATTTAGGCTCTGCACTACTGGCAGGACTTGCTTCTCTACATACATGTATCTAACTTTGAAATCCTCTAACCCTTGGCTAAAAAAGGCAAGTGGTTACTCGAGGTCATCACCATTTTCTTGGGTAACCATGGCAGAGATCACCTCTTCATTACTGAAAGTGTAGAGGTTGAAGTCTTTGTTAAAGTTAGGGCTGATCAAAGTAGGAGCCTAGGTTATGGCTTGCTTGATGGCTTCAAAGATGTCCTTCCTTTGTGTTTTCCACTTGAACTCCTCACCCTTCCTTAGCATAGAGGTCAGTGGTTTTACTATCTCTGCGAAATTTGGAATGAATCTCTGAATGAAATTTATCCTGCCAAAAAATCTCTACAGGCCTTTCTTGTGCTTTGGTAGGGACATCTTCAGGATAGAATGAACTCTCTTGGGGTCAATTGATAAGCCCTCCTTAGACACGATGTGGCCAAGGAGTTTCCCCTCATGAACAACAAACATGCATTTCTTTGGATTAAGAGAGATGCCGAATTCCCTACACCTTTCAAAAATTTGTCTGAGATGATCTATGTGTTGGCTCACTTCCTTAGAGAATATCATCACATAATCGAGGTATACCAACACATTATTGTTTATCAAGCCTCCAAAATCCATGTCCATGGCTCGCTAAAAGGTAGCACCAGCATTAGATATCCTAAATGGCATTTTCTTGTAGGCAAACATTCCCCATTTAGTGGTGAAGGCCATTTTGTGTTGGTCACAGCCTTGCACTAGAATCTAATTATACCCTAAATAACCATCCAAAAGGGAGAAACACTCACTACCTATTACCTTCTGAAGGATCCACTCCATGCTTGGGAGGGGATAATAGTCTTTTAAAGAGACTTTATTAAGGTCTCTGAAGTCGACACATAGCCTAATCTCCCCATTCTTCTTTCTAACAAGAACAAGATTGGCCAACCAAGAGGAGTGTTTGATTGGAAATATGATTCTGGACTCAATCAATTTGGCCAGTTCCCTCTACATGAGGGGCTCAATCATCAGGTTGATAGGTCTCTACTTATGCATGACTAGCCTGGCACCCTCTTCTAATTTGATGGTGTGCTAGGAAAGTCTTGGGTTAAAGCCCTTCAAATCACTGTAATCCCATGCAAAAACATTAGCAAACTCTTGACACAATAAAATGAAAGCTCACCTTTCTTGAATTGTGTAGACTTTTCCAAGTGCAAGCAGCTTGTCTTTGAAGATCTCAACCCTTTCGTAATTCTCCTCTTTAGTTGTGATGCATGCCTTGTCATTTTTCAATTGGTCATCTCCATTAAAGATGCTCTCAAGTGTGACCAAACCTTTAGGGAGATTATTGTTCTTTAATTGAATAATTTGGTTGCCATATTACTGCTACAACTTCACCTAGTTCTATGTTGTGAACTCAGCTTCCTCCTTCAAGAAGAAAGCTATTTGCTAGTCATTTTTGAAAACCTTCCAATTTGCAATGTTTTCAGGGATAGAGGGTCGAACTACCACCTTCAAGTGGTGCAAACCACAATTTTGACTTATTTCCCTTGAAACATCAAACTGAGTACCAATTGCTGCTAGCCTATCTGCTTGTTTGTTCTGCTCTCTAGGAATGGAAGCGATATTGAAAGTGAGGAAATATTCCACCAAGTCCTAGACCCTATGCTTGTAGGATTTTAGCAAGGAATTCTTGGTCAGATTCAAGCCTTTCACCTGATTTATAATCAACTCACTGTCTCCCAAAACTTACAACTCCTTGATCCCTCTTTTTCTTACCCATTCCAGACCATGGATAAGGGACTCATATTCTGAAACATTTCTTGTGCAAGAGAATTGGAAATGGAAAGCTGAAAAATACCTATCCTTTGAAGGGGAGACTAACATCGCCCCACCACCAGCTCCCAGCCTACTTTTGGAACCATCAAAGTATAACTACCGTAGACCTAGGTCTTCTTGGCCTACCTTCATTATATTTGGTATGAAGGCACCCTCTTCATGCATGCAGTAGACTCCAAGGTCTACCTCCTCAATGAACTTATAAGGATCATGTTCGAAGTTATCATTTCCCCACTCATCCAAGAGTAGGTCTGCAACTCCTTCAAGGGTAGAGGACAGAGATTGGTCTGTCTGGGACTCTTCTGGGTCGATAATGGTGTAACTAACATTTTCTACCTTGGGTGAATATGGTTCTAGATGGTCCTTGTAGAGTGGCTCAAATTCAATTTTTACCTTGGTCCCATACTTGGTTCTAAAAACTAGATATGACCAATTCACTGCTAGATAGCCACCTATCTTTGATGTGAAGTCCCTGGACAAGCAAATTGTGAAATAAGGAGGAACATCCGCTACCACTATATCATGAGGGATTGAGAAGGTTGGGAAAGCATGCAATGTCAAGCCCAAACCCTTCAAAATCCCAACTATTTTTATAGGTGTCCCATCTAGCTGCATGACTCCTTTGTTCATCTCTTCATATTTCAGTCCCATCTTGTCAGCAATGCACTTGGGCATCACTGAGGTACTAGCCCCACTATCAATAATGAATTTGTGTACTAAGAAATTCCCTATGACCAAGGATACATAGAAAGGGGGAATTTTCTCTTCCTTCTTTACCTAACCTAAAGTGGAAGGCTATCCATTCATCATCAAGACATTATCAGTGTTCGTTGGGACAGCTTGTCGATCTAGCTCATGCAATTCCTTCTTCAATACATCCTTCTATCCTAGAAGAGACAATGAATCCCATAAAGAGATGTTCATATGTAGCTTCTTCATCTAGTCCACTATATTGACCTGGGGAGTACCTCCCTTCAAGCTTTCTTTGGGGCTGATTCCAATCTGAGGGGTTGAAGGTGCAAATGACTATCTAAAGTTTGGGGCCTTTGAATTAGAGTGTGATGGAAAAGGTGATATTGCCACTTGAGTGGTAGCCTAGGCTTCTCCCATTGCTCTTCTCTTGAATCTTGTGTTGGCTGCAACACACTCGGCCTGATTGTCTATAGTGCCCACATAATTCACTGAATAAAATTCCCCTTCCAGATGATTCATGAGGGTAGAATCCAGCTAGGCCTAATTGCTACTCATGCTGGGTTGAATTGGAGCCTCAAAAATCTGGGAATGAGTGGTTGTTTGATTATCTAAATTCTAAAAATAACTCATCATCTCATTTGTGTAAACAACCTATTCTTGACCATGTCCTATGGTCAAACAACTTGGATTCTCTTGTACTAGGTTGTTCTGAACAGGCACCATGACTTTAGATGATGAAGGGGGGCCTGAGTTGTAGTTTTAAAATGGTCTAGTCTGAGTGAGCTGACCCTATCCTTGATTATGGTTTTAAAAAGGGGGTCTAAGGGCTTGACCATAATGCTGGTATCCCTGGTTTGGTCTGTTGTTTTGAGCTTGTTGTCTTTTAAGAGCTACAATTTTTTTTGACATGCTCTGAAATAGACTCTTAACTTCATGAAGCTCATTGGATAGAACAACAGCTGGTTTCTCAATGCTAGGCAGAGGAGCTAATGTGGGAGCAATGGTCTAAATTGGAGGTAGCATTTCTAGGAAAAGTGGCATGTGAGGCCTAGGGGCTATTTTCCTAGCATGTACTAAGCAATTTTTAACTGCTATGGCTATGTCATAAGTAGTTGGTAGTATATGCCCTCCCATGGATTGTATCATCACAATAATATCACTATTTAATGCTCTTAAATAGTATAGGAAAGCATAGTTGGGAGTCAGTCTTACCAAGATGGGAATTCTATCCCAAGTCTTTTGAAACTGCATGTTGAAATCCTGCATATACTCATGTGGAGCTCTCTTTATGGTCATCATCTACTCAGCAAGTGAGAGGCCATCGCTCTTCTCCCCAAAATGATCTGTCAACTAAGTACCCAATTCATTCCAAGAATGTATTGAATTTATAGGCAAGGTTTCATACCAATCAAGAGCCTTGCCTTTGAGAGATAATGCTAGCAATTTGATGGTGATATTTTCCTCTATTACATTGTGAATATTACAGAGGTTAGCAATATTCCTAATATGATCGATGACTATAATGGGCCCCTCTCCATCGAAAGAACACACATTTTTGAGGGCTATTCTCGGGATTGGATCATAACATGGGAGGTTCAAGGGGATCTGACCATGAAAAGCCGTAAAAGGCAATGCCATGGCTGGGATGGGCTATAACTATGGCTCTACTATGTATGCATCCCTTACAATAGGTTTAGGAGGATGGCTTATTGTATAAGGATGGGTCCTCCCAAACCTTAGCCTTTTTTTAGAGTTTAAAGGCAACTCAATGAAATTGAAAGGAACCCCTTTAGAAGCAGACCTTGTGGTGACTTTAGGCATAGAAAGTTAAGAAACTGGTCTTAATTAGAAAATTAAAGCTCTTACCAGTGGAGTCACTAGATGCTGGTAATATTTAATTACTGGTACAGGACTAACATCAATCCTAAAACCTTACTGAGTTATCAAATTGTGTCCCACCAGGTGTGCCAAAACTATTGACGTCAAAGATTGCACCCTTGGCAGGAGGTTGAGTTCCTACCTTCTCCTTGAAACTATGGAAACTCCCCTCTTACCTATGGGACTGGCAAAGCTAGAGGGGAGAGTCGCTAGGTAAGGGCTAGCTCCCTCTGATGCATCATGTTCATTCTAACAAGTGCTAATACATAGATATACAGATATATACTGGGGGGATAAAAAGGGAGAAAGATTGCAGGAAAACAAACTACTCTAAGGAGGTGATGCACCAAAATGAAATGACCTTCTCACATCCACTCTTAAAATTAGAAAAATACATACATACGCTTCACACTTGGTAGAAGAACTAGACTGAAAAAACTTAATAGGGAGGTTTTAATGAAAATACAGAGAATAGAGGTTCACCAAAGGTGCTGTGAGAGGCACTCTACAAGGTAATTCCTTCTATTTCTGCACCCCAAATAGAAATATCCTTACCAACTGTAGAAAAGGAAACTTTGTAGACAACATATACGTTGGTGTTGAACCTATGAAAGCATCAAGAAAAAATGGCTAAACACAAATTAACATTCAGAACATACACAGAAATGTCTATCCAAGATAGAGGTAAAAAATGCATTTATTGATTCAGGTGAAATTTTTCTAGGGCTAAGCCTTACAAATGTGGAAGATGATTCTTAAAAATGACAAGTATTCAATATATAGGAGAAGAAAAGGAGGCCTTTTGATGCCCCTTTTTTACAAGTGGCTCATTCGCATCCCCTCATTAGGAAGAACAGGCTGGTCAAAACATTAATGAGCTGCACCCTTTGTCTATTGTAAGGCCAACTCTTCAAGGTGATTACACAATTTGTCTACTCATTAATGTGAAATGGAGAAAATTGGTTGCACTGCTAGCTGTTTGCATCCTCTAATGGTCAATTTGCTGGCACTGTTTCACCTACTGGAGTCACTTCTTGAATCGATGCTTCCCTTTGCCACTTGGACCATCTACCTACTCCATGCTTGGGATTTTGTCTTTTCTCTATTTTTTCTCTTCTAGCTCCTTTGGCCCTCGAGGGTGAACTTCTGGTGGGTCGATGCATTCTGGGCTCTCATAGTTAGCGCTCTCTTACTTTGAAAGCAAACATCTATTTCATTGCACTAATTTTGACGTTCACACAGCCGTCATTGGTTTGAAAACCAACAGATAACTTGTTTTGTTAAATTTTACGGCCTCCAATATGTCCTCATCTCGGTCAAAACATCATCGGGTCCTTCGCTAGCTTTTCTTGGGGCTTAGTCTTCCTCGGCCTTCTCTGCGGGCACTCCTTTGCCTTTTCTCTCTTCCTGGCACCTTCTCGAAGGGAAGGCAACCCTCTAGCCCTCAAAAGTGTCCTTTGTATTTGGCTGAGAGTCCCCCACAAGGGAACCTACCCTTTGAGGGCCTTCGATAGGTCATTCTTTGCCTTTGGATGCCTCCTGGGTTCCCGCATACCTTTTGTCTACGGACAATTTCCCCACAGACTTTTGTCTGCAGATGTTTTTTCGCAGACATTTTGTTCACAAATGATTTCCCGTATACTTTTATCTATGAATATTTTTCCTAGTCCTTTGTCTTTGCTTTGAAGTGCAGCCTGAATTCCTTCTAACTTTTTGTCTAAAGGAATTCCTTCAGACAAAAAGTATGAAGGAATTCGGGACTTCAACAAATTTAAACTTAAACAAATTTTGAACTTACCTAGTTTTCCTTTGATTAAAGCACCTACCCTCCACGAGGGTATTTGAACCTTTGGACTACCCCTCAACCAACTGGGCATACCCTTGAACCAAGCTGTTGAACCAAAATGGTTCAACGGTTCAATTGGTTCAACCATTGCGCATCGATGAACTAGCCAATGAGCTGACTGATTGAACTAGGCTGATGAATCGAGCATTGAACCACTTGATTTGAACCAAGCTCATTGAATCAAAATTAGTTCAATGGTTCAATGGTTTAATGCTATTTAATCAAGATGTTTGAATTGAGCGATGAACTTTGCGTTGAACCAGGCCGAAGAACCAAGTGATGAATCAGTGACTTGTTTGAACTTTGAAGATGGATGAACCAAGTGCAAATGAACCAAGAGGCTGGACCAAAGTGTTGAACCAAGCCATGAACTTGTGCAACTTGAAAATGATTGGCATTGAATAATAAGGGAAGAAGGGGACCAAAATTTTTGCCTGTGGGCAAAAATTGGTCAACACATACCAAAACAACCTATTGTGAATCACCTTTGCCAAGGGAAATATTTAAGCTTTGTGGGTTCATATTCAAAGGTAAATATTCCTAACTTTACTCCTCTTTTATAAGAGTAGATAGATATGCATTTACACTTATTTCTATGCATTAAGATTCTATATACATTGGCATGAGTATATGTCTTCTATGCATATTTACTTTTGTTTTTTATTACCCCCATTTTGTGCCACAAGATTTTGTGATCACTAGATTATATTTTTAATTTACTTATTATTAGTTTAGTGAATATGAAAACATAGGACCTAGTTAGGGTTATTGCATAGTTTTGCTTGACTGGAGGCTTTGGAACCCTCGCTAGTGATATTATTATGGTAAGATATCCCTTAATTGGGTTTAGTTGATCTATATTGCTTATGACCCCAATTATCTAATGTATCCCTAATCAAAAGTGTAAGTAGGATCTATCTTCTTTGAGATAGGATTGATTTTATGATATGTTACATTTCCCATTACAGACATTTTGGTGAACTCAAAATGAATCTAACCCTTACAGGTTTTCTTTCACACTTTTCATTTCCATCATTTTATTATTTTTCTATATTTGTGATACTAGGTTAACTAGGTCAATATAGTTGTAACTTCTATGCACAGGTTTAACACACAATTGCATCAAAATGACTATTATTTATATGAATATCTTCATCAGATATAGGTTATTGGATCAAATAGGTTAACATAGTAATCTTATTTAGTTCTAGATAGTAGACTATGCTGAACAAGTCAATTTAGTCTCTTTTTCAGTCCTAAAATAATAAACTATGTTGAACATGTCAAATTAGTATTACAAACAACTTCTAGATAAAAAACTAAGTCAACTAGGTCAACTCAATCATCTTAATAGGCTTCAACAAATAGGGTTTTCACATAACTAGGTCAACCCAATCGACACAGTTAGTAGAACTTCCAAGCAACATTTAAGGTACTTCAATAGAAAATTTACAATCTTCAACATATAACCCACCAAGGTTCCTTTCTTTCTCTCTCTTTCAATTCAATTTTTCATTATAGTTCTATTTTACACAAGTTTGCAATCTTCAAAACTTCAATCCTACAACAAACTAGGTCAACCTAGTCGACCTAGTTCTGTAACCTATCTTTTATCTGAAAGACTAAGTTGACCTGATCAACTTAGTTCTTAAGGATTCTTGTTTCTATAATACAATAGTGACCCTATCAACTTTGTTCTATGATGTTTCATATAGTGTCATCTGAATTGACTCTATACCATTCTTAATTTTGGAAAAAACAACTATATGCTAGTAATTAATTCACATTGTCATTTTCAACCATTTTCATGATTAGAGTACCTCACATAGTCTAATTAGGTGGTTTTTAATTATACCATTTAGTTTCATTATTTTTCTCTTTTTGCACATACTAACAAATCACATAATTTCAAATTTCATTTAAACAATTATCTACCCAAGGCCTACCTACTTAGATTTCATCACCAAGGGGGAAGCTGACTTGGTTTTCTAGCCAAGCATAAACACATGGTTAATGGTATATATTGGTAAAGCACCTGAGATCCTTATCAATGTATGATTGTGAAGTGAGGGGGTAAGACCCAATACCAATATAGTACCATTACCAACATAGATCCCTTTCAGCCTAAACATCTTGAAACCATCCATAGATTACTTTCTAGTTCCCTATTTTCAGCTAACTTCCCTATCACACTTAAAATAACACTTTATAATAATCCAACAACACTTAGGATGGCCATTTAGTTAACATTTACTTTTTAGTTAACTACTTGATCTTTACTGATTGTATGTTGTATTGGAAAAAATTGTATTATCTAGCATTGGTGTAAGGTTTTATGCTGTGTGCCCTAATTAGATCATTCTCATTGATCAATTGTGTGTGTGTTTGATTCCATTTCTTTCTTACAATTACATTTGTAAAAAAATTTCCTTATTATCAGTACACTATCATTGTATTTGACATAGTCTCTTAAAAACTATCTTTTTCCCTGACGGTAGTACTGAGTTGACCTGGTGGACCCAATACTCCTTTTTACCTAGTAGGTTACATTACTAAGTAAACTTGGTTGAATATATATCCTTATCAAACTATCTATATTCCTATCTATAGTACTCAATCAATTTGGTTGACTCTGTACTCTTCTACCTCTTATTTACACTACTAGGTCAACTTGATTGACTTTATACTCTTATCTACCTCTTATATCTCTTTAATTTTACATCAATTTTATCTTCCCTAATCTCTCTCTTTCATCATGAAATTTCTATTTGAAAAAAAAATTAAGTTGAATTCAACATAAATGATGAGTCTTACCAACCCTAATAGGTTCTACCATAAGTAATTTTTGGCTCCTACCCAAGATGCAAGTAATGTGGATGTATCCATTCTCACTACAAACTATGGGACCCCTCCTCATTCCTCTTTTCTTCATAATATTCTCTTCTCATTTTATGATCAATCCAAAATATAGTATACCCTATAAATACTTTTCTTCATTAATGAGTTTCATCAACATCGAGGAAAGGATCCTTCTACTATTTACCAACTCATGATAAGTGGTCAAGTCAATGAGCCCCATTCACCTTCTCCTACATTCTCACATATATTTGGAGATACTATCTTATTTGATTTTCAACCTCTTCCATCTATTTTACCCCTTTTCATACCATGACATATTCCTCTTTGATTTCCTCCACCTCCATGCTTGGTATCTCTACTAACATGGCAAGTTCTACGTCTAGTGGGACTCTTCCAAGACCCACTCTTATCAATTCTTCCACTAGTGCATTGTTTACTACCCATGGTAATCATGCCTCCAGTGATGCTTCCTCTCATCCCTCTATTAGTACATCTTTTTTCCACACAATTTTTTTTTCCACTAGTGCCTCACTTACCAATAATTCTTCTCAAGATACTACTAACACACATAGTGGCACCCAAGCCACTCCTATCAATTCCAATACTTCACATAATGCCAATAATGTAACTCAAACCCATTAAATCCTATTACATAATCTTAATCAAATGAATGATTTCAAATCTAACAATGCAAATCAAATGATGCAAATGCAAAATCATCTTATCCATCTCCAAACCCACCTTCAATAGATGTCATGGGGTACACAATCAAAATATTTCCCCATCTCCTGTCAGATATTCCCATGGTAATATTATTCCTCAACTCACCCTTATTAATAAAATTATCAAGCATCTTTAAAATTATCCTCTTACATTACAAATTTCTAATATCGATATAGGAGGTATCACCCCTACCATTACTTACAATGGGTCAATCGATCCTACTCTTCACTTAAAAACATTTAGAAATCTATATAATGATTGGGTCAAGTTAAATAATTTTTCCACTACCAAGATACTAGAAAAGAATCTCATGAGTGATGATTTATATTGGTACAACCAACTCAAATCTCATTCCATCACTAGTTTAGAAGACTTAGTCAATGCTCTAGTCCAAGAGTTCTAAACTAGTGATCTCCTTGAGAATACCTTGGCCCATTTTATTAATTATAAGCAACTTGAGACCGAAACCACACAATATTTTATCAAATGATGGAAGACCTTATCTAAAAAATGTGACCATAATATGGTAGATGAAAAACTCTTTAATCTATTTACCAATGCTCTATTTCCCAAGTTAAAATATCAGGTCTAAATTTTCTCTCCATGTACTTTGGAAGAGGCTATTAACCAAGCTAAACATCAAGATTTATTTATTAATAAATTTGACCCATCCCAAACTTCTATGCATACTCACATGTTAATTAAGAATAAGAATCATTAAGCTACAAATGATGGTGTCACCAACTCTTATGATACCATTCATACTATTCAAGCTATTATTCCTAACCATACTTTGAAACAAACTTCTCCTCCTTACCACATCACTAATCCTCATTTATCTTCAACTAATAAGATATATGTTCATAAACTTTTATCCTTATAGGAATTATAAAAATTTCTACCAAGACCTCTTCCTTGAGAACTTGATCCCACTTGACCTATGAAATCTTGGTATGATCCCAATAAATTTTGATGGTTTCATGCTAGTTGGGTTCATTCTCATGAAACTTATAGGCATCTTCATAATTTGACTATGTATTTATTTCTTGGTCCCAATTTTTACCATTATTATATCACTCATAAATATCAACAAACCTAAGACATTACCTTCAAATCTCATAAAACACAAACTAAATCTCAAGCTTTGAGACAGACTAATGCTCATTTAGCCATCTATAAATATCCTCTTCCAAATCACCAAGATAACCAAGACAACCCTACCCCTTCTACCAATCAGTTGATAGTATTCTTGACCTAATTCTTAAAGATAATGTGGTTAATATGACTAATATACGAAGGGTGGTTTCTTTCATTAATCCTCATTATATCCACACCCCTTAATTATCTTACATATTTCATGTTATCCAAGACTCTTCACCAACTCACTTAATAGAGTTGGGGAAAAAAAACCTTATATATTTTGATGAACCAATTCCAACACCTCCTTTCGATAATACTTCTCATACCATTCCTACCATTCCTCCACACTCTTTACCTATCACCAATGATACTCAAACTTCTATCAACACTTTTCTTCAAACCACATGTGCATCAACCAACCCATCTTCTCAATATAATCAACAAAATTATCCTATAATTAAACCTCCCACATTTTATCAACATCAAATCACACATACTTTGGATCCTCCTTCCGAGGACCTCCTTTAACACTATGCACCTCTTTTCAATAGTCCCCTTATGGGTTATGATGAATGGGATCCTATCACATAACTCACTAATTTCCCATCACAAATCCCATTTCTTAAACTTATAGTGGACCTCTTCACATCATCATAATTGTCTTATGTAGATTTTATTTGAAATGAACATCCCTCATCCTCCCCTAGTAGGATGTGAAGCTACCTTATCCAGATTAGAAGATAACATTTTAAAATAGTACAAAAAGATGCCCATACATATTGATGAAATAATAGACACTTCTCTTTCCCTCAAATTCCCCATTAATTCTACGATCCTTGATGAGATTCTACTTCATACAGATGATTCTCCTCTTTTTTATCAGTATCCAAATTTATGATATCCATGGCAATCATGCCTTGATTGATGAGGCTTTTAGTATTTGTGTTGCCTCTCTTAATTTTATCAAAACCCTTAGATACTCTAAATGTAATCTTAAATCCACATGCAACACATGTCAAGGCTATGACCAAAGGCAAATTCCTCCCTTAGGTTATGTGTGACTCACCATTACCATCCCACCTATCATCATTCATGTGAAGGTGTTGATCTTCCAATTTCCTCTATCCTATAAAATTTTTCTTGGTAGGCCATAGACTCATCGTATGAGAGCAATTACCTCTTATTTTTTCCAATGTATCAAATTTACTCACAATGGAGCCATCTATAGGATTCAAGGTGACACCAATCCTTAGAATTTTGAATAATTCTAAGATCATGGTTTATTCAAGATTCCTACCATTGAACCCTTTCCAAGCATTCTATTTCATGAATCTCAATGGTTTAAATTTCTTGTCAAATCCACTTGAGGTTACAATGGTCACTCTGAACTCATCAGGAATATACCCCCGAACCTCCTAGATTTTGATGATGATGAGCTTGATGAGATCAATCTCAAGATTAAAACTTTGGATCTCTTACCTCATCTCATATCTTAGCTTCCCCCTTCTTTGTAACCTCATTCTCGTCAACCACTTTGTGATGATATACCTGTTGATGCCTCTAAGTGTATCACAGGTGATCTTAGTGTTTAAAGAACACTTCTCATTTTAGAACTCAAAGAATTCAAAGCATGAGTTTTAGGTTATGATGATTTGCTCACTTGTGATGAAATAATGATATAGAAATTAAATTATTCTACAATATTTATAAAACTTGGTGGTTGGGAGCCACCTTGGTTCTCAATAATCTTTGCACAAGATGTCATAATCTATGCTGATATCAATGGGTTATGATCAAATTATAATCTAAGACTATTCTAAAATGAATATTCATAATGGTTTTAAGCTGTAGTGATTTGGTTAAAAAGGAGAAAAAGGGAAGGGTAGGGTAGAAAGAAAACAAGATGTTGATCTTTACCTCAAACATCATGATAAAGTTTAAATTCCAACTGGACATACATTTAACTAGTGTATATCATGAAATAGCATATGGATAAATCTTACCACACACCAAGTAAGTATCTAAGGATAGTATAAAGAAATACAAGTGAGAACTAGCTTTACTTTAAAGATTTACTACTACAATCAAATCATATATGCACATCCTTATGTAGAGCAAATAAAATGAAGTAAACCCAAGAACATTCAATTAATATATCATTTTCACAAATTAGAAACCTTGTATTAAAGTTACACGTCCAAAATTATTAAAAACCATTTAAATTTGAGATCTCAGATAGACAATTAAGAGAGAAGCTAAATAAAAATTCACACAAACAAAATGAGACAATCTTCTCAAAATTTTTTGCTTATATTCATTGCTTTAAAGCTTACACTAGTTTTTGTAGCTCAAAACTCTCTCTCCTTTTACAAATGACAATGCTCCTTTTATAGGCTTCAAATAAGCATGTTGGTCAGTTGTTTTGACTTACAAGTGTAAAAAATGTAAAGGACAATTGTCATTTCTACAAAGTTTATAAAATAGACTAAACTTTCTGAAATAAACTAACCTTTAAGCAACGTGATAAAAAAATGCATGTGCCTTTAAAAAAGAATATTCCATTTCCAAAATTTAAAATTTTTTATCAAAAGAGAATATCCTTAACTAATTGGTGGACCCTATGTTGATGAAGACCCCTAGCTCTATTGAAGCAACCTCATCACCTTTTGATACTGCTCATCAACTAACTTCAAGTTGACAGCTGGTTCAAGGAGGAGTTCATCTTCTTGATCTACCAAATAATCTAGGTCTCTATCATTTATTTCCAAAGCTTCCTTAATGCTTTTCACCTCTGCTATATTCTTTTCTACAATAAAGATCATATCCATGATCCTGCTATTGTCACCTTTAGACCTATCTTGGCTCTTATTTCTCACCTCCTGCATGACCAAGATGACTCTATGCTTGAACTCGTCATCTACCATGATTCCCATGGAGGTGAGATTTGAAGGATTTGTAATCATGGTCCCCAAGATTTTTTCAATTATGTCTAGTAGTTATTTATAATTTTTGATGAGTCTCTCCAAGGATTTGGACCATGTACTCTGACTATTGATTTTATCTAAAATCAATCCCAAGATGGTGTTGAGGTGAGTAATGTTGATAGTCTTGAAACTAGGGATTTTATCCCCTATCAAGATGCTAATCAAATCCTTTATTTTATCCTTAGAACCCTGCATTAGGTGATTAAACCCTTGGTTGTTGTATCCTATAGGTAGAGTGCACTCTCCCTTAGCTTTGTTGAATTCAAAGAGTAAAACATGTAATGGAATTATTTCTTAAACATTTCAATCATGGAGTCAGGAACTGATAAAATTGCCTACTTCTCCAAATCCTCATTCTAATTTTGAAGGTTCTTTATTCATAGTTGCAAGCCTTTGATGCCAATTTACAACTAGGCCCTCTGAGCTTTTGCCAACCCAAGTAGATCCTCTTCATGGATGGGGTCCTCTCTTGGTCTTTGGACTCCAACTAGAGTCAAACCAACAAATGGATCCACCTTCTAAAAAGTGAATTCCTCTCCACCCACCATAGCTTTCTTTATTGTTATTCTTTTCAATCCAGTAGTGTTTGGGTCAAATTGGATAATTATTGAAGAGTGTATCATTTTTAGAGGTTCTAAAGCTTCCATTCAGGTGTTACTTGAAGATCTAAGGGAAACCATTTGTCTTTCCTGATCCTTCTATTGTAGAGCCACTATACAAGGCTGAAGTTCCTCATGAACTATGATGTTGGTAGACTTTATGATGATCCATTGATGGTGTAGTGTTGGGATATTTTATATCTTTACATATATAAACCATTCAGGAATGGTTAGACCATGAATTAGATTCTCATCACTAAATAGATTATCTTCACTCAAAGGGTGAGTGAGGGTTACCTTAGGCCTCTTGGTTCATACTAGGACCAATGCTAATTTGGCCTTTTTATTTTGAGGGGGAATGACTGGGACTAAGTCTAAAGCCATCTCCTTCCCATTTTATTTTCCTATTTCCTTAATTTGGGGTTGATATTATTATCCTTGAGCTTCCTCTTAATTTGACCCATAAGCACTAGCCAGTGCTTCTAGTTCATCTTCCACCATCTCCTCTAGATGAAATGCAATGATGTCTATGTATTCAATTTCATACTCTAGCTTTTTAGGTTACATAAAAGAGGGTGCCCCTTTACTAGGTCTTTATTCAAGATTTTATTTTCCTACACCTTATGCAATTTATGCCTATAGATAATCTAGAGGAGGCCTAGTAGATGGTATTAGTATAAAATGGTACTAAAAAGGATTCATCTGATATGTCTCACTAGCTAGCTTCTCATCTCTTTTTAATCTAGCCTTGAGTTTGATATTGTGTTTATTTAATCTTGATAGGACTTATGCAAATGAAGATGTCTGGATATACATGGTGTCATGGACACTGATATGATGTCCATACTTCACGTTAATTTGTTTAGCCTTAAAATTATTCACAACATTATCTCAGGGATACCACTACCTTAAATCATCAAGCTTCAAATTGAAAGAGTCTTGGTGTTTGGAGATGGTGTCTACACTATCCCAATTTTTCAACACTATTATACTAATATTTAAAGGAAAATGATGGAGTATCTAATTCTTCTTCTATTTTCACATACTATCAATTCAATCAAATAATTGGTATGCAATCTCCTACTTGATTAACTTGGTGGGCACATAGATTGGCAATTTGAGAGGCTAATATACAGTTCCCTCTATCCTAATTATAGTGTAATCAGGATATAACCAAAGGTCCCCAATAAGATCCACATACTTTTTGATTAAGGGGATGAATCTCATCATGGGTAGTCCTGTAATAGCCTAGAACAAGGTTGGATACACACAATCATAAATGAATTATATGTGGTCCCTGTACTTGAATATTTGTAGTTTAGAATAGTAATGGGAGACTATCTATCTTCCCTCAGGTGACCAATTTTTGATGTTAAGGATGGTTTTGGTGGCTAACAGGGAATCCAAAAGATAATACATCATAAATAAGTGGTTAAAATCCTCTTATTTATAGTAAAAAATTGTTGTTTCAGGCAAACACTGATCAATTCTCTAATAGGAGGGGTAAGTCCCTTTTTGACCATGAAATATACACAAGGGACCCATAGTTTGCTAACATAAGTTGTGGAAGAGGCCCCAAATAGTACATTTAGCAAATTCATGATCATTCTAATCTCTATCCTAAATTGGGTGATAGGGATCCTTCCAGTGGGGTAAAAAAATACATGGGTTCCTAAATATAGCCATGGGACTAGGGTGATTTTTAGGTCATTTTGGCTATACCATTGCCTAATTGTGGGCAAATCCACTTGAGGAATGGGAAGTTTATAGTAAATTTCAAAGGCCATAGGGGAAATTTAAGCAACTTTATTAAAATTATGTCCATGGATTATCATATCCTCATCAAGTCTACAATCCTAAAAAATAGGAGTAATAACATCAATACAATGAAGTACCTCAGGTTTTACTGTCATATGGTGGAGACTAGTCATTTGGATAGAGACTATGTCATAGTACCTCTGGTGGATTGTGGCATTATTTTCATCCTCCTTGGTGATTGATTATAACTCTTTAATGTCCTAAAATATCTTTTATTGGTTTTTGTCCTTGATATTCAACACTATTACATCTAATATAGTGTCTTTGAAGATTTTTTCATCCACATCTAAAGTTAAGTACAACTCTGTGTCTTCTCTATTTTGCTGCTTTCATGCGACCATGGTTGTGAGTCTACAAGTTTCTCACCATTAGTCTATAATTAACTTCAATACTAATTTTCACTTTTTTAGATGGTAATTGGACTCTTTTTGGCTCGACTATGATCAGGCTCAAATCAAATTACGGCTTCTATAGATGCTAGGGATTTTTATAGGTCTTTTTAAGCTTTAATGGTGGAATTTATTAACATTTAGGTGAACTTGGTGTTGAGATTTGATTAAGACTTCTAACTTTATACCTTTTCCTTTTTGATCCCATAAAATCTTGGGTTTTGTCTGCTTTTGCTTAGGTAGCATCAATGTGGTAGCTCTATAGCATCTAGTTGGCCTTTTCATAGCATTTAGTTCATATATGATTTGAAATTTGATAATTTCCCTTTAAAATTTGTCTTTATTCTCACTCTATTGAATATATCTATACAAATTTATGTGATACATTGATCTTGATCTTGTTAGTTACATGCCATTGGTTTTCCCTTATACAAGCCCTCATGGTTACACCACTTGGCAATCCTGTGGGCCTCCTAAACTCTACATCTTTGTTAGTTTTGTAGTGAACATGCCTATTCCATATGGTGTCTCTATGGGAATTAAAGGATATTGTTGAGCAATCCATAGTGGCTTCACTCCATTTGATCATGTTGGTCTAATTACGTGTGAGTCATTGATCTTGAAAAGATGCACAAAATTTAAGTTAGATTGAGACCAAGTAAATAACTTCTATTAAATTATTTTGTCTAAGGTTTTGTTTCATGTTAAAAAACATGAAATAAACCTTAGGCCAAAGTATTTAGGCTAATTTTAGATCATAAACAAAAGGGGACCCAATATAGAAAGAGGACGTAACTTAAGGTTTTTACTGTATTGATAAATACGAGGCAAACCTTGGGACAAATACTTTAAGCTAGGCTTCATACCATAGGCCTCATATTTTTTCAAGCCTCACCAATAAGCTCATAAAACCTTTCACAAGATCATGGGGGTATGTATAAATAGACTAAACATAAGTTTTTGAACTAAGGTCTGTTCTAATGTAAAAAAACACTATTCAACCTTATGATAATATTCAAGCTAAGCCTATGGTACTTATAATTATCCCCAATGTATATTTGAATTTTAAGCCAAGACACATCTTGTAAATAATCCAAAACCAATCTTAATATTAAAGCACAAAATTCCCATGCATGATTAAGGCAACAACATGTTTATTTATCTAGGTGGGATTATTCTATGAGTTTATGTCTTGACAGTATCACAAATGTCAATGATGGCCTCACATATGTCAAAGACATTCATGCGAATATCAAAATTCAGCTTGATAAACATATAATTGGTGTTTAAATTTGACAACCTCATAGATGTTAATGACAACTTTGCAGATGTCAAATTATAGGTACGAGAATATTAAACTTAGGTCCTAAGGGTTCCACTATAAGCCTTTTGGAAATTTTGAACTATTATGCATTGTTCAATTGGCTTCATCCAAGCAAATATGAACTATTTATCATGATCTAAGTAGTTGGATTTGATTTTTTCTTATAGGATAAGGCCTTGGACTCATCGGGTCCATCTCACACCATTTTATTATTTCCATATAAATGCACATGAGTTGTAGATCTTGTAGAGAAGCACATGACTTAATTTAAGTCTTAGGGTAAATAAGACTTAGGATAAAGTCTAAGGGATAAGGTCTTGTTTAGGTTATTAAATGTGAATAGGGCCTTATGACTAAGATTATAGGCTAAGATTTATGAAAATGAAATCAAACCAAGCTAGGATTTTAATGAAAAGAATGTCACAAACATTAATTTTGGACCATGTCAAAATGAAAGGGGACAAAGGAGCTCGAGGAGTGAAAGGGACCAAATGCATAAATTTTAGATTAAGGCTGGGTTGTGTTGAAAAACATGAATAAGCCTTAATATAAATATTAGGGTTAAAATCCATGGACTATTTAAAATGTTCCCGCTAAAATTATTCTCACCAATTTTGAAGTTGGGTCTAAAAAAATCCTGTGTTAGGGTTTTTGTACTAGGGTTTTAGGAAAATTTGAACATAGATTCAAGCTAACTTTAACAAACCAAAGGCTAATAAAAAGGTCAATTTGAGATAGAATTATGAAACCCAAGTATGATCTTATCAATGAGAGCTCCATTAAACTTGTGATCTAAAACATAAAGATCCACTGTTAGTAACATTAGGCAAAGTTAAAGCAAAATCATGAACAAAGAAGACCAATCAAACCAAGGGGTAGATGATATTCAAATGTAAATAATGTGCAAAACATGACAAATACATTTTTATTAAGTGAATTTCCAGTAACAAGGTATTAATTATACAATTTAACACATGGGTTCCTAATTTTTAAAAATAAGGGGTATGTTTAACTCAACAATACCCACTGTCTCAACTAAAACTTGGCATTCCAGTCATCACAATACATTGGATGACAAAGTCATCCCTACCTATGCCATTGATATTTAAACACCTGATTATGATGATGGCTATACCTTAGATGATCTATTCTTAGAAGGTATTGTTTAGGCCCGATAAACTAAAATTATTTATTATCATTCCTCTTTGATTTAGTCTTTTAGTATATATTCTAGCATTCCATCCTATACCATTCCTAATTTTAGTAATATTTCTCTTGATCATAGGGTAGAGATGGTGTGCACACCTCTAGTTTCTAAAGAACCTCATAGGAGTATGCTTATGAATCATGCTAGGAGTAGTCCCTATCACTTTTCTAGATACCAAGACCCCTCTAGCCTAATTATCCCTAAGATGCTTGCAACTATCCTTCAACTTTATATGCATCCCACCCCTCCCTTAGTTGAGGCCAGTTCAGATCCTATTCCTACTCCCTCTATAGCCAAGTCTCTCCCTATTTTTGATCCTATTTCTCCCTAAGTTGAGCCTTTCTCAGTCTCTCCACCAGCCTCACCTTCTCTTGGTGATGGTTTTCTCCCTTTACCATAGCTTTCTTCTTTGCCTACCAAATGGGTTGATCAACCTTATTGTGACATCCATAAAGTTAATGATCATTGGACTAGAGACTATTCCCTATACCAATATTCTTTATCTTCCATTTCCATACATCCTATGAATACAACTACTAAGTCTCCTCACAAATGTATCTATTACTTTCATGGCACAAGTAATCATACATCCACACATTGTCATAAGTTATGGCAATATATCAATACCTTATGTCCCAACACTCCTCATCACATAGACAAGGATATACCTCCCATAAAAGTGTTACCTAAGTATATTCCCAAATATGGAGAGGTATAATGTCTTTAGCACCAATGTGGTACACACCACATAGGGAGATGTTGTATCCTTTAGTATCATCTCAAAGATCACCTCATAACCATTCCTACACCTATTACCCTTCCTCCCATAGGTCATCCTCATAATAAGTACCCCCTTCTTTTCCCATGGATCCACCTCTTATGGTTCCTTCTCCACCTATGAGTCCCTCACCCATGGACCTTCCCTCACCTGTGGACCCCTCTCCATTAGTGAGTCCTTCACCTATGGCTGATTCTCCACTAGTTACCCCTTCATCTCCCATAGAATCCACTCTCATGCATTCTCTTAATCATCCCCTACTTGATATCCCTCATCAATGTGACCCTTCAATCATTCTTGTATTTTTTGTCAAGGAAATTCGATGTGAAGTATTTTCTCAACTTTCCCTGAAGATCTATGATACATTACCTATAGTCTGAGTTAAAATTCATAGACTTATCAAATGTTATGGATAATGTGCATGGACAAATATATCATTACTTATCAATATAAGCATGGTGTTATTACATTTATTTATTCATTTTTGGATGTGTGATCTAACTTTAAATTTATCTATTTTATATCATTTGACATTGTGTCAAATTCTTATCCATCTTACATGGTGACTGTTGGCCAGATTTGACTTTTTGGTAAAATTAGGGCACCTATAGACAAATAATTAGTTTTCTAGGTCTATAGGGGGTATAAAATATTGTTATAAGGTGTTTAATAGGTCAATTAATGTCAATTGATGTTAAAATAACTTTGGTCATTAGTTCTCTAGGTCCATTTATCATTTTGAGTCATTTTAAGGGGTCAAATAGGTGCATTTAATGCTTTATACGGGTTTATTGTTAAATGTGAAAGATATAAATGCTTATTTCATGTGACATGTGTCCTAATAAGTATTTATTGACTGTTACTAACTGAATATTATAGCTTGTGCAAAAGAAAGGATAATTTTATAGTGAAAAAGGAAGAAAAGGACACTTGTACAACTCCTTGGGAAGTGTGAAAAATGGGAAGAGGGTCAAGAGATTTAATTTAAACTTTATTAACTTAAATAAACTCTTATAATGACTTGAAATTTCCATTTCTATCTCAAAGCTATTTTATATCTCTTTCATCCTTCTTGGCATAAAGGAGTGACTTGCAGGATTGCATTTGGTATGACCACCACATGGGGTTTTTGGTAGATTGATTTTGGGAGGATTTTATACACCCAAGGAGGTAAATTTTAATATAAATATGTTTTTTAATGATCAACTGTGCTTTATGAATCATCCATTTGAAGTTGACCCTAAAAAGTTACTTATCAATCTGTGCACCCTTAGGTTTTGGTCTTGTTTGAGTAACTCCATATAAACCAGATATTAAGATTACTTATATAGAATTTTGAAATGTTTATACAATTCCCCCCATAGTTGGTTTCATGTTTGATGATGTTTTGATGTGTCAATCATCTCAATTTTTAGGAGGATACATTTTTTTGAGTTATAAGTAGTTTTCAACATTTTTAGAAGCTTTGTGTTTTGTCAATATATTTAGGGGGTTATGATAGTTTATTTAAAATTTTTACAATGTGATTTTCATCCCATTTCCCATAAATTTCATTCTTAAATTTATACTTCATGAGCTTGCATGAATAAATATCATGCTGTTTATCTAACCTATAACTATGACACACAGTCAATCTTGGGAAGTCATATGTTTAAAACATTTCTACCATGGTCATAGGGGTATAATGAAGAATTTTATGTCTTTGTGTGTCCTCAAATGTCATAAAGTGGTGAATCAAACCTTTAAATTACTTGCAAAGAAGAGGAATTGGGTAGTCACTTGAGACACCTTCTCACTGTCTAACATGAAATTACTCACCCACAGGTGTTAGAGAAGAAAAAACCATGTGAAAAATAAGATCATGGTCTTTAAGATTCATTTACAAGTTTTTAACATTAATTTGAATACATTGAAATGGCTTAAGATTTGTTGAATGGTGAGAACATTGCATACTACTCATCATCCCAAACTTGCTACCTATTTGTGTAGATAGTCACCTATAGGTGACCTAAAAAAAGAGTAAAGAGGTCTTTCTAAGTGTGGAATAAGTGATTAAAACCTCCTTGAGGGCATGGTAGGATAGAAACATCATGAAAAACTTGTATGAGGTGATAGGATGGTAAAAAATCTATGAGAAGATTTCTTAAGAGTGAGGACTGAGTTTTGGGATTTGGTCCCTAAAATTATGAAATAGAGGTTAGGGGCCTTTTTGATGGTTTCATACAATGAGGTGTAAGAGGTTCTGAGGCCCCTAGATGTGTTGATTTTGATTTATCCATGGAGGAGAAGCACCTTGCCAAGGATGGAGGTAAAAAATTAAAGGGAGTTAGGTTTTTGAAGGCCTCAAATATGCCCATAAACACACTAAAAACATGCAATAATATCTACAGGCCTAAGATCAAAGAGGAGAATTTTTCACTGATGTTGAAAAGTGGACCTTATTCCCATGGTTGAAAGGTTAAAATGATGGAAGGTGACCTTTTATGACCTAAATACCATCCACACAATATTAAAAGTCATGTTTTGACTCCCATATACATCTTGTAGTCCATACAAGTAGCTTAAAACATGCATCTACAATAAGGTACCTCAAACAGCTAGGTAATTTGATGTCTTAGTGATGTTTAAGGGTATAAAAGGTGAGTCCCAGGTGAATGAATGTGTTGAGTGATTATTATGCTTAAGGGGAAGTATTCTAATACCATGGCTAAGGCGTAGGTGAAAAAATATACTCTTATAATAGAGTAAATAACCTCATTCAACAGACAATAACCTAGGCAAGAAGTTTGAGGATATGTTAGCCCATTCAAGTGGATGTAGGTGTAAATGGATTATAAGTTAAATTTTTAGGTTCATGAAAATTCTCTAAGCCTCATGACCAATGTCCTAGTGGAGAGACATGAGCCTACAGTCACTGTATAAGACTGTCACAACAATCAGGTAGGGAATAAGTCAACTAATAGGGTGTTTAGGTAATGATTCAAGCCTAAATAGGATGAATAGATGGGTCCAAGCTCAATTAAAGTATAAAAGAGTGATATCCAGCATCATAACCTAGGTCCACACTAGCAATGTGCACCTATAGTTAAGCTTAAGAGGACTGAGATGAATAGTGATGTGAGAAGTATGCCTAAGTAATTATGGAAGGCCATACAAGGTGAAAAAAGGTCCATGAAAGATAATATATGATCATGGTGGTTTAAATAAGGGTTTTACAATATCATTTTAAATCCTAACCATGCATTTTCACTTATAATAGGGGTCACTAACTAATATACACTTATGGTCAGAGAGCTTGAAACAAGGCAATGGACTCATTTGTTTTTGAAGATTAAGAAGCATGGGAAATATTGATATAAGTTCACACATGATAAGGCATTTATTGACCATATCAATGGGGTGTGGGTGATCTCACCAAAATATCTTAAGAGCCCAAAAAGATGCAAATATAGTCTATGGTCTTAAACCCTACATAGTCTACTTTTAAAAGGAACCAATCTTGGATTTTAAAAATTTGGAGGGTTTAGTCATATGATAAATGGATAATTTTTTATGTGGAGATTCCTAAAAACTTTAAAAAATCCCTAAAATATTCAATATTTTTTAGGTAATAGGGGAAGTACCCCCTATTTTGTCTTAGATAGGGGGTACTTCCCCTTAAGCTCATAAGTAAGTAGTCTTGAGATATATGATAAAAGAGGTGGACCAAAAGCCAAGGAAAAAATGAAAGAGAGTTTTTTAAGTTTTAAAATACTAATAAAATGTAAATAAAACCTCCTAGGAGAGAGAAATAAAATAAGGTATTCCATACACCAAGGGTTGCAGTCCAACATAGTAGGCAAGACTAAAGACCTAAGGACCAAATGGAGGGTCAAAACCATTGTTAGCATGGGAAAAGCTTCCCAAAATATTGGATCATGTTTTTGGGATGGATATAGAGGTTATTGAGCCATTTTTATGCAAATAGACTCACCAAGATAACTTAAACTCTCACAGGAGTAGGCAAGATCAGGCCTAGTGACCAAAATGTGATGACCTTTTCACTTTGAGCCTTAATTTATCATATAAGTTGATTGAATAATGTTTTTAGAGTCATAATAGAGATTTATGATCTTTTAGAGGTAGATCAAACATCAATAAATCTATTTTTGACTCAAATAAAACACTCAGGCCTGTGAAAATAAGGGAAACAAGCTCGATAGGACAATTTTGGATGGTCATATCTTTCTTGAGGATTTTCATGGAAGACAAAGGAATTAGGGTAAGTTATTTAGGCCTTTTAACATCAAACTATTAAATGTTTTTGGAAACTTGGACGTCCAAATTCTATGAACAAAGCTTAAGAGGGCAAACATGCCTAAAACCCTACTAGACCCTTGCTAAGGACCAATCTTAGAAAATGGAGTTGGATAGATACCAAAGTGAAATATTTTATCCATAACAATGATTTTAGGTTTTATAGTACTCTCCCAAGATACTTCACATAATGATGAGTTGTATGTAATTATACAGATGGGGGTAAAAACAAGTTTTTTCTCACTATTTTGTGTGTTGCGTAGGCTAAAGGAGGAGTTAGGAGATGAAATAAAGTTTTGGATAAATATTGAAACTTATAATAAATAATAATATTAATTTAATTTCTTTAAATATTTTCTAGGTTCCCTAATCAGGTGTTTCAACTCAGTTAGTCAAATCTGGCATATTAGACAAACTAGTGGAGAAGATTGAAAACTTAAAGTGGGATATTTTTAAATATTATATGATGATTAAAAGGCCATTTAGGGTCTTTAAACTTGTAATTAAATCCATCCCACATATTTTCTTGATAAATTGAATCCAATTTGGAAGCCAAGTGTGCTAGGTGCATGAGAAAGAGGTTTCCTAGAGTGCAGGTAATGAAAAATCTCTTCCAAGTGATTATAGAAGATAAAGCATGAAACTAATGCATGGAGAGGAATGTATGAGAGCATAAAAATCCATTAAAATTATTTTACATTACCTTTATTAGTTACAATTCACTTAAATAGGCTTAATCATGAAGGCAATTTTTTGTGTAAGAAAAGGAGTTTTAGGTCACTTTGCAAGAGTTTGATGATATGAGATGACACTTGTAGTTCCTAATATTGAATATATTTACCCATATACTCTTCCCATGCATGGATAAATTATATTATCAGATTGATAATTTTCCTTGTGACCCTTGGACTTTTATTCTTCTCTCTCTCTTAAACTCTAAAAGAGTTAGCCATTTTGGCATTGTATTTTATGCTCCACTTGAGTATGGAAAAGCCTTGATCATATGTATACATTTTGATTAATAAAATGAGTAAGTTTTGAATCTTCCATGAATATACTTAGTGTGTGTACTTTAATGTTTTATCTTACTTAAGTGACACTCATTTATCCTTAGCATGTTAGCTCATTCTTGCAACCTATTTACAGTTGGAAAACTTCTTCTTGTAGGGCATGCGAAGTGTTATTGGGCTATGAAAATGATTAAGTGAGTTTTTATCTTCATCAGTACCATTAAATTTCTCTTGTATATTCCTCATATCCTATATGTTCATCTTGAGCTCACAATGTAATATTGATATGAGAAGTTGTAGATTGGGAAAGTGTATGTTTGGTTTGTCGCTTGATCTCAAGTGTAATATGCATGTGGTTGGATGTCATCAGTTAATTTGGTGTATCAAATCCATTATTTTATATTTAATTTTAGTTTATATTTTATTTTTCACCCCCTGAAAGTTAGTCTTATTTACAATCCTAAGTGGTACATCAAGGGAGCTAGCCCTATCTAGAGACTCACCTCATTCCTTAGGCTACCCACAAACCTAGAGGTGATTCCATTATGCCACTTGGATGAGGAGAGCCTTGAAATATCATAAAAGGGTTCATATCCAAGTGATGATTTTTTTTGGCATGCTTGGTGGTACTATTTGTCCAAGGAGTTGGAGAATTCTTGGTGTGTTCTTCAACCAATAAGTCTTTTGGAGGCAACTCAATCAACACTAATGGAAACTCCACATTAAATCAACTATTCAAGCAACCCTAGTGCATCAAGAAATCAGATTTTGGTATGTATAATCCTTTTTTATAGAAATATATATCTTATGTTCCTTCACATAGCTTTGATCAAGCTCATGTTGTTCATGGAATCACCTCAAGTATCTCTCTTAATTATCCTTATCCTAGTCAACCTAAGAGTGTTAGGGAGATAATGTTGGAGTATAAGAAGAAAATGATGGAGATAGATAGGTTTAATGAGTACATTAGATAATAGTAAGAGATAATGTTTGCAGAGGAGTGCTTGTTTAGACAAGCTCAATCCATGCAATCCATGGAAGAGAGACTAGTAAGATGGAAGAGTCAACCCACCCAATGAAATCAACCATGTGTGCCTTCTTCCATCCCAAGATAGCCTTTTACCATAAAAAAGGAACCCTATCCTTGTACCCCAAATCCATTTTATCAAATGGAACTTACTCACAAAAATAAAATGAACCAACCTTCTAGTGCACTCAAATCATCCTTTTCTACACCCAATAGAGGTTCTCTCATTCCAAATCCCTTTTTCCAAACAATACTTGATCATCAAGGAAAAATGACTAATCTTGTTATCCCATATAATTCATCCTCTCCTATTACAAATAAATCTCCTCCTACTATTAATCTCTTGAATTTGGAAATCCAACACCAAAGGATATTAGAGCAACATTCTATGAAAACTAACTACTCCAATTTCCTAAATTGTGACCCCTCCTTTGAGGAAAGTTAACCTACCCCTCATGAAAACTAACACATTTATCTTCAAGAAACTCCTCCTATGCATGTGAAAACTCTTCCTAGTCTCCCTCAACCTCCTCAAGCTCTTCAATATGATATCAAGATCCCAAGTTGGAGAAATGTACATCATGAACTAGCTCAAGACCTTGAGAAGGTGAATGAAGTTGTTGCCTATCATAAAGAGGAGACACATGATATCAAGATCCCAATTTGGAGGAGTGATCATCATGAATAAGCCCAAAATATTGAATAAGAAAGGAAGGAATAAGCTATGCCTATTGGTTTCACATGTTGGAAGGATGTCCTTCAAATGCAAGCACAACCTAAAGAGGAAAATAAGGAAGAAGTTGATGAGATTCATATGAATATAAATTAAGATTTGGTAAGTCATTATCCTATCCCTCAATATAAAGTGGTATAAAGTGATGAAATTTTTCAAAAATTTGATATGATAGTTGCAAGATGGAAAAAATATAATAAAGATATTCCAACATGCTTCAACTCAGTCAAGAAACTTTATTTACCTCCCACACTTTCCTTTGATAAATAAGAACATGCCTTATGTGAGGTGGAAGATAAAATTTTAAAACTCAAGGGTGAAGAAGACAATCTAAATGGAGAAGCAACATGTATGAATCCATGTAGACATGATGAACTTTCACTATCTCTACTTGATGATCTTCTATTTTTTTTGATAAAGATAGTTAAAAATCTATGGAAAGTGATGATGAGGAGATACAAAAAGATTCTCATGAACAAGATGATGTCTTATTTTTTGATCGAGAAGAAGAACAATTAGATTGGTATGGTTTTGATATTGAGGAAGGAGACTATGAATAGATATAACAAGCAAGTGATTCCTTTTGGGATAAGCTAGAAGACTATTTTACTAATTACAAAATCAAACTAGGACCCCTTCCTTAAGAGAGTAATGAAGAAGCTAGAGATTAGTTTTTCAAGCTTCTTGAAGAAATAGAGAAAGTTGAGTTGGTTCAAGACACATACCAAGAAGGAAATGAGCTAAATGGGTCTTACAATGATAAAACTACAGCCATTGATGCATTATTGATCTAATGCTAACATGAAGGACCACCATAAGACATGTCTTAAAGAGAAATAAGGATACATATATTCTGGAGATATGTTTGAATTTGATCCACTTGAATACATGCCAATCAAGGTGGCAAATAAGAAAGGTGAACCATAAAGTGTCTACTTCAATAAACTACTTGTTTGGTACCATGAAGTTTCTTGTCATGGAAGATACCTAAGAAAATTCCCCTTTGATCTAGGAGGGAGGTATGATTAGTGCTAGGTTGTACATATTATTTGTTTTTTTCTTCTCCTAATTGCTTAGAGCACATGTGTGTGTTTGTTGTTTTGTTTTGTGTGTGTTTTTGCTTTATATGGTTGAGGTAGTCTTAGTTTTCTTGTTTTGATCAAATTCATAGTCAATGGTCAAAGTTGTATTATTTGTCTTAGTCTTTAGATGACTCCATAAGCTGAATGGACTGATAAGGCTACCGGTCTAGTTAGTATAGTAGGCATACTATCCCTATGAGTCACTAATTTGTTGACTAAATTTGATTTTTTGGTAAAATTAGGACACCTATAGGCAAAAACTTAGTTTTTTAGGTCTATAGGGGGTTTAACATCTTGTTATAAGGTGTTTTATAGGTCAATTAATGTCAATTTTTGTTATAATAACTTTAGTCATTAGATCTCTATATCCATTTATCATTTTTAGTCATTTTAAGGGGTCAAATAAGTGCATTTGATGCTTTGTACAGGTTTCTTGGGAAAATTTAAAGTTAAAAATTATTATGTCATGTTCCATGTGTCCTAGGAAGTCTTTAGTGACTGTTACTAACTAAATATTATAGGTTGTGTAGAAGAAAGGTCAATTTTATAGTGAAAAAGGAAGAAAATGACACTTATACAACTCTTTGGGAAGTGTGCCACATGGGAAGAGGTTCAAGCGATGTCATTTAACATTACTTAACTAAAATCCATTCTTGTAATGACTTGAAATTTCCATTTCTATCTCAAAATTATTCTAGCTCTCTTTTATCTTTCTTGGTATAAAGGAGTGACTTCCATGTCTGCATTTGTTACAACCACCATAGCGGGTTTTAGGTAGAATTATTTTGGGAGGTTTTTATAAGCTAAGGTATATCCATTTTCATATTAATAAGTTTTTGAATGATCAATTATTATTTATAAAACATTTGTTTGAAGTTTACTCTATAAAACTACCTATCAATCTGTGCACCCTTTAGGTTTTGGTCTTATTTGAGAAAATCCATACAAACCAACTGATAATATTGATTTTAGAATATGTTTAAATATTTATACAATTACACCCAATTTTTTTTTCATTTTTTATGAAGTTTTGATGTGTCAATCATCTCAATTTGTAGGAGGATATATTTTTCTGAGTTATAGGCAATTTTTACCACTTTAAAAAGCTTTGTACTTTGTTAATGGATTAATGGGGTTGTGATTGTTTATTTATCATGTTTCCAATGCGATTTTCATACCATGTCCCCTAAATTTCATTCTTAAAATTACACCTCGTGATCTTGTATTTGTAAAGATCATTTTGTTTGTCCAACCTATAACTGTGACAAATAATCAGTCTTGGGAAGTCATATGTTTGAAACCTTTCTACCATGGTCATAGGGATATACTAAATAATTTTAGGTCTCGTGTGTCCTCAAATTTCATAGAGTGGTGAATAAAACCTTCAAAGTGCTTGTAAAGAAGAGGAATTGGGCAGTCACTTAAGACACCTCACTATCTACCATGGAATTACTCACCCACAGGTGTTTGAGAAGAAGAAACCATGTGCAAACTAGGAGCATGGTATTTAGGATCCATTTACAGGTTTTGAAAATTCATGTTAAGACATTGAAATGTTGTATGATTCATTAAATTGTGAGAACATTGTATACTAGTCATCATCCCAAACTTGCTACCTATATGTGTAGATAGTCACCTACAGGTGACCTAAACAGAGATTAAAGAGGCCTTCCTAAGTGTGGAATAAGTGATTAAAACCTCCTTGATGGAATGGTAGGATATAAAAATCATGAAAAACTTGTATGAGGTGCTAGGATGGAAAATAAGATATGAGAAGCTTTCTGAAGAGTGAGGACTAAGTTTTGGGATTTGTCCCTAAAATTACAAAATAAAGGCTAGGGGCCTTTTTATGGTTTCATACAATAGGGTGTAAGAGGTTTTGAGGCTCCTATATGTGTTTATTTTGAGGTATCCATGAAGTAAAATCACCTTTAAAAGGATGGATGTAAAAAAGTAAAGGGAGTTAGGTTTTTGAGGGCCTCAAATATGTCCATAAATACATTAAAAACATGTAATAATATCTACAGGCCTAAGATCAAAGAGGATACTTTTTCACCAAGGTTGAAAAGTGGACCTTGTTCTTATGGTTGGAAGGTTAAAGTTATGGAAGGTGACCTTTTATGACCTAAATAATATCCACACAAGATGACAAGTAATGTTTGGACTCCCATATACATCTTATAGTCTGTAAAGGTAGCCTAAAACATGCACCTATAGCAAGGTACCTCAAACAATGAGCTAATTTGATGTCTTAGTGATGTTTAAGAGCATATAAAGTGAGTTAAAGGTGAAGGAATATGATAATTTATTATTAGGATTAAGTGGAAGTCTTCTAATAATAGGTCTAAGGCTCAAGTGAACAAATATACACCTACAACAGAACAAATTGCCTCATTCAACATATAGTAGCCTAGGCAAGAAGTTTGAGGATAGGTTAGCCCATTAAAGTGGATTCAAGTGTAAATGTATGAAAAGTTACCCTTTGAGGTTCATGAAAATTCTATATACCTCATGACCAAGGTCCTATTGGAGAGACATGAGCCTACAATCACTATATAGGACTATCACAATAATCATGTAGGGAACAAGTAAACTAATAAGGTGTTTAGGTAATGATTCAAGCTTAAAAAAGATGAATATATGGGTGAAATATAATTAAAATTATATAGGAGTGATATGTGACTTCAAGGGATGAAAATGAGTCCTCCCAACATCATAACCTAGGGATAAATAACTAATGTGCACCTACAACTAAGCTTAAGAGGACTGAGATGAACAATGATGTGAGAAGTGTGCCTAAGTAATTATGAAAGGCCATACAAGGTGAAAAAGGTCAAATAAAGCTAATAGATGATCATGGTGTTTTAAATGAGTGTTTTCCAATATTATTTTCAAGCCTAACTAGGCATTTCCACCTATAACAGGGGTCACTAACTAATATACACCTATAGTTAGAGAACTTGAAACAAGGTAGTGGACTCATTTATTTTTGAAGATTTAGAAGCATGGGAAGTATTTATATAAGTTCACACATGATGATTAATTTAGTGAACTTATAATTTGGGTGTGATTTATCTCACCAAACTATCTTAAGAGCCCAAAAAGATGTAAATACAATCCATGGTCTTAAACCCTAAATAGTATACTTTTAAAAGGAACCAGTCTTGGATTTTGCAATTTTGGAGGGTCTAGTCATATGATCAAGGGATAATTTTTTGTGTGGAGATTCATAAGAAATTAAACAAGGCCCTAAAATATTCACTTTTTTGAGGTAATAGGGTAAGTACCCCCTATTTTGTCTCAGACAGGGGGTACTTCCCTTTAAGCTCATAAGTAGGCAGTCTTGAGAGATAGGATAAAAGAGGTGGACCAAAAGCCAAGGAAACCATGAAAGAGGGTTTGTGAAGTTTTAATATACTGAGAAAATTTAAAAAAACCTCATATGATAGAGAAAGAAAACAAGGTATTCTATACACCAAGGGTTGTATTCCAACATATTAGGTAGGACTAAGACCAAAGGACCAAATGGAGGGTCAAAACCATTGTTAGCATGGGAAAAGTTTCCAAAACTATTGGATCATGTTTTTAGGATGGATATAGAGGTTAATAATCCATTTTCATGCAAAAAATTGATTAGGATAACTTAAACTCTCAGAGGAGTAGGCATGCCTATGGAGCAAAATTAAGCCTAGTGACTAAAAGGTGATGACCTTTTCATTTTGAGCCCTAAGTTAGCCTCTCAGTTTATTAAATCATGTTGGTAGAGTCATATTAGAGATTTATGAGCTTTTGGAGGTAGATAAAACATCAATAAATCTATTTTTTAATCAAATAACAAACTTAGGCCTATGAAAACAAGGGAAACAAGCTCGATAGGACAATTTTGGATGCTCATATCTTTCTTGAGGATTTTCATGGGAGCCAAAGGACTTAGGGGAAGTTAGTGAGGTCTTTTAAAATCAAACTAGTGAAATTGGTTGGCAACTTGGATGTCCAACTTTTATGAATGAAGCTTAAGAGGGCAAACATGCCTAAAACCCTATAGACCCTTGTTAAGGACCAGTCTTGGAAAATAGAGTTGGATAGCTATCAAAGTGAAATAATTTGTCCATAATGAATATTTTAGTTTATATAGGACTCTGCCAAGATACTTCACACCATGATGAGTCATGTGATTTTATATGGATGGGGGCATAAACAGGCTTTTTCTCACTATTTTATGTGTTATGTAGGCTACATGAGGAGTTAGGAGATGAGAATAAGTTGGGGATAATATTGAAACCTATAATAACTCATAATATTAATTTAATTCCATGAAATAGATTCTATGTGACCCAATCAGGTGTTTCAACTCAGCCAGTCAAATCTAGGATATTGGATAAGCTACTGAAGAAGATGGAAAACTTAAACTGGGATTGGTATGATGATTCCAAGGATATGGAGGGTCTTGAAACTTGTAATTAACTCACTCCCATGGATTTTAATAATCAAATACAACCAATTTGGAAGCCAAGTGTGCTAGGTGCATGAGAAGGAGGTTTCTTAAAGTGCATGTGATGATGGCTCTCTTTTAGGTGATTTCAGAAGACCAGGAATGAAAAAAATTCATGGAGAGACATGTTTGGGAGATTTTCCTTAAATTCCAATGATTGGAACTTCTGTTGATCAGTTACAAGTCACTCAAATAGGCCTAATCATGAAGGAAGTTTTTGTGCAAGAAAAGGAGTTTTAGGCCACTTTGCAAGAGTTTGATGATTTGAGATGACACTTGTAGCTCCTGATCTTGCATATCTCAACCCATATCCTCTTACCATGCATGGATACCTTATATTATCAGCTTGAAAAGTGTCCTTGTGACCCTTGGAATTTTTTTATTCTCTCTGTCTCTCTCAAACTCTATAAGAGTTAGCCATTTTGGCATTATATTCTATGCTCCACATGAGTATGGTGAAGCCCTACTCATTTGTATACCTTTTGATAAATAAAATGAATAAGTGTTACCTCTTCCATGATTATACTTAGTGTGTATAATTAAATTTTTTATCTTCTTTAAGTGACACTCTTGTTTCCTTAGCATTTTAGCTCATTCTTGCAACCTATTTTCAATTGGAAAACTTCTTGTAGGGCATGTGAAGTGTTATTGGGATATGCCAAGGATTAAGTGAGTTTTTATCTTCATCAGTGCCATTCAAGGCCTCTTATCTAGTCTTCCTATCCTAGATGTTCATCTTTCCCTCACAATGTAACATTGACGTGAGAAGTTGTAGATTGGGAAAGTGTATGTTTGGTTTGTCAATTGATCTCAAGTATAATATGTATATGGTTGGATGTCATCAGTTAATTTGGTGTATCACCTCCATTAGTTTAGCTTTGCTTTTAGTTTATCTTTCCCTTTTCAACCCCCCAAAGTTAGTTTTAGTTGTAATCCTAAGTGGTACATCAAAGGAGCTAGCCCTATCTAGAGACTCACCTCATTCCTTAGGCTACCGACAAGCCTAGAGGTGATTTCATTGTGCCACTTGGATGAGGAGAGCCTTTCCATCTCCTCAAAGGGTGCATATCCAAGTGACAATAATGACTTATTTTTTGCACTACATATTGCTTATAATGTCATTATTTCCTCTTATGGATTTTTTTCATAATTACATAGTTGTTATTATTGAGTTCATTTTCTATAGTGACCTTGTTCTTTTTCATGATTATTTTCTATGTTATCTCTATAAACATAGATAGTTATTGTTGTGACTTGGTTATATAAACCTTGATCCCTTTAGTCATTCCTCATTTACCATGTGATCAGTTAGTAAATAATTCATCTCATTACAATATCCTTTTATTGGTCGAAATTGTATATCCCCTTATTCCCCTTTATTACCCTTCACAAACTAACCATACACATTGTTAAGGCTTGAGATAACACACTGGTTCATAGTTAAGCCTAAGTGTTTTAGTCAGTCATATCTTTGGATACTTAGCTTCCATCAAACAAAGCTTAAAGAGAATTCATATTTATCACTCTATCTCTCATGATTGGTAATTCCAAGTCCATATGGAGGAGGAATCTTAAAATCTATAAAACATTTAAAATCCAAATCATTTAAAAATAGGAAATGATCTAAAAGGTAACATTCAAATTTTCAACAGTCAAATCACATTAAAATACATGATTCTAAGAACATCTCCTCTTTATAATCAAATATCAAACTACACAGTTGAGCTCATGATAGAGCTGAGGTCCATTGGGGCGTGGTAGGCTAGTAGATTAGAAAAAATGAGAATACTTTTTTTTTATGCTACCTACTTTCTCATGCAATTACCCAATCTTCACAGTAGACTTATGAATCTATAAGGGGTCTTGAATAATGGGTAACACATTGTGGAAAGGTAGGTACATTTTAATTTTATTGTTCAGAACTACCAATATGAGTTGATCTTAGTACCACACTTATTTTCCTATACAACTTTATGCCTATAGCGAACATATATTCTTTATATATTGATGGTCACTAGTCACTTATTATATTTTCATGTCCTTAGTGTGCTTCATTTCTCATAATGTCTTCTCATAATATGCTTATGTTATGCTTCTTACATTCCATTTTTCACTCCATACAACCCTAATATTTCTCCTTGAGAAATATTGTTTTGTTCACTGATCACTCCCCCTAGGGATTCCATTTATGAGTTGGAATGTAATACCATGGATAAGACTTGGCCTTCCTAAAAAATTACCAAAATTTTAATAAATTACCATTCCAAACATCCCCTTTTACCATATTTTCACATTTTTTCTACCTCCTTGGTGTTCCCTTTATGAGTGTCAATTTAAGACCATGGATAGGACCTAGCCTTCCTCACAAAATTTTCTAATATCCAAGTCACAATGAAATTACATGTGTAAAATATGAGATAAGATGTGATTTATTATGAGCTACATGTCATTGACATGATTATCATATTGATTTAGTATGTTTTATACTTACTCCCTTAATATTTCACTTTTATCTTCTTATTTTTCAAGTGCATGTAGGAATACAACCACTTTTATTAAGTTTTTCATCCTTCCCAACTTGAATTACTGTGATTAATTTAAGACCATTTTACCAATTTTTTTAATCTTTTATACTTCTCAACGTGATTTAGTATGATTGATTGACTTAATTTATTTATTTTTATACCATTAATCTTTTACATGCTTTCCATTTTATTACATTATTTTTATACTTCCCAATGTGATTAGTGTGATTTTACTTGTTTTAATTTGGTGCTAATCTTTTTCATGGTTTAAAAAAAAAAATTTCCTCTTGTTTAACACATTTTTGGTTTATTATAATTAGTAACCTTTTATTATTACACATTTCCCATTATGATATAGTGTGTAGTGAATTTAGTTTTGATTAATTATACTTTTCCAAATCTTTTTCACTTGTTTATTTTTAACCATGCATGTGTACTACATAATGCTAGAAAATAAAAAACCACACATATATTTCATATAACATATACAAAAAAATAAATATACATGTGGTATAAAAAATATATCCATGCATCCACAACCACAATCAAAATACAACCCATAAGATCAACATCTAACAATCAAAATAGAATATATATATATATATATATATATATATATATATATATATCATGTGTTTTAATATAAAGTATAAATATAGATCACTCAAACTCTATGATTGGGATCTATCATGTCTATCTTGTGGCCTCACCATGATACCCATAGATGCCTCAAACTTTACCCTCTGAATAGTGCACTGTAATGAGGCTATTCGAGATCTCAAACCTGCTACCTATCCCTGTAGGTTGGCCACCTGGGCTTGCACCTATTCTAACTATATAGTGGTAGCTATATGCATGGATCTCTCTTAAGTCAAGGCATACCATGCCTATAATTATCTTACTCCAACCCATAATAGTGACTGTATCCCATATTCATGTGCCTGTAACTACCTTGTAACCTCCCCCACTAGTTTGAACCAACCTGCTCGAGCTAGGGAAAATGGTACCATAGGATCATAAAATGTTGTGGGGTCATATGGTGCTAGTAATCCATCCAAAATATCATGGCATGATCCCATAACTAGAGATCCCCATCTAACCTCCTCATCTGTAAGATTTAAAAAATCCATGTTGGGATTAGTTTTCACATTGTGTGAATTTAGGTATTTACGACGAGGTAAATATTAAGTTTGAGTATTTATAGGTTGATATTTACCAAGAGTTATAATTAGTTAGTTTGTTAATCAGAATGTTATTACATAAAAAATATTATGATATAGGTTAGAATATTTTTTTTTGAGATATATTATTTATATTGTTATAACAATATATCATATTTAGTAGTTTGTATAATCATATGATTTTAAGTGGTGAAATTATAGGAAACATATTCCTAAATATTTGTATTATATCTTAAATGATTAATTAATGAGAAGAGAGTAGAATATTTTATGTTGAAGTAATTCTCTATGTGTTGGGTGTTTGGGTCTATTTTATAGTGCATGAGTTAATTACTTGCATATAGCTCTTTGAATTCACAACAATGGTATTAGAATAGCACTAGATCTTTTCTATAATGGGAGCCTAATAAATTTTAAGGGGTTGTTTATAATATGTTCTTCCCCTGTGTATGAAAGAAACTTCTCTATTGTTTCTATATATTATTATTTAAATATTATTTTAGCATAAAAGGTGTGCATTGGTTTACAGAGGCATAGGGTAAATAAAGTTGAAGCAAAACATATGTTTGGATCTATTTCCTAGTTAATCATTTTGTTTAGTCTGCTCTTGTTAGCATCAATCCTCAACAACTATTACTCAGTGGAGAATCATTATAGATCAATACATCACAACACACACACACACACACACACACACACACACACACACACACACACACACACACACACACACACATGTATGTATATATATATATATATATATATATATATATATATATATATATATATATATATATATATATATGTATGTATGTATGTATGTATGTATATATATATATGTATATATATATATATATATACATATACATATACATATATATGTATATATATACACACACACACATATATATACATAGATATATATACATACACACACACACACACACATATATATATAAACACACATATACATATATATATATATATATATATATATATATATATATATATATATATATATATATATATATATATATATATATATATATATATATATATATATATATATATATATTATGTATACACACACACACCAATGCACACACACACAGATATATATATATATATATATATATATATATATATATATATATATATATATATATATATATATATATACATACATACATATACACACGCACGCACGCACACACACACACACATACACACACACATATACTTGATATGGAAATAGATGACCTATTTGTGTATTTATCTTCTATTTGAATGCATCCTCATCTTGTGCATTCATTGCTATTTACGTGTCAATATCCTTTCTGATGTAATGACCTAGATTTTTTATGTGTGATTCATTTTTGTTGTATATATAAACAATAGTTGGCCCATTTTGTAATCAGTTATAACTTCTAGCATAGATTTAAGAAATTAAAAAAGAGTGAAAAATTGTTGAAAGACATTTCATAGATAATTTTGGAGGCAGAAGCATCCAAGGTCTATGATTTGTGGTAGAGATGATGTTATTTGAGTGAAGAAGACACATTGTCTACTATCCAGTACTTTTAATAATGAATCTAAGAAATATTCAAACCTAATAGCTACATGATTGATTTGAAGACAATAAAGGCCATAAATTCAAGTACCCAACATTGAGATCTTTGAGAAGACACTGTCATTCCATGAAATTGATTCAATTGTATCATGAATTTACCAATCATGTTGGTGTTCATCGATGATTTGATCCATAAAGCAAAATCTATGGCATGAAAGGTGAGTTTATTCTCCATGTAGATTTCATGGCACTCCTTTAAAAAACACTCTTGTTAGTTTTGAAAATCTTAATTCAATTAGATTTTAGGTATTAGTTCTTTCTTTTATTCAGTCCAGGCATCTCAATTTTATTTAAATATTAAGTTTAAGTCATTTATGTATTTGTGATTTTGTTGTCCTCCACATCATATAATCATAAATTAGTCTTTAGTTTTAAATTCAATAGATGTTACTAAAATATTTATAATATCTTTTAAGATTTATGGTTATTAGTGTTATTTCAACTTTTAGACTAGGTGTCAGTTTATACAAAGAGTTAGTATATAGTATTTATTATTATTATTATATAGTTATATATGAGTCAATATCAATGTTTTATTCATGAAAACAATAATAAGTCAAGAGTCAATTTGTGTGTTGAGTCATTGTATTAATAGTCTTATGTCAAAATTCAAAATTATCCATGGATGCATTATCAGGGTAATCAATGTCCATTTTGCAAAAGATATATCAAGAGTGTGGGGGGAGGAATTTTATTCACTAATCTAGCTATTTGAGCTACATACTAGAGGTTGGAGGATACATGGAGGATAGAGGTATTTAAGTGACCTCTAATCAGTCATCAATGATAGGACCGTACTAATGATGTGGTGACATTTTACGTGATGTGTTATTTTTAGTTGTGTGGATTATAGTTTTTTTAGTGTGGTGTGGTAGTTACATTTGTTAGGAATAAATAAAAAATTAATGCAAAAATAATTTAATAGAATCAAAATAATAAGAGATATGAATAGAGATGCATAAATAATAGAAATAAAAATGCACAACAAAAAGACCAAATTTAACATGGTTTACCTAATGTGGGCTACATCCACCAAGAAACACTTGCTCAGATTTTATTACAAGCCACAAGAGTAAAATCCACTCTCAGATTAGTCTTCTCCCAATTATAATGCATATAATATTGTTTGGAGATGTGCTTGATAAACCCTTTTAAATTCACACCTAAATTCACACACTCTTTTATTCCTTCTCAAACCTTTGTTCTCATGATATATTACCTATTGAATACCCATATATACATAATAAATAAACATAGTGGTTTTACAAAATAATGGGCACCAAAACCATGGGCAATGTCAACCTAAAATGGTTCCCCATTAAGGGGGTTCCAAAATTTTTTTTAGGGGCTACCGCCCCTGAACCTCTATTTGTCAAGGGATGCCATCCCCAAATCCCTTCTTAGGGCCTGACCCAACTTCAAAACCTAGTGAGAATACATAAAGAGTGTAAAATACATTTTAAATGTATAGTATTTGAAATACATTGTAATCTATAAATAGGCTCCATAACATAACAACATTTATTTTTTAGCATGTGTGAGAAATAAAAATAGTTGTACCTATTCACTTGTGAATGATATTCCCATGAAAGCCTTTTTGTATATTTACATTAGAGAATGTTGATCTAAAAATAATTGTAGCAATCATGATGAAAGGTTAGTGGTAAACCTATGAAAATCATTTTTTAAGGTTAGTGGTTAACCTGAGAAAACCATTTTGTAAGGTTATTAGTGAACATGAGAAAACCATTTTGCAAGGTTATTGGTGAACCTATGAAAACCATTTTGGAAGGTTATTGGTGAACCTAGAAAACCAATTGTATATGAGTGTGAAGGAAGAGATGTGAGATGACACATGTATGTAGAGAAAATCATGAGCACACGAAGGTGACAAGCTACAATCAGAAAAAGAGATATATTGTACCATGTAAAAAATATTGGGGGGGGGGAGAATGTTGGGATTAGTTTTCACATTGTGTGAATTTTGGTATTTATGAATAGGTAAATAGTAAGTTTGAGTATTTATAGGTTGATATTTACCATGAGGTAAATATAATTAGCTAGTTTGTTAATCAGAATATTGTTATATAAATAATATTATGAGATAGGTTAGAATATATATTGTTGAGATATATTGTTTATATTGTTATAACAATATATTGTATTTATTATTTTTCATAATCATAGGATTTTGGGTGACATAAATTACTGGAGAAATTATAGGAAAAATATTCCTATATATTTATATTGTATATTAAATGATTAATTAATGAGAAGAGAGCATAATATTTTGTGTTGAAATAATTCTCTATGTGTTCAGTGTTCAGCTCAATTTTATAGTGCATGATTTAATTATTTTCATATATCTCCTTGAATTCACAACAATAAAAACTAGATAGATATCATATCACATATATATTTCAAAAATATATCTATCTACAACTATATACAACTAGTATTCTATCTCAAAGATAATTAAAAATCAAATCATTTATTACCTATCCTGGTGTCACCAATCACCATCTCTCCATCTACTCATCCACTGAGAATGGTCTATCCATATAATCATCCCTCGATTACCTCATATGTGGGACAACTCCCAATCAAATCAAACCCTATGATCACTACCTATACATACCTCAAGCCTCTCCTCAGTGGTGCATCTATAGACCAGTTCTACCTTAGGTTAACTAATGGATTATCCTAGATAGCCAACCTCTATGCTCTATCTCACCACTAACATCTCCATTAGTGGTGTGATTGAGGTGGTCTCTGATCCTCCTAATATGGTGCTAACTATGGTAATTATAAAACTCTTACATCCACATCCATGTCCTCTATAGCTATCAATTATCATGCTCAACCAGTCCATGGTTTCACATGATATAGTCTGATCTCCAATCTCTCACCTAACACTCCTCCTCTCCCCCTTTATTATCTTGCATGATGAGCCCAAAATGTAGGTACCACTATATGATCCACTAGGTGAGGGAGTCAAAACTATCTAGGCAAGTGTGATACTAGTTATAGCTCTACCCACCAAGTGTAGTCACTTTTGGTCCACTATCATGCTAACCCTAATGCCACAATCACCCAACTTGGCCAAACAATCATAATGTGTACATAAGGCTACCAAACAATCTCTACTTGTGTGATCATCTATAACATTGGAATGTGGGGCATAAACCATGCACCCAATCCTATCTTCACCTCAAAACTTGAGGTAATCAATTATCAACCACATGTGGCAACCTAGCTTGACTATATATTAGGAACCTCTCATATATCCAAGCACTCAGTAGTACCATTGGCCCATGAGAGTCTACCATTTAGACAAAATCCCATATATATCATACATGAGCTAAATCCATATGATAAAACTCAAGTCATATAGTGCCCTTGATCTAATATAGTCTAACATAAGGCTATCACATATAATGGTACCTTACCATTCAACTTGTGACACATTATTTATGCTATCAAAATTCTTATCATAGCCTTTCACATATCCAAAATTTATGTAATATAAATTTTAAGCAAACTCACCCTCAGTCCTAAGTAAATACTATCCAAGCATATTACCCACTAGGATAGTTCTCATCTCTCTTCCTAATAATCTATTGTCCTTGTGATCACTGGTGCCCCCTATAAGAAGTTTAAGCAATGCATGGACATCCTCCAAAGTGATACCAACTTTTATGGTATACCCATCCACCACCCATCTAAATGTGTTGGTTAAATTCTCTCATTCTCCCAAGAACATGACCATGAGTTCAACACTCAGTAGGATCCATCATGTCTCCATGATGCCTCCCAAACCCAACATTACCAATCTAGCTCTATCTATATCTATCAAGTGTTCTAATAGATCAGGTAGCCATGATTCATCAACTAATCACCAAATCTTTTGTGTCTCTATGAAATATAAAATAAAAAAAGATATATTAGATCTCCATGTTACTCATAATCAAAATACATGTAGAAAAGGGTGCTCAAAGGTGTCTTAGTCAGTTTTGGACTCATTACACTTAGGTGCAAATATGGGATATCCCTTCTATGCTCAAAATTTTACACTCAGTTATGATATCATCAATTCACATAAGGCACAAGCCTTATGCACTCACTTGAAGCATAAATGAGAAGGAACCAAGGCCTATATTGGGCTAGTTGTGCCATGGCACAAGTCATCAATTCTGGGACTTGGTCAATTCCATGAGGTTTCAAGAAGATTCATAGGTGTAAGCCTTTCATGGGTTAAGCATAGTGGTCTATAGACACAAGCATTTTAGTGGACTAATCATAGAGTCATAAGGGTGAAAGCCTTTATTAACTATAGCCTAACATCATATCAACACTTGAAGGGTCAAGGGGATGCTTTTAGTTAGAGTGTTCATACTAGGCTCACACTTCTTAGCAAGAGCAAGAACATTTGGTGCATGGGATTTATATACTTAGTCATTATATAAGTTACCACTAACATCATCAATATTTATAGGGATTCCATTAACAACTTAAATTAGAATCATGCATAACCATTCCTTAACATATTTGAATTTAAACTATAGTAATAAATCCATTATACACAATTTTTTTAGTAATATGAAAGATACATAGACTAGAACCATCATGTTTATTTCAAACATTCATCACCATTAATTAAAGCTTAAGTAATACATAGTTCATAATAAGAAATATGATTAAGTTTATACTACTTAATGGCCTAGAGGCTCATAAGTGAGCTTGGGCATAAACAAATGGAGCCTTCATGGAGTTTGAACTAGTCCTAAGTCTAATAGAAGTCATTAAAATGCATATAGAACTAATTTCAATTATCGAGAGATTTTTTTCACTAAATTCACACCCCTCGATTAATTGGTTCGAGCTCCTTTTATAACTAACCAAAAACATCTCTACTAAGGTGGAATGTGCACACCAGGTGCTAATTTGGAGCCTTTATGATCATTCCACTGGCTCAATCACCTTACAAACATTATGTTATATCTACCATGTATCACCACTCTTAGAAGATGCCCTAAAGATCTGGGTAATAGTTAACTATCTACAAATTGGTACAAGATATGAGCTAAAGCCTTCAGTTGGCACTAAGATTCTAAAAAGTCATCATCACCCAAAAATGATGCCTTGCATTGATGTGTCTATCATGTTGTTGTGAATCTTCATATATGGAAATAAGGGGATCAATATTACCCCATATAAAATTTCTAGTCCATCCTCAAACTATGATGCTAAGGTATTTGGGGTGGAGAATTTGAGTGCACTCTCCTTAAACTCAGCACTGAAGTCTTCAAAGACCTTTATGGTGATCTTGATTTATTTAGTAGTGCTATATTTTTTAGTGGATGTCATACTAAGTGAAATCACATAAATATTTTACAACTCCTTCCTGAAGGCCTCTAAATTTTCCTTAACCTTAGTCACACTCTCATCCAAGATTACACATTACTCACAAGCCTTAGTCTGTAGATCACAAAAGAGTACTTCTAGGTTCTATTATTGGTCCTTTATCTAGGTGCTTAGTGTAATGACATTTCCCATGATTTGCATGCATCTTGACTTGCTCAAAAATTACACCTGTGCCATCAACTTCTCCTTTTCTTCCTTTGCTTACTTGAGGTGTATATCTATGACTGATTCTTGGTTATAAAAGCTCAAGAAGATGGAATTGACTACATTTATGCCCTCTTTTGGCTTTGTAAAGATGTTTTCCACCTCTTTGAGCTTAAAAATAAGGTCCTTTTATATCATGGTGCATGGATATTCTTCTTCATTTTCTTCATGCACCAAATTAGGTTTCATCTTTAGAAGCATTTACTCCACTAGCACACATATCTTATCAACCTTAGAGAGGTTTAAAGTATCGATGCTGACTAGAGGGGATGGTATAGCCATATCTATGTGCTCACATAGCTACTATATTTTGAATGTAGTGGCTTGTGCTTCCTCCTTAGCTTATTTATAGATTTGCTTCCATTTTTTTGCCCTACCATCATTGATTATATTCTAGCATACAACCTTAGTGGCCATCCTGATAAGCACATTCATAGATCACTTTGGGTTCATGACATGTGGATTTATAATGAAGGATTCATTCTATTCCTTATGTTATTTTATGCCCAAAATAACCACTTTAGGCACCTTAAAGTAAGTCTCATCCTTGTAATGATAAAATATAAATATAATTTATTTGTGCATCCTAATAGTGGCAGCTTGGTGGGGCATGGTGTCAAACATGTACAGTTATTCATCCTCTAATCCATTTTTTAACCTTTCCCTAATGCTTAGTTTTATGTCATCCTTATCAATAATGACCACCTCTATTTGTTCTTCCTCCTCTTAATTGGTGCCATCACTTTCCTTAGAGGACTCTTCAATTTGTTCCTTAGGGGTTTATTCTTTAGACTTTTCCCCTTCATCCAATTTTTCTTCTTGAGGATTCTCAATATTCACATATAGGTTAATTCCATCAGTTCCAATATCACCTTATTGCTATTGGGTTTCTTTAGCTATCTCCATTTACTATTTTTAGGCACCAATATTACCTTATTTTTCTTTAAGTTCCCCTTCACTACTTGGGTGCAACTTTTGTGTAGCTTCTTTTGCTTAGATAGTGGGGGTACTGAGTGCTTACTTGACTACTTCAATGGCTAGTCCTATGCCTTTGGGAACCTTTTTGACCTTCTCTACCTTATATATTCTTTTTCCTTTGCACATCTGTGCTTCTCTTAAAGTGTTAGTTCCATCTCAATTTCTTCCTCATTTAGGCCCATTTTCTTCCAAACCCTTATTTTATCTTCTTTTGTTCATGGTAGTGGTGTGGAGGGTTATTTTATGGATGAGGATCCCATAAACTCTTATAATTATTCAATCATGAGGTTGTGCCACTTTGGAGGGTCTCCTAAAAATCCTTAGTGCTTGGATCCTCTTCATCTTTAAATTACATTATGTAGGTCCCTACACTTTCTTCCTTAGTTTCTTCCTCCAAACCATGTGCAAGGGTCTCTTGCTTTTCAATTTCTAATAGAATTATATTTGGGAGCACAACTAGTCCCTTTAGATTTTTTTTTCTTTTTATTGGAATAATCAGTCTAACATGAATGTTACGTGCTTCTTTGGAGCTAGAGGTGTAGCTTATTCATCAGAAGTAATATTCAACCTAATGTGCTCCTCAATCTCCTCAAGTATCTCTCCCTACTTCTTTTGGGGGGTCTTCTCCTATGTCTTTGGTGCTAGATTCCCTTAATCACCTATGAAGAGTGGGAAATCATCATATATTTTTTCAATTATTCCCTTCTTACATGGCTTCATATCGTAATACATATTGAAGATGTGCCTAATTATTATTTACCTCTGTAGGGGATGGAGGTTCATTCGGTTAGAGTCATCCTCCTCATAATTTATGGCCTTGGACTTGGGGTGCACATTATAACACCTCAACCTGCTCCTTTATTGATCCATGGTCTTCACTAGGATCTCTAACTACTACATATTGGGAATCCTCCTTAGTGTTGATATGAAAAATTTAGCAAAAAATTCGTAAGGTAAATTTAACCAACTAGATAGGTTTCCATATGTGAACACCAGAAACACTATACTAAAATGTTATATGATGGTAAAGGTCACCATTCCCACCATATATTAGGGGAGCTCTTGAGGGATGTGCCATTCAATCCTAAACACCTTAATATACCTGTCACACCACCTTTGAACCCTTGTCTTATATTTTTGGGAGAAGCTGCATGGGCAAATGAAGTCTTGGTAATTTAATGTCAAGGAGTAATTTTATGGTGGGAATACCCAAAGGTTATTATTATCACCATTAAGCATGCCAATCTCTTCCATTATAATCAATATCATCATAGACCCCCACTAAAAGATCTTTCATACCTTGTGGCATTCCAGCATGTTCTTAATAATCTCCTCGACAATAAACTTAGAGATGTTGAGATTTTGCCCTTGTACCATGTGATGGGTGATGTACAAGTAGGTCTTGTTGATGTCAGACCACCTTCCACTAGGGCATAACTTAGAGTTAACTATTATCAACTAGAATTACACCTTGAGCTAAGCAAGGAGGTTATTTAGGCTTTCTCACTCAAACCTTGGTTGAACATGGGAACAACCCCAGGATGTGAGTCACCTATGTTGGGGTTGAAACTTTGAAATATGATGGATTCCTCTTTGATGCTCACCTAAGACTAAATCTAAGCCTAATGCTTCATAGGAAAAAGGTTAGAAAGAGAGTAAGGGATCCTAATAAAGTTAACCAGATGATGCACCAAAATTAAAGGGAAACTCCCACAATCTCGAACCCACACTAGATCAACAAAAGATAGTGATAACTTACACAACCTTAAGATCAAGATAATTTTCATAAGTATTTTATACAAGAGGTTTAGAATAAAACACTAATCTAGACCTAAAAATAACATTAAAAACCCTTTAAACAAATTTAGAAAAAAGGACCATGGATAAAGAAGATTCTCCTTCACATAATGCCACAATACACAACTTGCCAAACATAGATTCAAGGAAAAATATAGGAAAAGAAAGTCCTATTGAATTAATAGGTATTTATTGTAAATACTTGACAAGGTGAAGACTAATCGAGCTAAGTATGATTTACAGTATCTCAAGGAAAGTCCTGTTTCTTAGAAAGATAAAATAAAGTCTAAAATCTAAGGTCCCTTTAAAAAATGGAAAGAAAGGGTTAATATAGGAGAAGGGGAAGAGGAGAGAGAGAAGGGGAGAAGGATTTTGTTCATGAAAATTAATGAGCCATTAACTCCAAGAGATGTTTTACCAGGATTTTGGTCCAATTAGAATAGGTCATTAAGACCAAGATATTTATGATTTACTCAGAAGCCTCTAAATCATTCTATTTTGAGCAAGATACACTAGAAGATAAGAGTTTTCCAAAAGTGGCAAGTCATGATCTAGCTAGAAGTAAATAATCCAACTAATTTCCAAATCCCTAGGTTCTAATCTATCAATATTCCACTAGATTTCATCAAGAAGATAAAATCTTTATCTACCAAGGACATGACATGCCTATCTTGAGTAGTGGTTTATCGAGGGCCTGACTTGGGATGGTATTTTCACTTATTCATATATCTATTCTATACCTTGGATCCTAGATAGAGATAACTATAGGTGAAAACCAATCTAAAGATATTGGTTTTCTTATAGTTTTATATGTAGATGGATCTTTATTCAATGTTAGGTCTTAACTGAATCCACATTGAGCTCCTTCCCTTTACTTATTCTACCAAATTAGGTTGGGCTTGAGTTTAGGTTCCTTTATTTACTTGCTAAGTGAGGTCCATTCATGCTCTACCAACTTTTATCAAAATATCTTGACTCACCTATTTACTAGTATCTATCAATATCAAAATCACCTCAAACTATTGACCCTTTTGACTTCATTTCGATCCATTGGATTTTTAGATTTGATTAAACATGGATCATAGATATTTGGGGACCCACTACCCTGATCTCAATCTCTCATTAGTTATTGGGATTCACTGACCATCTGACTTACTTCAAACTCCTGTTTAATTGACACTTATCATCCATCTTTCTTAGGTTCCCACCAAGAATTTGGATCTAAATGGTCACTTTATGGGTCTTAAAAATGACGTTCATGTAGCCATCCACCATTTCTTAACCAAGTTTTCAATTTTATAACTTGAAGCATAGAGATCATGGGGGTACTAAACTTGTAGAGAATGGACCTAACACTAAAAGGAACAAACCTTTTTGATCCACTAGCCAAATGAGCTTTCCATATGATTTTACAAAAAGTTTGAAGTTGACTGGTTCATGTGATCCTATATGACGTCTTGATGATGGTCTAACCTAAAATGGATAAGTATGGAAACTTATAAAATTCTTCACTAGGATCCAAATTTTCCCATGCATATCTTTTGTTGAGCTAAAACATGTGAGCTTAAACTTGGTGCATATGAACTAGACCCCAAAATGAACAAACCCATGAGATTGTTTCTTATTGACTCATCCACACATGTGAGATCTAGTGTCAATAAAATGCTTACTTGTGTTTTCTAAATGCTTCATCAAACCATGCATGAATTTTCTATATGGGCCAAAAATGGCAAACATCTTTAGTGACTCGTAGGGAAGCATGCCTGTTAAGCTTGAGAACCTAGTCCATCTATTAGTCTATTAGGCATGGAGTCACTTCTCTACAATTGAGATGATCATGAAGAAGATGCAAGGTTGCCTCTTTTTGGAACTTCCTCTTGAAATAACAAGGACCAAAATGAAACAACAAAGGCAAATACATGTAAGTACATTTAGGAAGGAAAAAAAAACTAAACTACTAAAAAAAGTACACAAAAGCAGTTTAGAGAAAAACATAAAACCTACTATAACCTATATATAAGGTAAAAATTTACAAGTACTTCCCACCTAGATAAAATTGAAATGATTTGGCATCACTTGTGATAAACTAGGCTAGAAAACACCTTGCCTTTGAGATCTTATAGTATGTGAGATAAAATGCTAGGCTGTTGATTCCTTTGGTATACTCTCACATAGATGAAAAAGGGAAAACATGTCTCCACTATATGCATATTGGTCCATTTATTCAAGGCTTGATCTAATTTGAATTATAGGCCCCATACAAACTCCTCTTTTGAACTGGTGCTTGGTTGACTATCCAGACTTAGGTAAAAAATATCTAAGTCACCCCAAAAGGTAGTTTCCTCTTGGTCATTTGAGACAATGCCAATTTCAACACCACATTCAATTTGTTTTCTTTGGAGGGGACCATATGGTAGTTTATCATTCCACCTAAGGCCTAGCATGTCATATCCTTGTGGCTCTAAATTTGACTATTTTCCTTCATTTTTTAAGGCATCAATACTATCTTCAAAGAATATTTCATCTTGAGATGGGTTAGCACCCTCCACCTAATGGGTGAGTTCTTATTCATGCTCTAGAGGAGGTATAGGCTGGTTAAGAACCTATACTTGATCCATGAATTCATAGTATAGTTATTTCCATACTTCTTGATCTTATTTTTCATCTATTTCTTCTTCAAGCTCATTTGTGACCTCTCCAACATGGTTAACTAATTAATTGACTATATCAGTCTCTACATCTTCATTATTTACGTCTACAAACATACCAGATAGAAGCTCTTAGGACCAAAAAAAATCTTCCCTACTCTCAACCACATCTTTGAATTCTAAAATATCAAATCCATATCAAGAAGTTAGATTAAATCCTGACTCCTCTCCTTTTGAAAGAAGTGGACTGCCTAATATGACCTCTTCATCGTAGACACTTGTGCTATCTTCTTTAGGATATTTTTGAGGTAAGGAGGGAGAGTATTGAAACTCTTGTATACCAAGATCATTGAGATGATATATATTTATTTGATTCATATCTTGATCAACCAGTCCTTCTCTTATGAAGACTGGATCCTGGACCTTCTTAGCTAACATTTCCCTTTTTTGTTTTGTACCCTTCCTGATTGGTTTCCATGAGGGGAACATGGTGGAATATTTGGACACTTCTTCCCTTTCATAAATGGGTGTGGCATGGGTGGGATTCATAGTAAAGGGTATGAAATAGTTAGGGTCAATAACATAGGAGAGGATTCAAGATGGAAAGACTTCATATTCCTTAGTTGATATAGGTGAGGTTTGATAAGGTTGACTAGAGGGGAAATTAGGTTGATATGGAGGGTAGATAAGCTTTCTAAAGGGTTGATAGGAATGATTATATGGCTTTTATACTAAAATTTGAGGAACACTTGGGGTGAATCCATGAACATTGCTAATTTGATATGAAGGATAAGGAATGAATAAACATCTATTTTGATCGAATGGGTGGTGATTGTATATACCAAATAATGGTGATTAGGCACTTGGGCTGATTAAACCAACTGATGGATGTTCAAATTTTCCAATGATCTTTTTTACAATTTCTCCAAAGGTTAATGTGTAAAAGAACAACACCAAAAAATCTTCTGCTACTTTGGACCTTAGTCCTATCGAGCATGTTAGAAACTATTATTGAATAGAATTGCACCCTGAGATGAACAAGGAGGTTATTCAGGCTTCCTCGCTCAAACCCTAGTCAAACATGGGAACAAACCCAAGATGTGGGTCACCTATTTTGGGGTTGAAAATTTGGAGTAGGCCAGCTTCTTCTTTGATGCTCGCCTATGACTAAAATTAAGCCTAATGCTTCATGAGAAAAAGGGTTAGAAAGAGAGTAAGGGCTCCTAAGAAAGTTAACTAGGTGATGCATGAAAATTAAAGGGAAACTCCCATAAGGTCTAACCCACACTAGATCAGCAAAGGATAATGCTAGATTACACAACCTTAATATCAAGTTAATTTGCATAAGTATTTCATAGAAGAGGTTCAAAATAGAACACTAATTTATACCTACAAACAACATTGAAAACCCTTTAAACAAAGTCATAAAGAATGACTGTGGATGAAGAATATTTTCCTTCACACAATCCCATAATGCACAACTTACCAAACATAGATTCAAGGCAAAATATATGTTAAACAAGTCCTATTTCATTAAGAGGTAGTTATTAAAAATACTTGATAGGGTTAAGCCTAATCAAGATGAGTATGCTTTGTAGTATCTCAAGGAAATTCCCATCTCTCAAAAAGATAAAAGAAAGCATAAAATATGAGGAACCTTTACAAAATGGAAAGAAAGGGTTAATATAGGAGAAGGGGAAGAGGAGAGAGAGAAGGGGAGAAGCATGTTCATGACAATTAATGATCCATCAGCTCTAAAATATGTTTTTCTAGGATTTTGGTCTAATAAGAATAGGTCATTATGAGCAAGACATTTGTGATTTTCTTAGAAGCCTCTGAATCATTCTATTTTGAGAAAGCTACACTAGAAGACAAGAGTTTTCCAAAAGTGGCTAGTCATGATCCAATTGGAAGTAAATACTCCAACTACTTTCCAAATCCCCAAGTTCTGATCTATTGATCTTCCACTAAATTTCATCAAGAGGATAAAATATTTATCTGTCAGGGACACGTCATACCTATCTTGAGTGGTGGTTTATCGAGGGCCTGACTTGGGATGGTCTTTTCACTTAGTCACATATCTGATCTATGCCTTAGATATTAGATCAAGATAACTATAGGTGAAAACCAATCTAAGGATATTGGTTTTCCTATAGTTTTACATGTAGATGGCCCTTTATTCAATGTCAGGTCTGAACTAAATCCACATCGAGATCTTTCCCTTTAATTATTCTACCAACTTAGGTTTGGCTTGAGTTTAGGTTCCTTTATTTTCCTTTTGAGTTAGGTCTGTTTATGCTTTACTGACTTTCATCAAAATATCTTGACTCACCTCTTTGCTATTGACTGTAAAAAATGCCTTGGATTGTTGACCCTTTTGACTTCATTTCACTTCATCAGATTTTGAGATTTGATTAAACATGTACCATAGATCTTTGGGGACCTAATTCCCTAAGCTCAATCTCTAATTGGTTTTTAGGATTCACTAACCATTTGACTTGATTTGAACTCTCATGCACTTGACACTTGTTAGTTGTGTGTTCTTTCTCAGGTTCCTGATAAGATTTTGGATCCAAATAGTCACTTTATGGGTCTTAAAAATGATGTTCATGTAGACATATACCATTTATTAACCAAATTTACAATTTTATAACTTGAAGTGTAGAGATCATGAAGGTACCACACTTGTAGAGAATGTACCTAACATTGAAAGGAATAAATCCTTTTGATCCACTACCTAGATGAGCTTTCAACATGATTTCACAAAAAGTTTGAAGTCGACTAGTTCATGTGATCCTACATGATGTCTTGATGATAGTCTAGCATAAAATGGATAAATATGGAAACTTAGCAAATTTTGTGCTAGGAGATAACTTTTCCCATGCATATCTTTCATTAAGCTATAAAATGTGAGATGAAACTTGGTGCATATAAACTAGACCCCAAAATAAACAAACCTATGAGATTGTTTTTTTTTGAATTACCCACATGTGTGAGATCCAGTACCAAAAAAATTCCTACTTGTGTTTTTTATGTGCTTCATCAAACCATGCAAGAATTTTCTATGTGGGCCAAAAATGGCCAACACTAACTAAACATGCCATGGTCCTCATGCTGGAGTCTTTTATGTCCTTGATTAGGAACACGAACCCTACCTTATAGTATTCCAAGAACTTCATGACCCTTTCCACCTCCACATTATCCTCCATTATCTAGTAGATGTCTACCCCTATGCCTGGGATTCCTATGATCTTAATGATGAGGTGCACCAATATCCGCATGTGCCTCCCTAAGAAATAGAATCTGTCACCATAGACACATAAGAGGAGGAATTGTTCCAATTCCTCTAACTTGCCAAAAATTGGAAGCTTATATAATTGGGGCATGCCTATTGTTACCAACTTGTCTTAGATGGAGACATCAAATAGTGCCACACCCTCCTTGGTCTTCTTTTCTATATCAACCATCCAGTCCTAGTTGAGTTCTTTTGTATTGATTAGAATTTGATGGTTGTATTCCTTATATATATATATATATATATATATATATATATATATATATATATATATATATATATATATATATATATATATATGCATATGAATGATACCCATTTACCCCCATAATGACCTTAGGAGGGAAATGCATTTCTATATAAGTAAGCTTAGCACTTGACTCTAGGTCTACCACTACAATGCTGACTCCTACCAGCTACACCTCTTTCTTCAGAATGGCTACTTATTTTATTATCTATGCCTTCTTGGCATCCTTCTATGCCTTTGATGGACCTAAAATTAATTTTTTATTACCCATTCTAAACTAGATACTATTAAAGCATGGTAAGTTGATATTCCTAAAGCCCTTAATGTTACTTTGTGCTTCCTCATAGTCGTGGGGTCTGCAACTATGAATTTAGCTCTTAACTTTAACCATTATTAATGATAGCCTTAACATCTTATATAATTCCTACTATTTGCTATATCTCTTAATCTCTATCTACTCGACTCCTATTTAATTCTAAATAGAATGCAATCTTGCCATGGTTTGACAGTTCTCACTTGGGGCAATAGATTCTCTAGTTTTCACTTTTGATAGTTTTTTCTCATTTTTCTAGCTTTGGCTCTAAGTTTTGTGTTAAATTCACACAATGTTTGTAATCTTTCAAATTTTGTTGTTCACCCCATTATACCTTAGTTTTAGCTACCTCATTAATGGCTAGTGAGTATTGACATGGTGGCACATGGATTTCTTAAAATCTACTAAACCCACAAAATCCAAAAAAATCCATCACCACATTCTCATTTATTATAGATATTTTTACCTCCACCATCACTATATTAACTTTTATTAATGGTGTATTTAGTGAAGTGACAGGTGATTCAAATGGTCACTTCTTATCAACCATTAGTTGGGTAATAGTTATCTTGATGATCTTTCCCTTGCACTTTGTTCACCATGGCATGAACTTCACCCTTCTTATGACAACCTAGGTGTAAAACTTCATATGCACATGATCTAACCTCCTTGGTTCCATCTCTCCTTAGTGCTGCCCTTCCTTTCAAGCGTTCTTCCATTTTTTGGTCAATTTATTTCACCTTCATCTCTTACTTTGGCCTTCCCTACCCAAAAAAATTCTTACATTGTTATTTTAATGCTTCATTCTCTCTCTACTTGGTTTATTGTGTACTAGCATCTTGTGCACCTCCCTAGATTCTCTTCTATTGATCTATTGCACACATCTCTCTAAAATTGGGAAACTTGACATGCTTAAAGCTTAGGTGTCTAGCATCAAAAACTTAGAAATAAAATGTACTCGACTCACTTGATTGCATTTATGGGTGTAAGCATCATAAAATTTCTCCTATGGGTTGAAAAGCACCACACTTAGTTAACATAATAAAAATAGAACAAACACAAGGAAATATTTTGATTGTGCCAAATTTTATTATGGTCAACACAAGGAACCTAAATTGTGATTAGGAAGTTGATTCTTGATGCTGCAATCACCATCCTATTAATTATAGGGATTTAATATGTTACTGTTGAAATGCCTAGGGAGCATTTCACCCATTAACATGCATAGTTTGCATGCGTTAGTCTCCAATATGAAATGGATGACATAGGGTCCCATTAACCTAGTCTATAGCTTGCTTGGGTGCTTGAGGTACTTTGAGTCATATAACAAGACCAATGCTCTTTCATTAAGTACATTATGCTTGATGTACTTATCATGTTATAACTTGTGATGCACCTTTTCTATCTATTGGTTCCATCTTGCTTAGGTTCATGTCTCATCCAAGCTCTTTAAGTATTCTAGTCATGCACTCAAAGACTCTTGGTCATCCAGTCAACCAATATTCACAATGCACAGTGAGGGCACTTTAAATTCCATCGATAAAAAATAGCTCTATGCTAAACACCAATTAAAATGGTGTAGACTTATTCAGGTGATTATACATCATGTGATGGGCCCATAATACTATTAACACATGGTCATCGTAATATTTGTGACCAATGTCACATATAGTTGTGAGGTATTTTCCCAATATCTTATTGAATGCCTTAGTGGTGCCATTTACTTGGGGATGATAATGTATTGTCTTATGGTGCACCACCATGTATACAATCAATAAGATTTTAATGGCCTAGTTGATGAAGTGTGTGCCATGGTCACTAGTCAAACTAAAGGGGAAACCATAGTGACCGATGAATTTATCCCATATAAACCTTATGGCTATGGTATCTATGTAATATTTGGTAAGAGCTACCTCATCCCACTTGGTGAAGTACTCTATGGCCACTAGAATGTATCATTCACCTGTGCACCTTGCAATGAGAGTAATAGGCCCAAAAAAGTCAATGGCCCATTTTTAAAATGGTGATTGGGAAAGGATGGGGATGAGAGGCATCTCATCCTAGTGGTTGGGATTTATTGTATGTTGGTAGATATCACATGTTTTAAAACAATCCTTTATATCCTATAATAGAGTTAGCCACCACAAGCCTAAATGTAGTACCTTGCATTCTATAGAGTCTCCAATATAATGGCCTTCAAAAATGCCCTCATGTGCTTCTTGCAATACTAAGTCCCATTCATACTCTTGGACACATTGGTTTAGGACCTCATCTTAGCTCAACTTATATAGTTCCCTATCAATGAGTTGAAAAGGGGTGATGTGAACTATGAGCTGCTTCTTTTTCTTAGTCATCATAGTCTAGGGTGTAGATCTAGATGTTAGAAATGTAGTGATTTTTGCCAAGTCTTCTAAGACATGATTTAACCTATATAGTTGTGTGTTAGGCATACCATATTCTATAGGTGCTACCACATTTCTAGAGTTGATACATGACAAATGGTCTAGGCCTGAGGTTTGTCTTCTAAGCTTTATGATAATAGAGAACTAGAATTCTTGAAAAAAATATATCCATAAAAAATGTACCCATGGAGAATGGGATTGTTCACTAGGTACTTAAGCACCTCATGATTAGATAATAATATGAAGGGGGTTGCCAATAGGTACTATCAAAACTTTTGTAGGTCATATACCATATCAAGCACCTTGCACTTAGTTGTGGTGTAGTTCTATTCTACCTTGGTAAATTTTCTACTTGTGAAAGAAATGGAATGATCTATTTTTCCTTTGCTTGGTTGCAATTTAATGGCACCGATCATAGTATCAGATACATTGACATGGACATGGAATGGAGTCATCCAGTCAGGAAATCATAATATTAGTGTGATTGTTAGTTTGATCTTTAGGGTTTCAAATGTATCTTCTTGTACTGTACCCCAATAAAATGGGCCATCCTTTTGTAAGAGCTCTTCTAGTGGTGCTACAATCTTGGAATAATTCCTTATAAACTTCCTATAATACTTATAGTGTCCAAGAATGGTGCAAATGCATTTCTACATTGATGGGGTTTGGAGCTGAAGGATGATTGCAATCTTCATGGGATCAATGAGTGGACCATCTTTTTAGATGATGGCTCAAGTAAAGTATAAAATGGAATTATGAAAACACACTTCTTGATGTTCAAAGAGACCTATAATTGCCTGTACCTATTTGACATCAAGTGTAAGTTATCATATAGATCCTTCACTAGCCCATACACAGTCCAATCATCTAAGTACACTTGGAGGAACTTATGAATGAAGTTCTTGAAAGTGGTTATCACCACTCAAGGAACACAATTGGTGCATTATTAAGTCCAAAGGGCATCATGTTGTAATCAAAACAACCCCATTCCATTTAAATAGTAGTTTTGGGCTTAACCTCTTATCCAATCTGGACTTGATGGTACCTTGAGAACCCATTAGTGAAACTGTATATCTCATAACCTATAATGCATTTGAAGACTTCATCACTAAAAAAGTTAGAAATGTCCTAGTTATGTAGGTAGTATTCAAAAATATATAGTCGACCCAAATCCATATGTGCCTATCCTTCTTAATGATGATAACCATGGGGATAACCCATTTAGATTCTTGTATAGGATAGGTGATGCATGTGGTTAGCATTCCATCAATATTTGTTTTGACCTTGGCATGAAGATTGGGGTTCATCTTGTAAGGTTGCTTCTTAATAAGTATCATCATTGACTAGATTGATGCTCATATTTTAAAGAAATGGGTGTACACCTTTCATGTCTCTATAGTTATTAGAGAACTAGTCTTGGAATTCCTTCAAGAGGTCCATAATATATGCCAACTCTGTGTCAGACCAATATATACCCAGAGTAACAATCTTTGGTTCCATTTCTAAGATGATATCTATTGGGTGAATATTTTGTCACCATCTTACTGAGGACAAAATAGGTGCTTCAACCACAACATAAGGATATTTAATTAGCCAAATGTGTAGGTCTACCACATCATAAAGAGATAAATCTCTCCTTTCAATAAGGTGAGGTTCCCTATAGACTCTTATATACTAATATAAACTAAAAATACACTTAGGGGTGAAAACATACCATCCATCTCTCTTTTTTTAGAGATGTTGTTCACAAAATAGAGGAGGATTTTGGTGTAATTACTGAAAGGGAACTTCTCTTCTTTCAGAAGTGATATTCAAGAAATAACAAGGCTCTCCCAAGGTAGAAATAGAAACCACAAGAAACCAACTAAAGCAAAAAGTTTTAGTTGTCTCTCCTACTGATTGGGACAATGGAACACATCAAGATTAAATGTAGCTCAAAGTTTGCAACTAAAACTGCTATATAGTATAGAATTATGAAGGATAAAGAGAGCAAAAAGTCTCTCTAGTATCCTTTACACAAAAAACATAGACTGAAAGCAATTATGGCAGCAAAAAGTCTCCCACAGTTAGTTTTCAGGACATCTTCTAGCTTATTTCCACTAATTCTACTTATTTGATTAAATGGACAAGACTGTATTTGGGAAATAGCCATAAGAACAATTTCCTAAAAGACACAAGCTTATTCTAACACAAAGTCTGGAAGGTCACTTGATTTCTTATTCATTTAACAAAAATGATTAACAGTCTGAGCTCAAAGTCTCAGGATTTCCTTTCAATTTGGGTAGATCTTCACTTCTAATAATAAAAATATCTCTGCTATACAAAATGGGAGTTTACAATATATAGCATTCCAAGGAAGACTTGGGCACCTCTTTTCATGAAATCGGCCCATGCTGAATTGAATGCCTTTAATATCTGTGAGAGAGCCATGTTGGAATAGGGCATTAGTCTTGACTTTGGTGTTTTAAATTAATTCAAATCTCCCTTCCTCAGCATGGGTCTTTTGGTTTTCTCATTGATGCTTACATGGCTATCCATTCGCCTTTACTTCATGTAGAAAAATAGGCCACATCTTTAAATATTTGTGTTCCCTAACTTCCACCTGGTGGACTATTTCACCTACCAAAAATAACTTTCCTATAGATATTTCTAGTTTTCCTTGCCATGTTTTGCCTTTAATTAGCAATATGAGCTCTTGGGGCTATCTTCTCGCTTCCTCCATTCACTTATTCAGCTCCTTTCTGGGTTGGTCACTGAGCTTGTTCTCAGTTATTTTGAAAATCAATGGTTGTTCTATTACCTTGAATTTGATGTTCATGGGGATGTCACTGGTCACCTCGAACCTCTTTGAACCTTGAACCTTTGAACTCTTTTGGTTCAAGGTTCAATGGTTCAATCATTTTGTGAAGGGCCACATTCACTCTCCTTTTCTTCTTTGGTTAAACCATCCCTTGAAATTCTTTCTAGAATATTCCACTTTCTTCATTCGCTCGAAGCTTCCTTTTGAACTTATGAACTCTTTGAACCCATTGAACCTTTGAACCTTTGAACCATTTTGGTTCAAGGTTCAATGGTTCAATGATTCATTCTTAATTCTTTGATTTTTTTTGAAGCATCAAACTCTTTGGATTTTCCAAGTCTGTCTAAGTCATTGAACCTTTGAACTTATTGAACCTTTGAACTCTTTTTGGTTTAAGGTTCAACGGTTCAATAGTTCAATCTTCATTCTTTGAAGCCTTCTTTTCTTTAAGTCTTTCAGACTTTATTAAACTCGTTGAACCTTGAACCTTTGAACTCTTTTGGTTCGAGGTTCAATGGTTTAAAGTTCAATCTCAACTCTTTAAAGCCTTCTTTTCTTTTAAGTCTACTAAAGTCATTGAATCGTTGAACTCATTAAACCTTTGAACCTTGCAAAGGTGGGGTTCAATGGTTCAACGGTTTAAAGTGGTTCATTTTATTTCTTTGAAGCCCACTGTTAAGTCTTTTGATTGAACCTGGGTGTTGAACCATCCTCAAAACACTAAGGAAATGACTTAAGTGTTTTGAAATTCCTTTGAAGAAGGCTTGCCTATTAAACGTATGCTTTCCTTAGCTAAAAAGGCTTAGATATTTGAAAAACTTAACTACCCAGAACATTTTTGAGAAAGAAAAGAGAGGGTTTTGGTCTGTAGAACCAAACTGATTAGTAGGTTATCCACAAAAACAAGTGATGGATTTTGAGAAAAATAATTGGCTCCAGTTGGGGAAATTCCATTGATTAAAAATAGAAATAGTTGAAGGGAGTAGAAACTAGAATCTCAGTGCCTTCATCTATGCTATTGGGCTACAGAGTCATGCTCACTTAAAAATAAAGGTGCCAAAAACCAAACAGTGTCAAAAATAAATGAAAAAAATAGGACAAAGAAAGACTATACAAATATACATATATACAAGTGGACTTATTTGATGCTTCAAGGATTGAAGTGTTTTAGATGCTGCCCACTATGAGGTAGAGAAAATGGCGTTCCATCTTGGTATTCCAATAAGAAACTATTTTCACCATTTAAATGATGAATGGTAAATGGGCCTCTCCACAAGGAATAAAATTTTCCATGCATTCCTTTTGGTTCTCTCCTCTTGTCCCAAAACAAGACTCAATATCCAATCTGAAAATCATGGATCTTTGCCTTCTGGTCGAAGAGTCTCTTCACCAAACTTTGATGCACAATAATTTGGTCTACCACCATAGTTTTTTGCTTATTAATTTTAGTCAAGCACATAATCCTTTTGTCGATGGAACTTTCAAAGGTTGAATCTTCTATTGCCTTTGCTAATTTTAATGCTGGTAATTCTTGGGTGATTGGTATCTCTGCATTCAGACCATAAAGAAGTTGGAAAGGGGACATACCAATTTCTCTCTTGGGTGTAATCTTTTCTGCCCATAAAGCATCAAATAATGCTTTATGCTAGGTTCTTTGATTTTCATCTACCATCTTCCTAATAATGGTCACTAGGTTCTTGTTTCTTTACTCTACTTGATCATTTCCTTATAGATAATAGTCAGAAGAATGGGAGAGAATAATCCCATGAGAAGAGAAATAGGCTGCATTGTTTGTTACAATTTTGGTTGGGACTCCAAACCTAGAAATGATGTTTTCTTTGAGGGAATTACACACTACTTCTAAAGTAACATGCTTGATTGGAATGGCTTCCATCCATTTGGTGAAGTAGTCTATGGCTGTAAGGACATAATCATGTCTAGCACTTGAGGAAGGATTTACAGTGCCAATGAAATCAATTCCCCATTGCTGAAATGACTCTTCTATCACCACTGGCTTGAGAGGTAACATAGCCAACTTGGGTTTGCCAACAAATTGTTGACATAGTTCACATCTATGCACCCAGACATATGAATCTTGAAATAGACTAGGCCAATAATACCTAGCTCATAGAATCTTATGGGCAATCACAGGGGTAGAAAAATGTCCTCCACAAGCCAAATTATGGAAGGACTCTAAAAGTTTATTCTGCTGTGCTTTATCCACACAACGGAGGAACACTCCATCAAGGTGCCTCTTATATAGGCCATTGTCCCATAGCACAAAATTGGCATTTTTCAACTTAACGGTCCTCTTTTATTTATGAGATAGGTGAGCAGGATACTCACCATAAGTAAGGAAATGAGCAATATTTGAATATCACTCATTTGTAGTGGTGACAAAGAGAACTGTTGGAGTGTCTTTAACTACTATTTCTTCATGCCCTATTTCCTTTGGTATGTTATCAACAATCAGTTGGCAGAGACCTTTTCCCCTCATGAGCTTGGTAGGTTTGATATCTAGATCAAACTCTTAAATCTTAGCAATATAATTGCCCCTTTTAGTGCCAAAATCTTACTGAGTTAAGATAGATTTCACTGTTGTATCAAGCACCAGAATGACAGTATGTGAATTTTGGATATAAAATCTGAAATGATTTACTACCTTGACCATGACATAAGCATGCTTCTCCATGTTTGAATACTTGAGCTCATGAGCTTTAAGAGGATAGCTCATGAAGGAGATAGGAGATTCCACACCTTCTTTGTTCTGTTGAACCAAAATGGCTGAAAGTGTATGCTCAAAAGCATAGCTGTACATTATAAAATCTTTGGCATAATCAAGGCAAACCATAATTGGGGCATGGGTGATAGCTTCCTTGATGTCTTTAAATGCTGATTTGCCTTCTTCAGTCTAGCTTAAAGTGGCTTTTCCCTTCATCATATTGATAATGTGGTGAGTCTTCTTTGTGAATTCAGGAATGAACCTTCACAAAAATTTCACCTTTTTAAAGAAAGAGTGAACTGTAGTCTTACTGGCAGGAAGAACAAGCTCTTGAATGGATTTGACCTTTTTTGGGTCAATTTTTATGCCTTCTCGAGACACAGTGTGACTGAGAAGTTTACCTTATGCAATCCCAAAAATAGATTTCTTGAGATTAAGAGAAATACCATTCTACCTACATTGCTCCAACACTTGTTGTAGATGATGCATATGATCAGGATAATGCTTAGAAAAAAATGTCAAGTCATTAAGGTATACCATAATGATCTAACCCATTTCATTTCTAAAATCAAGATTCATTGCTCTTTGAAAAGTGGCACTATAATTGATCAAGCCAAATGGAATTCTTCGATATGCAAAAGTACCCCAAGGCATCGTGAAGGTAGTCTTATGTTGTTCTGCTTCACTAACTTATACTTGATTATATATTGAAAAGCCATCTAGCATTGATAACATCTCAGTGCTAGTCACTGTCTGCAACAACTGATCCATGATGGGTAGGGGATAGTTATCCTTTAAAGATGACTGATTCAGGTTTATGAAATCAACACACAAACAAATTTCTCAATTATTATTTCTTACAGGGACTATATTTGCAATCCATGTAGAATTATGGATTAGGAAAATAATCCTTGCATTTAGCATTTTCTATATTTTAGACAAAAAATCATGCCTGATATCCTGGGATTGTAATACCTTTACTTCTTCTTGTGTGGTAATGACCCAATCTTGAGAGGAATTTCATGCTTGATTTCTTCAAGTCTGAAAGGTTTCAGATCATCATATGAATATGCCAAAACATCAATGTAATGGTGAATTAGAGTGATGAATTTGAGTTTTTCATTAGGGGTACAACAATTCCCAATGTTGAACATTTTTGTATTGTCCTCTAAACTCAAATTTATTTGATCAAAATCCTTGGAAGATTTTGAATCCATTTACTGTTCCTTGACAAACCTATCATGCTTGTCAAAAAGTTTCTTAAGAGAAACTAATACTTTGGGAATTTTATTCCCTTTGAGCTGGAAGAACTCTTCATCACCTGTTGAATTTGTCTTGAGAGCTGATTCCTATAGTGGAGATTCACTGCCTTCAAATTGAAGCTTTTCAAAGCTGTTTCTTTGTTCTAGAAAAACAATGATTTGGTTATCACCATTAACACCTGCTAATCATCAACATTATTAAGTACAATTGGTTTAAATACGAGCTTGATAGTGTACCTATCTTCTTTGAAGTCTTTGTAAGGGACCAAGAGAGTTGCAAAGATGACCAATACATTTACATGACTATTAAATTCTCTAGGCATGGTAGAAATATTGAAAGCATCAAAGCTTTCAATGTAGTCCCACACCAGATTGAGATAATGCCAAAATCTCTCATTCTTGGTTTGATACAGGTTCCTCACCTAAAAAACCACCAACTCAGCGTCTCCTTTGGCATGAAGGATTTTAACACCTTTATCCTAAGCAACCTTGAATCCGAGTAGCAATGATTCATATTCAACAGTGTTGTTGGTGTTACTAAACTAAAAATTATATGCATATGGAAAATAATCTCCTTGAGGAGATAAAAAAACAACTCCTACTCTAGAACTAGTTGAACATTGCTACCATCAAATTCCAAAATCCAAACATCATCAGATTTTGATCCTCTCTCTATTTCTTCTCCATCAGAAAGGAAAAATACCTTTTCATGTGTACTATGACTTACCAATTCTTTTAATATTTTATCTAAATTTTTTAGATTTTCACTTAATAAGCTTTGGTCTACTAAAATAGGAACATCTTTTGTAGTTAAGAAGTAATTACCCATGCCTGAAGACTCAAATAAAATTTGAGCTTCAGGGGCTGAAGTTCGAGTGACAATGTATTTCGATTCCTTCTCAGGAAGCAACATTTGCATGATGCCCTTAACAAGGATCCTCACCTCAGATAGGTCCATGCTTAATTCTCCATCAACATCCTTACAAAAATTTCATCCAAGAAGGATGCTGTAGGAGGCTGGGATGTCGGCCACCAAAACTATCATTTTGATTCTCTTATCTGGGAAGGCTGTAAATGCAAATTGAGCATCTTTGATTTGTCCCAACAAAGGCACTTGTTTGTTTTCCATGGAGAAACATCTCCCAAAGGTCTTAGCTATCATAAGACCAAGAGATTCTGCCACCTTAGTAGGCATGACATTGCTAGATGCCCTAGAATCTATAATGCAATTATTTAGTTGATGACCATTTATTAGTAGGGAGACATAAAATAGTTTTGTCTTTCCAAGGGTAGCTGGAGGAGTGATCACAATATTATTTCAGGTAGGTGTGTTCTTTGGGGGATCACAAGTTACTTTCAAGATTTCTTATCCTATAGGGATGGATTTATTTTTTACACATTGAACTAACCTATCCAACTGCTCAAGTTTGGATTGCAATAATTTAAACTCAGACATTTGAATTTTGTCTTTCTTAACATGGTCAATTATATCAAATGACTAAAATGAATTTGAGACAAAGGAAGGTAGTCCATTGATTTAGGTTTTACTGGGTGTAGGACTGGTCTATCAATTTGATGCAGAAGATGAAGGAACATTTGAGGTACTTACTTTTTTGTTGCTCACCAGATCCTTTGATTGGAAAGGCAGCTGAGTGCCTCGTTTAGCAATTGAAATTACTGGGCATGGCTCTTCCCCTATTTTTCCTTTATCAGCTTATTGAGCTATCTAGTTTTGGGACTGGGTAAATACTATGTATGATTTATCAAATGCTTCACCTTTAGCTCTGGGTTCATCCTAGTAATTCAGGAATCCAATGTTGGAGTCGCCAGCTAATTCTTATTGGCCTTCTAAAAAGATATCAATGTCATCTTCTTGGTTCAACTTAGGTTGGAATGAAAAATTAGACTCAATTTCAAGATAACTAACTACTGAGTTGGTGCTGCTTTAATGGCAAGCTTCCTTGGTGGGGGAGGAAGGTGATTTGGTTGCCCTTGATTTTTGACAGTGTTGCCCTGGAATGAATGATTAGGAAATGTCCTCCTTAGTATATCCTGATACGAAGGAGGAGCATACATCCCTTGTGCCATTTTTTTTTGAGAGCTAGCAATTCATTTGCTAGCTTTTACACCATAGGATCAGTGGTACTTGTAGAAGAAAATTTAGAAGATGAAGAAGATTTACCTTAGTTAGGATCTCTTCTTATCTTTCTTGCCAAGATAAGGTCATCTTCAACCTCAGTTGCCAAAATTTGAGCTGTAGCAAGATCTATTTGGCCAACTCATCTCAATAATAAATTTACTTCAGAAAGTTGAGAACTGATGAAGAATCATTTGAGATTCTCAAGTGTCAGTTGAGAAATTATGGGAATCCTATTTCTCAGCTTGTCAAATTTAACAATGAAGTCTCTCATGGGTTCTTGAGGCTCCTTTTTCATTTGTGTAAGCTGAGCTAATAGGGTATGTGCATCTTCAACAGGTTTGAAATTGGCCTCAAATTTGGCTTTGAGAGTGTTCCAGTCAATCACTATCTGTACTTATAGATGATAGAACCAATTTGCAACTGCTCCTTGCAGTGTCTCCACAAATAGTCTGACTATAATGTCTTTGTATTCAATGCCTATTACCCCAAAGGATATGCAAAAGGATGCAATATGTTCATCAAGATGAACCTTCCCATCACCATAGAACTTGGGAATTTTTTTCCTTGAGCTATGGGGTAGCTCATGTAGAGGTGGGGTCAGATTCAGGGGACCAAAAGTATTACCCCAGGGGCCTTGGACTGCCATGATATGGATATTGAAAGGAGGGATAATAAATCTCTATGGGATATGTATGGATAAGGCTTTGCTAGCAGAGGAAAAAGTATTGGGGACCTGATGTTAGTAAGAGGAAAAATCTTGGTTCACTAAAGGTGAGTTGGTGGAGGGGAAAGATCAAAATTACTATGCCACATAAGCTCAAGTATAGGGTCAACAATACCTTGAGCTCTCTATCTTTGTGTGTATGGTGGGTCTTCCAGAGAGTAAAATGGATATGGGAAGGAACTGGAACTACTTCAGTTTGGAGCTTGAGGCTTTAAGCTATTTATTCTTCTCCAGTGGAGTCACCAAAAATTGTTGGGTGAATATTTTGTCACCAACTGATTGAGGATAAAATAGGTGCTTCAACCACATCATAAGGAGATTTAATCGGCCAAATGTGTAGGTATACCACATCATAAAGAGATAAATCTCTCCTCTCATTAAGGGGAGGTTACCTATAGACTACTATATACTAATATAAACTAAAAATACACTTAGGGGTGAAAACATACCATCCATATCTCTTTTTTTAGAGATGATGTTCATAGAACAGAGGAGGATTCTAGTGTAATTACTGAAAGGGCACTTCTCTTCTTTCAGAAGTGATATTCAGGAAACAACAGGGCTCTCCCAAGGTAGAAATAGAAACCACAAGAAACTAACTAAAGCACAAAGTTTTAGTTGTCTCTCCTACTGATTGGGACAAAGGAACACAACAAGATTAAATGCATCTCAAAGTCTGCACCTAAAACTGCAATATAGTATAGAATTATGAAGGATAAAGAGAGTAAAAAGTCTCTCTAGTATCCTTCACACAAAAAACACAGACTGAAAGCAATTATGGCAGCACAAAGTCTCCCATAGTTAGTTTCAAGACATCTTCTAGCTTATTTCCACTAATTATGCTTATTTGATTAAATGGACAAGACTATATTTAGGAAACAGACATAAGAACAATTTTCTAAAAGACACAAGCTTATTCCAACACAAAGTCTAGAAGGTCACTTGCTTTCTTATTCATTTAACAAAAATGATTAATAGTCTAAGCTCAAAGTCTCAGAATTGCCTTTCAATTTGGGCAGAGCTTCATTTTTGATAATAAAAAGATCTTTGCTATACAAAATGGGGGTTTACAATATATAACATTCCAAGGAAGACTTGGGCACTTTTTTTCATGAAATCGGCCCATACTGAATTGAATGCCTTTAATATCTATGAGAGAGCCATGCTAGAATATGGAATTGGTCTTGACTTTGGTGTTTTGAATTAATTCAAATGTCCCTTAGCATGGGTATTTTGGTTTTCTCAATGATGCTTACATGGCTATCCATTCACCTTTACTTCATGTAGAAAAATAGGCTGCGTCTTTAAATATTTGTGTTCCCTGACATCCACCTAATGGACTGTTCCACCTACTAGAAATAACTTTCCTACAGATAATTCTAGTTTTCCTTACTGTGTTTTGCCTTTAATTAGTAATCTGAGCTCTTGGGGCTATCTTCTCGCTTCCTCTATTCACTTATTCGGCTCCTTTCTAGGTTGGTCGCTGAGCTTGTTCTCAGTTCTTTTGAAAATCAATGGCTATTCTATTACCCTAAATTTGATGTTCATAGGGACATCACTAGTCACCTTGAACCTTTGAAATCTTTTGGTTTAAGGTTAAATGGTTCATTGGTTTAATCATTTTGTGAAGGGTCGTGTTCGCTCTCCTTTTCGTCTTCAGTTGAACCATCCCTTTGAGATCTTTTTAGAATATTTTGCTTTCTTCATTCACTCAAATCTTCCTTTCAAACTTATGAACTATTTGAACCCATTGAACCTTTGAACCTTTGAACCATTTTAGTTCAAGGTTCAATGGTTCAATGATTCATTCTTAATTATTTGATTTCTTTTGAAGCGTCGAACTCTCTAGATTTTCCAAGTTTGTCTAAGTCATTGAACCTTTGAACTCGTTGAACTTTTGAAATCTTTTTGGTTCAAGGTTCAATGGTTCAATAGTTTAATCTTCATTCTTTGAAGCCTTCTTTTATTTAAGTCTTTCAGACTTTATTGAACTCATTGAACTTTAAACCTTTGAACTCTTGTGGTTTGAGGTTTAATGGTTCAAAGTTCAATCTCAACTCTTCAAAGCCTTCTTTTCTTTTAAGTTTGCCAATGTTGTTGAATCATTGAACTCATTGAACCTTTGAACCTTGTGAAGGCAGGGTTCAATGGTTCAATGGTTCAAAGTGGTTCATTCTATTTCTTTGAAGCCTGATGTTAAGTCTTTTGATTGAACTTAGGCATTGAAGCATCCTCAAAACACTAAGGAAATGCCTTAAGTGTTTTGAACTTCCTTTGAAGAATGCCTGCCTGTTGAACCTGTGATTTTCTTAGCTGAAAAGGCTTAGATATTTGAAAAACTTAACTGCTTAGAACATTTTTGAGAAAGAAAAGAGAGATTTTTGGTTTATAGAACTAAATTGATTAGTAGGTTGTCCACAAAAATAAGTGATAGATTTTGGGAACAACAATATCTACCTTGGTAATTTTCAATGATGCATGGTAAGATTCATTCTTATCTTAATGTAAATCCTCAACTTATCTAATGCCCTCAGTTATTTATATTCAAAGGTGGGTATGGTCTTCATCTTTTAGGGTGACATTTTCAACTTGGTGCACTAGCTTACTTTTGCCTATCGGATTTGTCCAATTACACACCTTCCATGTTTTATCATCCTTGTCATTAGAGTCACTATTGAGGGTTTTCTATTCAAATAACATCAAGATTTCCTACCTCTTTTCATCAAACATGTCTTTTAGGTGATCCTCCCATATTATAGTGTCTTCAAATACTGACCTTGAAATTACTTATAGTAACTCAATCAGTTCAATGTTTTGTGAATAAAAGGAGAAGGTGTGGAAAAAACACTCCTTAAGATCATCCTAATTTGATATCTCACAACACATATCATTGACAATGTACCATTCTCATGCCCATGTCTTTAAGGTCCTATAGTAGGTCTGCACCCATAGGTTCTTTGTGGCATTTTCATTGTAAACAGTCCATGTTTTTTCATAAAGGTGCATATGCATGATGGGGGCAGAGTCATCAGAGTAGGATGAGATGTCTAGGTCCTCATTATTCTTCCCAAATTTAGTGTAAATGGTTACTTTCACATCCTGCCAAGTTGGAAAGCCAAGATTTTGCACTGCCCACCAACAAGTAGTAGTGCTCTTAAATGTATACACTAGTACACCCATTCTATCCACCTCTTTTAGGATGCATGATTCAAGGTCTTAGATGTAATATTCTACTAGATTACTGTATTCATATTTAGGGAGCACTACAATTTTTCCCTTACTAAGGTGAAACACTCTTTTCCCCTTATTCTTATCGCAAAGGACCCATATTTTTAAAGTGAAATTAATCTAGACCTAGCCTATATTTATGACTTTTGGGTGCCTTTATGTGCACTAAGCGGCACCTTTAACCAGTGGTCTCATATTATTCCTTGACCCAATGGTCATAAAAAATGTCAGTGGTGTTTGAGGCTGATTGTCCATCTTTCCAAGAAAGCACTCTTTGATTATTGGGGTTTAGTGTTTTAGTGCCTTATCTTATGATGCTATATATGTGGTTGATCTAATATTTGAGGTCTACACTCTTGACATAGGGGGTCCTTGGTATTTTGAGATGGGTATAAATACTCTCTCTTTTCCATTCTCAAATGTCATGTATCACTTCTTAAAGCACATATCTGCATCATTTGCATAGTACCATGGCCTTCGTAGAAGTACTTGATAGTTTCTTATTCTAATAACTCGATCAATTCAAGGTCAAAATAGAATTTGGCACCCATGATATCTAAAATTATGCTCTTTAAAAATTTTATTGTCTATGCTTGGGCCTTTTTAGCCATGAAAGTACATGAGGGGAAGTCATCAAGGCTGGCCTACCCATTTTCTCTGAGGCATTCTTGGTCAAGGTGTTAACCTCAACACCTATGTCTAAAAGGACCTCATAAATAGACCATCCATAAATAGTGGCATCCAAGAGGAGTTCTTGGTCATACTCCACATTTTGTGTATGTCAAACTTATCACTCCCTCTCTATGCTTGGTGTAGTGAGCTTAACTTGATTTTAACTTGCACAAGTTTTTCAATAAGGGAAATATTCCATTTGTTTGTAGAAGGTAGAAGATCTTAGTCAATTTTTGTATCTCAATTTCTTAGCTCTCCTACTTCTCATGAGAGGTGATAACCTAAAATTTTAGGTCTTACACTAACTGAATCTCCCCTTGTAGGTTTTAGATTACACTCATGGCCTACTAAAATACATCTTTCTAGTGTGACAAGTTTAGATATGACACATCTTTGGGTTCAAATCACATTATATGCTTAGTATGACTCTTATCCTTATTTTATAAGCACAATTTATGTATTAACACAAATGGTGGCTGAGTGGTGAATCCACTATAAGTAGTCACCTATACCTTCACTACCTCTATATAAGTTGGTTACACTTTTAGGGTCTACTTGTCCATATTTAGCTCATGATTAATCATTTGTATACCCTTGTCTATTCCAAGCCTACCTTGGGTCAAATTTTTATACACATCAAGGCATTATTTGACCTTATGAGACCCTCGACAATACCCACATGTGGGATGTGTAGGGTAGTTGCACTGATAATGCTCAGTCAAACCACACTTATAACATGAGTACAGTGGGAACCTTCCACCACTTTTCCCTCTAACACCTTATTGCATCCAAAATCATGTATTTTATTTACTATATCCTTTATTTCCTTGGTTATCCTACCCTCCAATTGCTAAAGTGGCCTATCATGTACCTCTTTCCATATTCTTTCACATCTCGTTAATCACTTGATAATCAAATATGGTATGCGTGTAGGCATAGCATAACTAAAAATAGATGGTTGTGTTGACCTAGATGGCATGTTGAAACAAATGGAAATTGTGAACATCATGTGCCTCTTAATAAAATTCACAACTTAGAAGCAATGTGCACACATTCCTTCATGGATAGTTATTCCTATTATGGCCTTTCACTTCATAGTTGGTGCACCATAATCCACTTTGAATATCTTGAGATGAACTAGTGGTAAGATTTTAGAGTAAGGAGACCATAGACAAAATATATGCCTTCATAAATGGGATAATCCTAGTATTGGCACTTCCAACTACCACAGCTTTGAGTGTGGGTTCAAGTGATTCATGAGGTCTGTAAAAGTCTTCATGGAAAATGATCTTTAGAATGGCACTAACAACCCTCCAATGAACCACTATGCATGTTGGGAAGGGTGATTATCATAATGGAGATTAGAAAGGAGAATTTTGAACCTTGCATCATATAGGCACACACTTTTTAAGAGTCCTTGGGTGATCTCTTTGAGTGCGAAGATGCTCTGATGTTTAAAATTTGGAATGTCAAGTTCAAGGATTGCCTCCTTCAAGGTATCATAATTGACCATATCTTGCTTAGGATTAAATTTATGTATCAGGTATGGGCACGATCAAGTAGAGTGGTCTCAAACTAGGTTGATTTTAACTTAGATTGGAATATGCCCCTTATATGCCACTATAGTTCACACTTCAGCACATGCTTTATGATATTTTCCATGCTATTATACTCTAGAAAGTGTATGGTCATTTCATAATAGATTATTGTGGAAGGGAAGTTGGTATCTGAGGTGCTTATCCACTTGGTTTTTATCTTTATGGTGGTCCTCTAATGCCTTCAACCACTAGGTTAGGAACTACTCCTATCATTACTACTGGTATAATTGATGTTGATGGCACTGTACTACTTACTTGTGCCAAACCACTTCTTGTGGGTTATTTTCCACTTTGTATCACTGACATCAGTTAAGCTGGTATGCTTATGCTCAAGGTCTATTATGGTGAGATAGTGACTATTGGTCTAGAGGTAGTGGTGATCACCTCCTTGTATGGAATAATTTGTTTAATCACAAAATTACACTCCAAGTTTGTAAAACATCTAAAATCTATGTTGACAATAGGGTTAATTATCACTTTTGTACTTTATTCAAGTGGGGGATCTAGTATGTGGAAATGCACTATAGGTTCAAAGGGTCTAGGTGCATCAAGCTTATCTTTAGGCACTAAGTGTTATAGGAACCCATTGGATTCCACACTATCAAATACTGAACTCGATCCATCACTTCATTATTTATCTCATACTATTGCATTTCAAGAGATCCTTATCTTATTATAGGTTTGTATTTTGAGCTCTTGGGTGTCAATCTTCTCATCTCCTTCCATTATGATTCACCTACACATATCATTTCCCCCCTTTATGCTACTTATACATGAAAGGAATTTACCCTTCCATCCCCAAAGTTTTAAACCTGTAATCCACCATTATCCTTTTGATTTCTTTACTGAATTTATTCACAAATGTGCCTCTAAGTTTGTGCGAAAATTGATACTCTGCTTCCTTAGGGCATGGGTATGTTAACATAATGAACTTAAGCATGTAACTGTTCAATGCTCCTTAACACCATTTATCTACTAATCTAGTCCAAGTGGCATCCAAGGTATCAAGCCTCTCTAAGTGATCCTATGTCTACTCATAACATTATTTATAACTTCTCCTTTGGTGGGTTGAATATGAAGCTAACCACTGATACACATGCTCAGGAAATTCATATAAAAAGGCCTTGAATAGAGAATCATATAGGTTGTTCTGAAACCACTTTATTTGATTTTATCCTCTACATGATAGATGCTTTAGTATAAAGTTGTCTTCTACCTGTGGCAACCAATACTCAATATTTTTAAGGGAGAGTTAGTACATTATTCTATCGCACAATTAAAACAATAAAATTCAACATGGGTACCAAAAATGGAACCAAAATGTTGTATAAAAGGGAACTCAAAGGTGTCTTAGTTGGTTTTGGACTCATTACACTTAAGAAAAAACATGGGATATCCCTTTTGTGCTTAACATTTTACACTTAGTTATGCTGGCATCAATTCATATAAGGCACATGCCTTATGTGCTCACTTGAAGTATAATTAAGAATGAATTAGGGCCCACTTTAGGCTAGTTATGCCATGGTATAAGCCATTAATTCTAGGACTTGGTCAACTCCATGAGGTTTCAAGTAGATTCATAGGCATAAGCCTTTCTTGGGATAAGCCTAGTGGTCTATAGCCATAAGCTTTTTGGTGGATTAATCCTAGAGTCATAAGGGCACAAACCTTTGTTAACTATAGCCTAACATCATATCAGAACTTGAAGGGTAAAAGGATTAATTTTAGTTAGAGTTTTCATACTAGGTTCATGCTTCTTAGAAAGGACAAGAATATTTGGCACATGGGATTTATATACTTATTCGTTATACAAGTTACCATTGACATCATAAATATTTAAAGGGATGCCATTAACAACTTAATCTAGAAGCATGCATAATCATTCCTTAACATATTTGAATTTAAACTATAGTAATACATCCATTATACATAGTTCATTTACCAATATTAAAGATGCATAAACTAGAACCATCATGTTTACTTCAAACATTCATCACCATTAATCAAAGCTTAAGCAATACATAGTTCATAATAGGAAATACATTTAAGTTTATAATACTTAATGTCTCAAAGGCTCATAGGTGACCTTGGGTGTATACAAATGGAACATTTATGGCATCCAAACTATTCCTAAGTATACTGGTAGTCATTACAATGCAAACATAACCAATTTCAATTCTTTAGAGCTTCACTACACTATGTTCACATCCTTGGATCAACTGGGTCGAGCTCTTTTTATAATTAACCAAAAGCATCTCTACTAGGGTAGAATGCACATGTTAGGTGCTGATATGGAGCCTATGTTATCATTATATCAACTCCATCACCTTTCATACTTTGTGTTACAACTACCACTTATCGCCACTCTTAGAATATGCCCTGAAGATCTAGGTGCCAGTTAACTAAATGCTAACTAGTGCAAGATATGATTTGAAGCCTCTAATTGGTAATAAGATGCCAAAAAGTCATCATCACATAAAAATGATGCCTTGCACCAATGTGTTTATCTACTACCATGAATAAACTAATTTTACTTAATTAATAAACTAAGGGGCCCAATAATACATTCTTTCAAAATTCACATAAATGAACTAAGTTACCTTAATTAATTCATTTTTACCAAATTAACCTATTTTAAAACTAAATCAACCCTTTTAGTACTAATTTGTCCATCTTGTGGCTCAAAAGTATTATATCATCCTCTTTTCACATTGAAGTACTATATCGGCCACTTGGGAACCAATTAAGTCGACCCTATATTACTAAGTCAACCACTTTTAATTAATAAAGTAAGTTGGCCTTCTTTTCCATTAATAATACTATATCAACCACTTACTTAAAAACTAAGTTGACCATATTATACTATGTCGACCCTCTCCAAAACTAAACTAAGTTGGCCATTCACTACTAAGTCAGCCCATTAAAGATCTTATCTTTTGTAAACTAGGTTAACTTGATTTAACTTGTTCTCTCATAGTGATGAATTTTTGACCAATTATAATAAATTCCTTAGGCATTTATTACTCTAATCCCTTTCTACCTAGTACCTCATTTGACCCCTAGTGTCCCTAAAAATTTCTTAGGGTTCATTTTGGTATCTAGATTTTGTCTAATTATCAAATTTTTATCAAACATTCAATTTTAAATAAAAATTTGAAATTTTCAAAATTCTTAGTTACTTACCTCTACTACACTCACTGTGACCACTATATGCCCTCCCTATCTCAACTGTCATCTCCTCACCATCCTGGATCTCTAAGCTCTCACTAGGTCTCTTAGAGATCTATTTTTCTTAGAATAGAAAATAATAGCAAATGAATTCTTTTTCACCCTATTTGTATTTATTATTCATAATTATTTACCCTTTAAATATTTACCATCAAATTCCTTATTTTGATCATATCTTTATTTTTGGTAACTCAATTTCTAAACCATAAAAAGTTATGAAATCTTGATGTCAAGGAGAATCTTTCTAATTATTATATGCCTATATTTCAATTTTTTTAATTTTTTGCTCTTTTTCGCTAATCTCTATAGGTTCACCTAATGTTCCTCATATTGAACACCTTCAAATCTCTCACATCTCCTTATTTATCTACAACACTAAGGTAAGTAAAGGTATGTGTTTTTCAATTCTATCCTTTCATTTATCTTTTTTCTCCTTACTACACTTTATTTAGTATAAATGTAATATGACATCATGTTATTTTCTTAAAACACCAACCCTTGTTGCACCTACATGACACATGATGATATTTGAGTGGGGTATATGTATACACATAATATTTTCTAGATTTTATTAATTATTGATGCTCTTTATCTTGCAAGAACTTATTGATTCTCAATCTCTCTGAGTGCATGCCCTAAAGGGTGTACCAAGAAAAGGTGGTTAGACCATTGATGATTCTTAGGATTATTTTCCCTTTTAACACTTGATATATACACACTTATCTCCTAAAATCCATTTCCCTAATCTTTTCCTCTTATTTTGCACACTCCTCTAGTATTTTACCACATTCACTAGCCCTTTTCCTGACCTAAACCCATTTTTGATAGTTTACATGACATGTCAACTGTGTCAACCTTGTATTCTTATTAACAAAATTTATTAAGGGTCTAGGTTGGTCTTTGGCCAACCTAGTCCATGACCTAGTGAGTTTTTGTCAATTATGATACTAGGTTGATTGGTTTGACCTTATTAGTTGAAATTTTTGGAAGGGTTTAGGGTTAGATCCACACATATAAACATAATCATTTAATCATTTCTAAGATAAGAGAAGATCAAGTAAGATATACTATGTATCTACTTATCTACCATTCTATTTGAGGAACAACTTTAGGGTTTCATACTTTCTTTAGAGATATGGATCTTGTCTTGTAGAAAAGTCCTTTAGATGCATTGATTTATCCTTGTCATCCTTACATAACATAATAACCTCTTGTAAAGCACCTTGTCAAAGGGAGATATTGAGGCTTGGAGGGTTCATCTTCAAAGGTAAGTATTCCTAACTTTGTTCCTCCTTTGTAAGATTAAATAGATATGAATTTGCACTTCTCTTCCATGAATTAGGATTTCATATACATTGATTTGAGTATATGCATTTTATGCATGTTTGATTTTTTTTTTATCCCCACTTTGTGACATAAGCTTTGGTGAGCACTAGATTATATTTTTTATTTACTTATTATTAGTTTAGTGAATATGAAAGCATAGGACCTAGTTAGGGTTATTGCATAGTTTTACTTGACTAGAGGATTTGAAACCATCCATAGTGATATTATTATGGTAAGAGATCCATTAATTAGGTCTAGCAGATCCATATTGGTCATGACCTTGATTATATAATGTATCCCCAATTGAAAGTGTATGTAGGATCTATCTTATCTAAGCTATGATTGATTTATAGATATGTTGCATTTCCCATTACATATAACAAACATGTTAGGCATTGTATACTCACCTCTTTTTAAGGGCATCATCTAACTAGATGACCAATCCTCTCCATAGTAAATGACATCACGATCATTGATCTCCCCTTACTTCACCATATGACTTTCTTGGGATTTAAAAATGAATATGAGTGGATACCTATCATCGAATTGGCCTCATATGTTACTCAGAAATAGATACAAAACCAAGGTGACCATCAAGGTTGAACCTATCTTAAAATGTCACATGGAGCCATACTTAACAAGCCTAGCTGATGTAAACCACATAATGTTCAATCATGAGGAGAATTTAATATTTCATGAGGTTCACACACTCCTAAATTAGGTCTCAAATGACTTACTTGATGAATGTGCATGTGAGAATTATGAGTGTGACCCATATGACCATGTATAAGAGATAGGAATAGACATCTAATGAATTTATGATGAGGAACCTATGTTACATGACCTTGTAAAAGTGTAAAAGGACCTCAAATTTATATAGAAGTTATACTTTAATGGCTTTCAAAGCAAAAATGGCACTAGGGCCAGTGTTGTGTTAGTCTCCCCTCTAAAGGAAAGCTATTTCCATACATACAAGTTATAGTTTGGATGCACAAACAATGTTTCCAAGTATGAGGCATTGATCTAGGGTCTTCAATTGGCACATAAGAAAGGGATCAAAATTCTACAATCATTCATTGGTAGTGAACTTATTATGAACTAGGTCTGAGCACAAAACATGACAAAAAATGACTAGTTAAAATTTTACAAGCATAGGGTATGGGACATGATAAAAGGTTTTGATGATTTTAAAATTTGGTCCATACCAAGAGAAAATAATGTTGATGCTGATAAAATCATAAATGTAGGTGAATAATATGATGTCTTATACAAGGTAATGAAGGATTATGAGTAATTCATGAGACTCATAGTCAGATAAGTGATCCTAGACACCACAAAAAATTAGAAAGTGTTCAATAATGAGAATAAATCATCAAATTATTATAGGATGAAGTAGAGTTTAACACCTAAAAATAATTTTAGCTTTGAGCCTAATATGAGGAATATATCATTCAATTAAGGGGGAATAAATTACCTAAGGGGTTGGTCATGTTGGAAAGCATTTTCACCTCCAATGATTAGTTCAAAGGTGAAATGCAAAGATTTAATATTAAAGAGGAGGTTTTTATGAAAGTGACAATCTCTTATAGTAAGATCTTGAAATCTAGTAAGGTATACTCCCCATCTGAAACTAAAATTTTTATCTAATTGAGTAAGAGGTATGATGATATCTTTACATGGAGCTATAAATAACTCAGGGGCTTTGATACATGCTTATCTCAACACACTATTGAGCTTGACCCCAACACCAATCTAGTCAGGTAGAGACAAAGGCCCATCAACCCCAAGTTTGAGCCCTTATTGAGGAAGGATCTCTCAAAACTCATTAAGTCCAACATAATATTTCCAATCAAACATTCCTCATGGGTGGCTAATTTGGTCTTAGTGTGTAAGAATAATAGAGAGATCCACTTATGGATTGACTTTAGAGACCTCAACAAAGCCTCCCTAAAGACCACTATCCCTATCACTAATGGAATAAATTCTAAAAATAGTCATAGGCACAAAAATATTTTTGCTACTATATAGTTATTTGGGTTATAACCAAGTTCTTTTACAAAAGTGAGATCACTACAAAATGACATTGACTACTAAGTGGGGTATCTTCACATATCAAAGGATATATTTTAGATTGAAAAATGTAGGGGAAAATTTCTAAAGGGCCATGGATATGGTGTTTAAGGGAATCATCAAAAAAATAATCTTAGTCTACCTCGATGATATAACTAAAATTTCCAAGCACATAGAGGATCACTTAGGCCATTAAGTGGGTCTTTGAAATGAGTTGGGGGTTCAAAATCTCTCTCAACCAAAATAAGTGTATCTTCACTATCCATGAGGGTATCTAATTGGGAAAATTATTTCTAAATATGGACTCAAAATTGATCAAGAAAGAGTTAAGTCTATTGCATCCCTTTCTCTCCCAAGCCACAAGAAGAGTCTCTAGAGCTTCTTGGAAGGATAAATTTTGCCAGAAGATTTGTGCCTAATTTTTATATTCTATCCAAGCCCCTCACAATAATACTCTAAAAAGGGGATGCATTTAGTTGGGCCCATAAAGGGAAAAGTGGCTTTGAGGCCATCAAGTGCACCATTGTATAAGCTCTCACTCTAATCAACCCAAATTATAGTAAGGATTTTACCCTTTATGAATTTAGTGAAGCTGAAGGCATCTTAAATATTCTTAAATAATAGAACAATGATTAGATGGAGTAGCCTATTAATTTCTTTATCCAAGTGCTTAAGGATTACAAGTTTCACTACAACTTTATGTAGAAACATGTCCTTGTAGTCATAAGGGTGTTTAAAAAGTTCAAACACATACTCTCTAACAACAAGATCCAACTCATGGTTTCCCACACAAGTATTAAATAGTTTTTGCTCAGTAAGGACATTAATTATAAAAGGGCTAGATGGATCATGAAGATGATGGAATATGATGTGGGCATCTAAGTCACCAACCTAGTGCAAAGAAAAGGGATATGTGAGTAGTTTTCATAAAGTAAGATAAATGAGAACAACATAGTTCTTGTGCTAAGTGAAGATTAACCATTATATAAAGGTACCCTGACAAACTAGACCAAATATATGAGGACATTACTTCAGAGTTTCACATTTCCCCTTGGCCTAATTAAAGCTCAGTTCAGACACTTCAAGTTGTAGTCCATTCCGTATGTGCTTATACATGGTGAATTTATTTTAAAGGAACTCAATGGAGTCCTCTTGATGTTAATAGATCAAGAATAGGTGAAAAAAATTCTCTTAGAGGTCCACGATGGGCTATTAGGAGGCCATTATTCACCCAAGACTACCACTATAAAAATCATGTGAGCTAGATATTATTAGACAAATATATTAAAAGATACACACTCATGGGTGTGAAATTTTATGAGAGAATTATAATGAGATCTAGTATTCTAGCCACCATTATCTCTGACAATGCATTGGATTTCCTTAGAACCAATATCAATGAGTGGGCCATCAAGAATAATATACACCTAAGCACCTCCTTAAAATATTACCCTCAAGGTAATGGTATGGCTGATTTCACAAATAAAAAATTGATTCACATTATAAAAAGGACCATGGAGGTAAATTAGTGATCTTGACAAATAAACTCAAGACAACCCTTTGGGCTAATCGAATCATGCCTAAGAGAGAGTTGGGAAATTCACCCTTCATACTAGTCTATGTAAGGGAATTGAGGTTTCCTAAGTCCCTTGAGTTACCTTCATTGGAACTACTTGATATTGATACCCTCATAGTGAGGTTAACTGAGATAATATAGTTCAAAGAAACTAGAGTGCGAGTTGTGCACACTATGGAGTTTCAACAGGTATAGACAAAGATGACCTTTGATAAAAAGGCCACTGACAAAATTTTCTAAGAGGGAGACCTAGTGCTCAAGTGGATCTCAAATAGAGCAAAACCTAGGAAGTAGACTAAGTTTGATACTATATGGAGTGGCCTATTTACTATAATTAGTTGAAATCTAGCCAATGTATACCAGTTGGCAAGGCTAAGTAGAGGACCACTGCTCATCCTAGTCAATGGGATTCATCTCAAACACTACATCTATTGATTATGTATAATTTTTAAATAGTAGATTAGATGTTTTAATTTTTGTAAGAACCTTGTGCACATTTTTTTAGGATAGTTTTTACTTCCTCCAAGCACTCGTGCATAATGTTCTACTTCATATGACAAAAGAGAAAAGAGGCATGAGATTTAAATTCAAATTATAAATGCGCATCTAGGATTCACTTTTATTACATATTATTCTTATTTATAAATCCTCTCATGCTCAAAATATGGATTCCCAAACCCAATCATAGATATTAGTACCTGAGATTCCATCATTCATAAGCTATGACCTAAGTTATGTACTACCTTTTGTGTAGATTAGTAAAGCTCAAAAATGGAAAATCAGCCCTACAAAATTAAAAAAAGGGATAAATACATAAAATCAAAACCTTCATAGAATAATTTTTTGAGTGGGAATGAATCTACATGTAAGTTGGAAAGTAAATTACTAGCTAAACCATAGGAGTTACTATGGGTGAGTGAATCCCTTCACATAAGCTCTCAATGTATTACCTACACAAGACCAAGCCAAGTTCAAGTGCATAGGGATTCCTAAGAGTGTAGGGCATATATATCCATACGTGTGAAGGGTGAAATGACATAATTTAAGGAAGAACCTATGTATCTCTCACATTAATAGGATAATTCAAGCAACTAACAAATGGTAGGTAGATTACAAGTGGTAGTTAGGTAGTTAAGTGATGGATGAGGTGATCAGGATGGTTAGATGTAGAAATCACTGTCAAGTGTTAGATTATGGCCACATGCCTCCTATAACAACCTAAATGCCTTCTAATTTTAGGTGCATATGAGGATTCATGGATATTCTTCTAAATACTCCCAAATTTGGATTATTAGCCTGAATTTAATGCACATGGTCTATAGTGACTATTATGTGGTGATTTGGTCTTCCTAATTGACCTAAAGACCCAAACACCACCTTGAAATTTAAATCTCATATCCACCCCCAAGTGGGGATGTATTGTGCAAAGGCTTGTTAGCTCTATAAAAGCCTAGATTTTTATTGTAAATGGGTCAACATTTTTAAGCATCCTTACACTATTGAAATATGCCCTCTAAGAACACTTCTATTAGCTAAACCTTGAACTTAAATGGGAATTGAGTTCACCTCCCTTCATTCTTCTTGCATCCTATGTGTGATTTGTGTTTGTTGATATTTATCTATGGATAATTTTCATCCCTCTCATTGCTATCCATTCTCAACACCTCTCTACATGATCGAGAACTCATTTGTATGTCGTATTCTATGCACACTTGGGTCTACATAGGCTCTATTTTTGGATAATCTCATCCCTCTCAATGCTATATTGTGTTTTTTTACCTTAGTACAAAAAAAATATGCATTTGGATTACCTATGGTAGAGCTTGTGTGATATTATTACATTTTTAGAAATCTATAGTATGTTCATTAGTGTAGTAGAGGTGTTTTCTCTATTCTCGATGCATCACCTTTTAACTTAAATCAACCTCTTACCTTATCCCTCCCTTTCCTCCTTATCAAGTTTAGGCTTAACACTAGATGTAGATTTCATTCTGATATTTATAGGTTTGCATGTTGGTCATAAGCTAGGTGCATCTAGAATAGAAGGAAGATAACATACTCTGGAGGTTCATCTCAAGGAGAAAAAGAGTCCCACACCTTGGGGGATGATATAATTTTTATAATGAGATAGTGAATAGATATTTGAAATGCATGAGAGACATTTTTATCCATAGGTGCACATTTTAATTGATAACAGTACCAAGTCACACCCTCATTAGCCTATTAGGAAACTAGCATTCCCATGGTAGTTAGTATTTATGGTAAGATAAATAAGTTAGTTATGTTGTTATGTACTTTGGGAACTTAGAATAATATTTTTGTACATGAGTATTGTGTTATTCAACCAACTTATGAATATAGGAGATTAGTGAGATTATTATGGGGAAGGTAGTTATAGTAACCTCCTTAATTTTTAGGAGTGATATATCTATATATATGCATTGAATCATTTGAATCATATATATATTGATTTGACAAACATAAATTTTAAGTGCTATGTACATTATTGAGCCTTCAATCCTACAAATAATGGCGTAAACTTATTATCTAGTTTCAGAGCAGGTTCTCCTTATGGGACCTCTTTGTAATTTGGTCTTGTTCATCACAAGGACTTTGGAGTGAAGACCACATCCATTATTCTTACCATTGGAAATACCTTATTTATTTATGGTAGTGGTAATGTAGTGTAGACCACTACAAGTTATGTTGACATTCATAAAGGTTTTTGTAAATTAAAAAAAAATTGCATATATTTATATGTTGCAATTTGTTTTTTGGGTGTAAGTCATACACTATTGTATGATTCCTTTATTGAGGGTTTGGTTTCCGAGTTCTATGGATCCAATTTTGTTTCATAATCTAGTAGTGATATTTACTTTTGACTAAATTTTGGCCCTTTAGGCCAAAATTGGGCACCCTTATTTGCAAAAATCATCTAAGTCTATATCTTTGGCCAGGTCCAGTACTTATCTTTTCTTTAAAAGAAGTGTTCTTTGACAAAGGCCACAACAAATGTGAAAGTCTATTCCTTTCAGAAAGTTCATTTTTAGTCTTTTCTAAAGCCTTTGATAAATTATTTTGGGTTTTTGTTCTAAGCTTTTGCTGAATTATTTTGGGTTTTTGTTCTAAGCCTTTGCTAAATTCTTTTGAGTTTTTATTCTAAGCCTTTGCCAAATTATTTCAAAAATTTTGTTTGAATATTTTTCCTAAATTTTATTTATTTTAGACTTTTCATTCGACCAAGTAACAAATTCTTTCAGAGAATTTGTCTGAGATAAATCTCCTGAAGACAAAGTGCCGAGTTCTTTCAAACAAATTATTTGTGTAATTTTTCCAAAGGTACTTTGTAATTTTTATGAAAGGCATTTACAAGAAGGCTGAAAGGTAATTTTAAAAAAGTCTGAAGGACACTTCAACTTTCCTAAAGGGACTTTTAAAAAATTTTAAAAGATTATTTTGGTAGGAAGGTGCACCATTTAAAAAAATCTGAAGGGTATTTTTTCCTTTCGAAAGATCATTTCCAAAAGTTGAAGGACACTTTCAAATCTTCTGAAGGGTCACTTTCAAGAAGCTGAAGGGTATGTTCATTTCATAAAATGCCTTTTTCACTTTTTCGAAGGGTCATTTTAAAGAACCAAAATTCCAAAGGAATAAATTCTTTTAGAAAGATTGTCTAAGGAATTCTTTTGAAAAATGTATCTGATACAAAGGAAGTAAAAGGGAAAAGAATGACCATGGGAAAAATGTTCAAAGAAAATGCCTGAGGAGTGACACCTTGAAAAACATCAATTTTAGACTATGGAAACTAGCCATTGGAGTTTAAAAGAAAGGCTCAGTGGAAAATTGAAGGCAAGGATAAATGTAACAAGTGGAAATTGTAACTAAGGCATTTATCTCAATTATAACTTATTCAACTATAGTCAATTCAATTGTAACTAAGGCATTTGGCTTAGTTGTAACTTATTTGTAACTAATTCATTTTTTGATATGGAATAGCTCACCCACCTCTCTCCTACATGCAAATGTAACTATTTCTCTCAAGATGATAGATGTTTAAGTGACCCTTGAACTTCCTTCTATTTCTCTACCTCGTAAGGCTATATATATGCATTCTCTTGGCTCATTTCATAGCCTTCATTAGTTATTGGAAAAAATCTAGCCAGATTTGTAATTTTAGAACTCTTGAATAAATATACAAGTAATTTTTCCATTCATACATTGTACTATTGAGTATAGGTTTGAATCTTGTTGATAATGACTAGTGAAAGAGTTACTTTTCTAGTATGTTAATCTATGGTCACTTACCAATTTACAAAAGGGATGTTGTTGTAGGTCTTTGTTAATATTATTTAATAAGTGTATAAGAGTCTTAGAAGTGGTATATGTTATTCTATTTGTGGAATCATTGATCACCCTCCTAAGTGTCAAGTACCTTCCTAAATCTAACTTATGAAATATTGATGCAATAATGTCTTTTTATTGTGAGTTTGTGTGAAACATCCTTATTTACCTTTAAGTACTGGATTTGTAGTCAAATATGAGGATAATACATATTGGTGCATCACCATTTTTTTTCTTAGTTGTTTTCCTTACCCCTTTTCATACACAATTGATAGATTAGAGAGAGCTTTAAACGTGTATCAAGGGAAGCTATCCCCTAATATAGAGATTCATCTCAATGAAATTATCACCCACAACAAGAGAGATGATTCCATTTTGATTCTTAGATGAGGAGAGATGAGTATCTCCTCAAAGGTGCAAATCCAAGCATCAACAATTTTTGGCACACCTGGTGGGACATCTAGTCCTAGAAGATTGTTCAAGATTGGTGCTAGTCTTAGCATAATAAAAGTTGAAAAAAACATCTAAATTCAATAATTGGTGACTCAATTAAAGAATTAAATTATTTGGTTGATGATCAATACTATTTTCCATGCCAAAGGTGACCACTAGGTCTGTTGCTAAAGGTGTACCCTTTGAGTTTGTGGAATTATCTCCATATTCCACCAAGAGGTTCAGGTTTGTTAATACTCATCCTTAAAAAAGAGATTTTATGTTTAAATATTCTAAGTTTGTGTTAAATTCCATTCCAAACATCCATAGTGATCATTCCAAAATGGCTAGAAGATAACCTTTTATACCTTTCACTGGGGCATCTCCCTTGCATCTTGCCTAATATGATCAAATTTCAAGAGCAACCCTCAAAAGTGTCCCATATTTTAGTGGGGATGGTCCTATTACTACCATTAAACACATTTAGAATATATTAAAAATTTTCAATATCCACAGTATCACCCAAAAAAATGTAACTATTAGGTTTTTGGCCTTGTCTTTTAAAAGAAAAGTTTTGGACTGGTATGGGACCCTACCTGTAAATTCTATTGGCTCATGGGATGAGTTGTGGACTCTATTGACTAATAGTTTTGTGGAAATGAGTGATCACCTATCTATATCTAAGTAATTTACCACAATAAAAATGGAACCACATGAATTCATTCAATATTTTAATACTAGGTTCCAAAAAACTTGGGATAGAATCCCAATTCTTGTGAGGCCAACTGTAAACTATGGATTTTTATACAACTTGAAAGTGTTAAATAGAAAAATTTCCATGATGATTCAATACATGGGAGGAAAAACATTGCTTTATACCTATAAAATATCCATAAATTCTAAGAATTTTCTTGTCCAAGTAAGAAAGATAGCTCCTAGACCTCTAATGCCACTATTCCCTTATTTACATTCTCCTAGTAAAAATACATTGCCCACTTTAGCTCCTTTGCCTAGTAAATAAAAATATGCCATTAACCCTAAAAATGAAATAAATGAAGTTAAAATACTAATTCAAAGTGTTATAAATGATTTATTTTCCCTTAAATGACAACAAACTCAAGGTTATAGACCATACCAATCCTACAATCAGTTTGGACAAACAAACATAGCTCCTTTTTAGCGAAATCATCAAGGACAAGGCCAAATTACCCATGTCAAGACTTATCAAAGATATAATCCTAGTGCTCCTTAATCCTCCAAATACCTTTTCCACACTTAGAATAATTTTTTCCAAGAACAACCCAACTATCCATCTTTTGAACATGGTCAAGAACAAGTTGCTTATGCAAATGAAATGCACAATCAAGGTATGGCAATGCAATGCAATCAATCTTTCCAAGATTTAAGTTTTGAAGGATCCATTAAAGTTGGGATGGAAAATGGAAAACCACAAACTGATGCTACCCTAAATAATTTTGAGGGTGATTTTTATGCTATTAATTTCTTGGAAAATATAAGCAATCAAAATGCTCGTGTTGCCTCTAATACTAGGTCCAAAAAGAGGGTTGTCAATGAAGCTCAAGGAGATAATAAAGGAACTATTGTGACTCATACATAATATCCTATGGTAATTGGGTCTAATAAAACTCCTAAATTTCAATAAAATTAGAGGATTCCAAATTTTAGGCTAGCTACTACATCTCTACCTACACATGTTACATCACAAAGTGCCAATATTCATAAATAAAACCCCAAGGTGAGTAATCCTTCCATCAATGTGGTGGAATAAATGAATAATATTCATATGAATATTTAGTTTTGGGATTATCTAACATTACATAGGTAGAAAGATATACTTCAAAAAGAATTGCATGGATTGGGCAAACATCCTGGCCCATCTAGAAATGATAATGCGGTTTTAGTCAATGGAACTTAATCCATAGATGGTCAAGTGAAGAAAGGTGAGAAAACTCATAATTTTTACCTATCTATAATTATTGGTGATTTATTGGTTCATAATTTCATCATATATAGTGGAGAGAGCACATCAGTTATGCCCAAATGTATAGCAAATAAACTAGGGCTCAAGTATGAGCCAATGACCAAAGGAGTTTTATAATTGGATGGATCACCAACCAAGACTTTGGGAGTAGTGAAAGGTTTAAATTTGACCCTTCATGATTTTAATACTTTTTTAATTCCCCATGATGTTCTAGTAGAAAATTTACCTCCCTATTTTTCTCTTTGCTTATCAAGGGACTTTACATCCAAGATAAGTGGATATTTGGTAGCTAATTGGTCCTACATGGTATTTAGAACAAAATATGGCACTAAGGTTAATATTGAGTAAGAAAATATTCATAGAGATCACTTGGAACCATAATTTCCTAAGGTGGTTAATGTTAACTATGATATCATTGATGAGGAGGCGCTTCATATTGACCAATCTCCATCATCTTCCCTTCAAGGAGTTTCTGATTTATTCCTAGATGAGTGGGGAGATGACAACTATGAGCATGATCCGTATAATTTTATTAAATAATAAAATATTGGAGTCTATTATATGAATAATAAGGGATATTTAATTCCTAATTTTATGAATCTAAGTCATGATGTGAACGGCTTATGGCAGCTCTTCTTTGATGGGTCTAGAAACAAGATGGGGGTAGGTGGTGGAGCTATGTTGGTTTCACCTTCAAAATAAAGGTATTTTTTAGCCTTAAAATTTCAATTATCATGTACTTGTAATGTGTCAGAGTATAAGGCCCTTATCTATGGCCTTAAATGAGCAAGGAAAAGAGGTGCCAAAGAATTAAAAGTGTTTGGTGATAGTGAGCTTGTTGTGAATCAAGGTAGAGGGTAGAATTTGACCGAGAACTCCTTGCTCAAATCTTATAAGCATAGAGTTTGGGATCTTGTAGAATATTTCATGGATTTTAACATTATATCTATTCTAAGGGAAGAAAATAATCATGTTGATAGGTTGGCATTTATTAGTGCTCAATTTGATGTCCCAAAGGGCATAAAGGAAGACAAAAGCTAGCCCCATCTAAAGGTGATTGTGAGATCTTCTATACCAGATAATGTCACCAATTGGTAGGTATTTGATAGTGATAAACAAATATAAATTTTACTAAAATAATAAGCTGATTTCTCTACTAAAAATTAGTCTAAGCTACAAAAACAATATGGAGGGTAGATTATCCAACTGAAGTCTAACAAGCTCCCCAAAGGCCTAGTGACTCTTAAAAGCATATTCAATGAGGATGAACAGCTCAAGAAGGATAAGGTAAGCATGTAAAATAATAAAGAGAACTATGAAAGGGTATAGATATTCAAAGATAAATTACTTAGACTCAGAAAGGTATGCACTAGTCATGAAAAGCATGATTTCATTAAACTATGCAAAGAGTTTAGTGATATTTTTGCATGGGAATATAGTGACTTGAAGGGTTTTGATCCAAGCTTGGCTCAAAAAATCATAGAGATATATGAAAATTAAAAAACCATAAAGAAAATACAAATGCCAATCAATCCTAAGATTGAACAATTCATGAAGAAAGAACTCACTAAGTTTATTGAGTCTAGAATCATTTTTCCTATCAAACATTCTTCTTGGTTGGCCAACTTAGTCCCTGTTAGAAATAAGAGTGGGGAGATCAGGTTGTGTGTGGACTTTAGGGACTTTATTAGAGTGTATTTAAGAGATCATTATCCCCTCCCTTCCATAGAGCAAATTATGTAAGTGGTGGTAGGTAGTGAGAGGTTTTCCCTCCTAGATGGTTATTTTGGGTACAATAAGATTTTGGTGAAAGAAAGTGACCAATACAAAATAGCCTTCACAAAAAAATGGGGCACATATTCCTATAATAATATTCCATTTGGATTTTCAAATGCTAGAGCTAATTTTCAATGTACAATAGATATGGATTTTTAAAGATTAATCAATGACATTGTATTGGTATATCTTGATGATGTGATAGTTTTCTCCAAGGAAGCAAAAGATCATTTGAATCACCTAAGATAGATTTTTGAGAGGTGTAGAGAGTTTGGGATCTATATAAACCCAAAGAAGTGTGTGTTTTCTGTTCATGAAGGCAAAATATTAGGCCACATTATTTCTAAGAAAGGTTTATCTATCAATCTTGAAAGGGTAAGTGCCATCTTGGTATTATCTTTGCCTAAGCATAAGAAAGGTTTATAAAGTTTATTTGCAAATATAAATTTCATTAGGAGATTTATTCACAATTTTTCTAACCTACTCAATCTCTTGACCTCCATGCTAAGGAAGGATGAGATATTCACCTAGACAGGAAGGAGGAAAGAAAGTTTTGAGGAGATCAAGCAAGCCATTGCCCAAGCTCCTACTCTTGTAAGTCCAAAATTCTTAAAGGACTTTAATTTTTACACTTTTGGGAATTAAGAGGTAATTTTTACCATGCTTACCCAAGTAAATGATGAGAATTTGGAATAACCTATTACTTTTTTTGGTCAACATGTATAAGGCTATGAGGTAAGATACACATATATTGAGAAACAAGTGCTTTTAGTTATAAGGAGTTTGAAGAAGTTTAGGCATATGTTGTCTAAAAAAAAGATTCAAATTTTTGTGCCTCATCCTAGCATGAAATAATTTATATTGAGTAGATATTTGAATGAGAAAAGGGCAGGTTGGATCACCAAAGTGATGGAGTATGATGTGGAGATCAAAACAACCAAGCTAGTGTGGGGAAGAGGACTATGTGAGCATCTTGATTCATACCTAAAAGATAAAATGGAGGTTGTTTTATCACTTCATGATGACCCTACAAAATTTGTACCTTTATATATGAGAATTTAGACATAAGACATGATCTATTTCCTTCAAATTGATGAGTATCCACTAGGTCTTGATAAGGCCAAGAGAAGGTACTTTAGGCTACAATCCATTACTTATGTACTTTTTAATGGAGTGCTATTTATAAATAAATTTTAGGGTGTGTTGTTGAGATGTATTGATTGGAATCAAATTGACAGTGTTGCATGAGTTCCATGATGGGCCAGTTGGTGGTCACTTTTCTCCAAGAACTATGACTACTAAGATTATAAGAGCTGGTTACTTTTGGCCTAGCTTGTTTAAGTACACTCACACTTGGGTAAGGAAATGCCAAAAGTGTGCTATTTTTGATGGAAAATAAAAGATAGCTACCTTGCCTCTTCACCCAATCTAGATTGAATAAACCTTTATGCAATGGGGTTTGGATTTAATAGGCCTAATCAATCCTCCTTCTAGTGCTGATCACAAGTGGGTGTTGACATCCACTAATTATTTTAAAATATGGGTGGAGGCTGTAGTTCTTAAGGAGGCCAATGAAATTTTAGTTTTGGACTTTTATGAAAGTATAATAACAAGGTTTGGATCTCCTTCAACAATCATTTTAGATAATGCATTAGCCTTCTTAGGAACAAGAAAAACTGAATGGGATTTGAAGTATGACATCTATCTTATCACCTCCTCCAACTACTATCCCCAAGGGAATGGACTAGATGACTCCAAAAGCAATAATTTAATTAGGATAATAAAGAGGTTAATGGAAGAGAATCAAATGACTTGGCATACCAAATTTAAAATAGATCTTTGGGATGATAGGATCACCCCAAAGAGAGTAATTGAGAATTCACCATATACACTTGTCTATGAAAGGGAAGCCAGAATTCTTATCTCACTTGAGTTACCAGCTTTAGACCTCACATATCAGCTATAATTGATGGATAATTAGAGCATAGAAGTCAGATTATGTGAGTTGATGGAGCTTGAGGAGATAAGAGATCAAGATATGCACACCATGACAACTCACCAAGAATAAACAAAGAAGTATTTTGACAAGAAATCCATGCCAAGAAGTTTCAAAGAAGGAGACATTATCCTAAATTGGGATGAAGATAGAGCCAAACCTAGAAGGAATACAAGGTTTGATGCTTTTTGGAGTGGCCCATATGTGATCACACAATAAAAATAATATAATTCTTTCCAACTCTAAAATTTAGATGGAGAGAAACTACATATCCCAATTAATGTGATTTATCTAAAGCATTTTTACTGATGTCCTCTTTTTCCTTTGTACACAATTTCTTATTTTTCTTGTGTTTCCTAAGTGCTTATGCACATGTGTGAGTTTGTCCTTGTCTTATTTTGTGTTGTCTTTGCTTGGTCTTGCTATTGTTGTGTGGTGTGTTTCCCTATGTTTTGTTTTGGAATATCTTTGTTATTCATCTTCAATAATCCATTGACTCCATTAGACTTGAGTTGAATAAAGCTACTGGTCTAGTCAGTATAGCAGGCACACTACCCCTACGAGTCACCAATTTATTGACCAAATTTTGGCCCCTTAGGCCAAAATTGGGCACCCCTATTTGCCAAAATTATCTAAGTTTATATCTTTGGCCAGGTCTAGTACTTAGCTTTTCTTCAAAATAAGTGTTCTTTGACAAAGCCTACAATAAATCTACAGGTTTGTTCCTTTCAAAAAGTTTGTTTTTGGTCTTTTCTAAAGCCTTTGTTGAATTATTTCACGTTTTTGTTCTAAGCCTTTGCCGAATTATTTCAAACTTTTTATCTAAAGCTTTTTACTTAAGTGTATTTCTTTTGGACTTTTCATTCAACCAAGTAATGAATTATTTCAAACAATTTGTTCGAGACAAATCTCCCCAAGACAAAGTGTCAAATTCTTTCAAGCAAATTTTCCATGCAATTTTTATGAAGGTACTTTGCAATTTTTTTGAAAGGAATTTATAAGAAGGCCGAAAGGTACTTTTTAGAAAGTTTGAAGGGCACTTTAACTTTCTCAAAGGGACTTTTCAAAAAGTCTAAAAGATTGTTTCGATAGGAAGGTGGACCATTTCAAAAAATCTAAAGGGTATTTTTTCCTTTTGAAAGATCATCTCCGAAAGCTGAAGGACAATTTCAACTCTTTTAAAGCGTCACTTGCAATAAGATGAAGGGTATGTTCATTTCATAAAATGCCTTTTTCACTTTGTCAAAGGGTCATTTTAAATAACCAAAAGGGCCAAAATGAAAGTCTGAATGAATAACTTATTTTAGAAAGATTGTTCGAGGAATTCTTTCAAAAAACTTGTCTGATACAAAGGAAACAAAAGGGTAAAAAATGACTGTAGGAAAAATGTTTGAAGAAAATGCCCAAGGAGTGATGACCTAAAAAATAATAATTTTAGACTATGAAAACTAGTCATTGGAGTTTAAAAGAAAGGCTCGATGGAAACCTAAAGGCAAGGATAAAGGTAACAAGTGGTAATTGTAACTGAGCCATTTATTTTAGTTGTAAGTTATTCAACTATAGTTGAATCAATTATAACTAAGGAATTTGGTTTGGTTGTATCTTATTTGTAACTAATTCATTTAGTGACATGGCATAGCTCACCCACCTCTCTCCCTCTTGCAAATGTAACTATTTCTCTCAAGATGACAGATGTCTAAGTGACCCTTAAACTTCCTTTGATTTCTCTACCTCTTAAGGCTATATATATGCATTCTCTTGGCTCATTTCATAGCCTATGCTAGTTATTGGAAAAACTATAGCTAGATTTGTACTTGAAAAATTCTTGAAGAAATATACAAGTGATTTCACAATTCACACATTGTATTATTGAGTATAGGTTTAAATCTTGTTGATAATGACTAGTGAAAGAGTTTCTTTTTTAGCATGTCAATCTATGGTCACTTACCAATGTGTAAAAGGGATGTTATTGAAGGTCTGTATTAGTATTCTTTACTAAGTATATAAGAGTCTTAGAAGTGGTATATATTTATTCTCTTCGTGGAATAATTTGTCACCCTCCTAAGTGTTAAGTACCTTCTTGAATCTAACTTATGAAATACTGATGCAACAATGTCTCTTTGTTTTGAGTTTGTGTAAAACATCCTTATTTACCTTTAAGTAGTGGATTTTCAATCAAATAGGAGGATAATACATATTGGTGCATCGCCATTTTTTTCTTAGTTATTTTCCTTACCCCTTTTCATACATAATTGATAGATTAGAGAGAGCTTTAAAGGTGCATCAAGGGGAGATAAACCCTAATCTAGAGATTCATATCAATGAAATGGTCACCCAAAACAAGAGAAATAATTCCATTTTTCCACTTGGATGAGGAGATATGAGTATCTCCTCAAGGGTGAAAATCTAAGTGTCAATAGTTTTTGGCACGCTCGATGGGATATCTAGTCCTAGAAGATTATTCTAGATTGGTGTTGGTGTTGGCATGAGAGAAGTTGAAAAAAACATCTACATTCAGTACCTAGTGACTCCATTAAATAATTCAAGTCTTTAGTTAATGATCAATCCTATTTTATATGCCAAAAGTGACCACTAGGTTTGTTGTTAAAGTTGTACCCTTCAAGTTTATGGAATTACCTCCATATTCCACCAAAAGGTTCAAGTTTGTCAATAATCATCCTTAAAAATGAGATTTTGTGTTTAAAGCTTCTATTTGTGTTACATTCCATTCCCAACATCCATAGTGATCATTCCAAAATGGCTAGAAGATAACCTTTTGTACCTTTGACTGGGGCATCTCCTTTGCATCTTGCCCAGTATGATCAAATTCTAGGAGTATCCCTCAAAAGTGTCCCATATTTTAGTAGGGATGGTACTATTACTAAAATTGAGCACATTAAAAATATAGAAAACTTTTGTAATATCCACAATATCACCCAAGAAAGTGTAGATATTAGGTTGTTGGCCTTGTCTTTTAAAGGAAAAGTTTGGATTGGTATGGGACCCTTCCTATAAATTCTATTGGCTCATGGGATGAGTTGGGGACTCAATTGACTAATAAGTTTGGGGAAAAGAGGAATCACCTATTTCTAGTTGAGAAATTGACCACAATAAATAGGGCACCAAATGAATTCATGCAAGATTTTAATACTAGGTTCCAAAAAACTTGGGATAGAATCCCAATTCTTGTGAGGCCAACTGCAAACTATGAATTTTTGTAATACTTGAAAGCATTGAATAGTGACATTTCTTTGATGATTTAATCTATGGGGGAAACACATTACTTGATTCCTATGAAATAACCATAAATTCTAAGAATTGTCTTGTCCAAGTGAGAAAGATAGCTCCTAGACCTCCAATGCTACAATGCCAATTTTGGTGAGGATATCAAGGAGGTAGAATTAATGGTGGAAGACCTATGGTATTGCTTATTTTTGAGTGATTTTTTCTTTTTGGTTTGTATTAAGTTCATTTTTTTTTTTTAGTTTTAGGTTAATCTTTGTTTTTAAAAATTTTGGTTTTTTAAATTTATTTTTAGGTTTTGTAAAAATCATTACATATGAGTTTTTTAGTTTAGTTTTTAATTAAGTTTTATTTTGTTTTTATCAATTTAAACTTGTTAAGTGTTTAATTAAATTTGTTTCTTTTCATGTTTTTATATTCTATCTAATAGTTAGTTTTGATTTTGTACTTTAGTTTAAAGTTTTTTCTATATTGTTTAATAGTATTTGTTTGTTTTAAATAGATATAGTGAGCCATAATTTTTTTGAGATTGATTTTCATTTATTTATTTTATAAGTTTTTATACTCTTTAGTATTATTATGTGTTTCATTTTTCATAGTTATTTTATATTTATAAGGTAAAATTTTGTTATAGTTTTCCTTGTATCATGTCTTTTTGAAGTGTGTCGAGTGTCAAGTCTATTTTTAGTCTCAAGATTAAAATAAGCCTTTCAAAGGCATTCTCAATAAAATAAGATAATTTATTATCTTCCTTCTAATAATTTATTCTATTTAATGTAACAGATGCATTTTCAAGTGAACCCAATGTCCACATTCTAGGGGGTAATATAGAAATGTGTAGTCATGTGATTTCTCTCCCGATGTGAAAACTAAGGGGGGGAATGTTAGTAAATTATCATTCTAATTTTAATTAGTATTTAAGGTAAGGTAAATAGGTTAGTTATGTTGTTATTTATTTTGGGAATGAAGAATAATATTATTGTATGTGTGAGTATTATGTTGTTCAACCAACTCACGAATATAGGAGATTAGTGAGATTATTATGGGGAGGGTAGTTATAGAAATATCCTTAATTATAGGAGTGATATCTTTATATGTATGCTTTGAATCATTTGAATTATATATGTTGATTTGACTAACTAAAATTTTATGTGTTATGCACATTGTTGAGCCTCTAACTCTACCAAATAATGGTGTAAACTTATTATGGCCCTTATTATCCCTAAAAACTCCTTAGTAAACCCTAATTTTACCTCATCATCCCTAGTCACCCCTTCATCATCCATAATTATCCCTAATCACTCCCTCATCATCCCTTATTTGTTGTGAAAAATTCATGTGTTGTATTTATATATAGGGGATAATATCTATTATTTGAGTGACCTTATCTATGATAATGCCCATTGCCCATTTCATCCTTTAGTGCCCAGTACCCATTCAAGATGTATAGAAGTTCCCATTTAGTAAGAAGTAAGTGTTTATTATGTAGTCTATCTTATAGTGGCTATTATATTTGTTTCATCTAAAACATGTGTTTCAATGCCCATTTAATAGGAAGGAATGGAAAAAAATAGTCTTACACATATACGATAGATAAATTCACCAAAATAATAGATATTACCCCTATATATAGATGCAAAACAAGAATTTTTAATCATCCCTCATCATCCTTAATCACTCCCTCATCAACCCTCATTATCCCTAATCACTCCCTCATTAACCCTCATCATCCCTAATCACTCCCTCTTCATCCCTTATCATCCTTAATCACTCTATTATCAAGCCTAACCATCCCTATTAACTCTTTCCTCATTCCTCAAAATACCTAATCACTCCCTCTAATACCTTTATGGTGGGTGTAATAAATTTCTACATGTGCCCGATTATTTCTAGTCACTCTTTTCTCTATATAGGTTAGAATCCCCCTTCTCATTTCAAGATATAATTGGTTGATGAACCCTATCCTTTCTCTATATAGGTGATACAATGATATTAAATTGAGTATTAAATTAGGTATCAAGTATTAATTTTATGTCTAGGTAAGATATATACGGTCATGATTAAATATAGGTATTCAAGGTCAAGATATAGCTCGGGTAGTTTATTAGGTAGGGAATAATCAAGTAGGTAACTCAAGTATGGAGGGTATAATCAATTAGGTAGGGTAATAATGATATGTAACTAAATTAATCGATACACTCTCTCTCCAAGGTCTAGGCACAAATCACCATATAGATATTTGAATCCCACCAAACAATGAAACAATGCCTTTGAGATCCTTATTTGAGTGAAAGAGGATGAGTGAAAGAAGAGTTTATTTGAGACCTATTTGAGTGATTTAAACTTGTAATTGAAATATAATCCATTAAAGAATAAGTAAGAAGCCACTAAACCCACCATTAAGGTATTAGAGGGAATTTTTAGGGATGAGAAGGTACAAAAATGGAGTGAGTAGGGATGATGAGGGATGATGATAGATAGTGAGGGTTAATGAGGGAGTGATTAGGGATGATTAGGGATGGTTAGGGTCAATGAGGGAGTGATTAAAGAATATGTGGGAGTTATTATGGATTAGGAGGGATGAATAGGGAGTGATTAGGGATGATGAGAGAGTTATTAGAGATGATGAAGGGCAATGAGGGTTAATGAGGGAGTGATTAGAGATGATGAGGGAGTGATTAGTGATGATGAGGAACTGTGAGGGTCAATGAGGGAATGATTAAGGATTATGAGGGAGTGATTAGAGATGATGAGGGATATTGAAGGTCAATGAGGAAATGATTAGGGATAATGAGGGATGAATAAGAAGTGATCACTAATAAATCTATCCCTAATAAATACATCATCATACTTCATCATCATAATCACTCATTTATTAACCCTCACCCTCCCTCACCTCCCTAATCACTCCCTCATTTACTATCACCATCCCTTATTAACCCTAATCACTCCATCATTACTTATAATCCCTAATCACTCCCCTTCATCCTTCATAATACCTAATCACTCCCTTCTCATTCTCATTGAGACTCACCATCCTTAATAGATAGAAAGGTAAAAACATAGTAATTTTTAGGTTTTTGTGCCTTCTATATTGATTTTTGGCATTTTTAGGAGTCTTAGGTTCATCAAAACTAAAGTTTACAAACCACTCACATTGAATTCAATCCAAATTAGTGTGATTGGGGTATCATAGGTAATATTAATGACTTGGGCACATCAAACAACCACTATGTGTTAATTTTAGTTGCTCATCATCCCTCCCTCATCCCTAATCACTTCTTCCTTGATCAGAAATTTGGTTCTAATAATGGTTTTAATTTAGAGTTTCAGTGGTGGCACACTTTAGAGCTCATCAAGAGCTTTTTGATGATTTTTGTGGTTAGTAAAACAGAGTTTGGATGCTCAAGATATGGTCATTTGAAGATTTGTCAAAAAAAAATAACTTGCAACATTTGGCACGTGTTTTGAGAACATACCAACATTTGGACCAATTAGAGGTCGACACGTGGAACTGTTGAAAATCCAAGTGGGCCAATAGCCATTTGACACATGGCAAATAATGAGGGGGAATTTTTTTTTGGTTAAGTATTTTTTTATACACATGATATTTGACATTTTCAATGTATATAGGCCAAACCTCCATGCCACAAACACTCCACCAAAGCATCCCTCATTCCTAGGCATTTGACTAAGCATGGGTGGCAGCCAAAGTTGGCACCCAAGCCCTTACCATTTGAAAATGTCAACAACTTTTCTATTTTAAGCCTATACTCATTCAAAAATCCATGCATGTGGGACAAAACTTAAGTCAAAGTGCCTAAAATGGAGGGAATAAAATTCAAATTGCATGCTTGGCACCTAGGGAGGAGAGCTTGAGCACACCCAACAAGGAGAGGCCAAGTTAAACTCAGTCAAAGCACCTAGGATCGTGGGAGGTGGTTTTAAACCCTTGACTGTCACCCAAAATTGATTAGCCTTGATCGCTTGTGCTATAGGCTTCAAAATATGTATAAAGGCATGAATTTCTATTTGTTTTAAACAGGTTATGGACTGTGTATTTGTATTTGAAGAGCCTGAGAGTTTATTTTAAGCTTGGAGATAGCTACCAAATGGGATTTTCTCCAATATCCGACCTTATACACAGAGGGTAAGCCTTTTTAATTATGTTTTGTAATTAAAAAGAGAAGTATTTTATTATTATTTGGATATACCAATGGATTAAGTGAAGGGACCAAAGCACATTCAGAAGGGGTTGAAGACCAAGGAAGGATTTTATGTGACCGAGCTTGAGTATATCAGCAAGGTGGAGTTCTTGGATAGAGATCAGGGCTGAGGGAAGTTGTGCAATGTTTCAAGAATTTGTAAGCCATTTGTTGCACAAATTTAATAGAAATGGTCCTCACTATTGGGTGGACCCGAAGATGTAGGCAAAATATGCTGAACTCGGTTATCAATGTCGAATGGTAATTTGTCATTTGCTTGCATGTTTTAATTTAGTTTTTTGATTTTTTAATTATGAAATCATGCAAATATTAAATTTTGACAATTTATGACATTTGATGTAAAAAACAAAAACTGGTTTAATTGGTAAATGGAAGTAACAAGTCTTTTGATCATTCCAATCCAGCCAAACAACTGAGAACATTTTTGCCAAAACATTTTTCAAGTTCTTTTGAGTTTTTTCAAGAATTTGATAAGTTTTGAGAAATTTAATATTCATATTTTGAACTTCACTTTGAGTTTATCAGTGGAGTTTATAGATCAAGTTGGTATCAGAGTAGTTAAAAAGCTGGGATAGCTTCTAATTGAGTTTTGACAGTTGCTTTCAGTTTATTGGTTATCCATATCACTTGATTATATTGCAATGTGCAGTTGTGGAATCAATGTGTTTGCAGGAAACCATGGGCAAGTTGTCACATAAAGCCAAGATGGAAGAGCTTGAAAGCATCAATAGCCAGATTTAGGATGAGAATGCATTCTTGAGATGCAAGCTCTATTCCCTTGAAGAGCATATTGCAAGTTTAAAATTGGAGCTTGAATCCAAGGATGAGCTCTTGATTAGATTGCAATGTGGTGAGTGTGAAAAGGTAAAGCCTTCAACTTTAGATGTAGAAAATATGATTGAGTGCAGTGTAAGTTTTTCACCATAGGAATCTTCATCTTCTTTTACTATTTTAGATTCAGATTCTAGTAATATTGTTTTTGGTGATTTTGAAAGATACACTAAGGGCATAGGATCTACATTGTTGTTTAAAATGGTTTATAACGGAGGAGGACTTGGTAGAGATAGCCAAGGTATATCTAACCAAATTTAGGTTGAGCATAGACCTCTTCATGTAGGTTTGGGTTATACTAGTGTGCAGGTGGATGATGGAGAAGTTTCTTCCATGGCTAAAGGAAGACGAGCTTTCAATAGCGAAGGTTTTAGGCCACTAGTTCAAAGGTGTAAAGGTAAAAGAGGTATTGAGATTCCACCTCTTGATTCTTACACTAAATCTTTTGATCCAATTGATACTTTTAATAAGTTTGGATATAATGGACAGAAGATAATGCAATCATTTCCATGCACTTTTTGTGGGATGAATAACCATATTACTAAGACTTGTTAGAAATGAAATGCTTTATTGAAGCAGATTGCATGTTTGAAAGACCATTTTCATGTTAAATTGGGAATTGGAAAAAGGGGACCCTCACCTAAGAAGGATTTTTGTACTCATTGTAAAGTGAGTGGACATAGGATTGATAGATGTTTTAAGCTTCATGCATCTTCACATTCAAGTAATGTTAGAACTAAGATGATTTACAAACCTCTCACTAACGTTAATGAAGCTAATTCAATCCATAATGTAGTTGACAATACAACCTAGGATAAGGTAAGACCTAAAAGTGAAAATCTATTTAAGAGGTTAAGTCAACAATATGCAATTGATAAGGAATCCGCTAAGACAATCAATTTCACCAGGAAGAAAGCAATGGTTAAGTGGATTATCACTACATTATTTTTGAAAATCATGGTTAAGAATTCACCTAAGGGAATGAAAAAGCTTTGATAGATGTAGATTAGAGTTGGTGGGAACACTTCAAGACAGGTTTACCATATGAAGTCTTTCAATTCTCACTTTTTGATAGCTCTAAGTTTTTGAATCTCCTATTTATGCTATGTGAGTTGTCTAGAGGACTTGAACTCATTTGATCAGTTGGAGATAATAGCAAAGTGCATGTTGTAGGTTGAGTTGATTCCTTACAACACTTATTAGACTACTATTTTTTAGAATGTATCTATTTTTGGCACATGGATGTTTAGATGCATTTTTTTTAAGACCCTTTAGGCATGTTTAAATGTTAGGCAGCATACACTTTAGGTTGTTTGCATTTGCTTAGCATATAAGTCCCATAATAGGGCATTGTATTGAAACATGTCCACAACATTTATTGTATGTTGTCATAATTTTAAACTTGTCTTGCAGTTACATTGGGAGTTGTTTCAATTTTTAGGAATTCACCGCTTTACAGGATGTGACATTTGGGTAGGCAGTTTTGGTATGTTGTAATCACTTTGGTAGTTGCAGATTCACTTACTCATGCCTTTGGATTAGGCATTTTTGTATTTTTATTGAGAATCATTTTAATTCAATTATTTATACCTCTTGCTATGATTGGGTTCTATTTTTATTGATGCAGTAGACCAGCTATAAGATTTTAGGGGATATTAGACTTTTGGAGACCAAAAGCCCTCCATTAAGGAGGTGTGATCAGAAATTTGGTTCTAATAATGGTTCTAATTCATATTTTCAGTGGTATCACACTTTAGATCTCGTTGAGATCTTTCCAATACTTTTTGCGGTTCGTAAAATGGAGTCCAGATGCTCAAGATATGGTCATTTGAAGATTTGTCGAAAAAAATAACTTGCGACATTTGGCACGTGTTTCAAGAAAATACCAACATATGGACCTATCAGAGGTCGACACGTGGAAATATTGAAAATCCAAGTGGGCTAATAGCCATTTGACACATCGAAAATAATGAGGGGGCAAATTTTTTTTTGGTTAAGTATGTTTTTATACACATGATATTTGACATTTTCAATGTATATAGGCCAAACCTCCATGCCAAAAACACTCCACCAAAGCATCCCTCATTCCTAGTCATTTGAATAAGCATGGGTGGTGGAAAAAGTTGGCACCCAAGCCCTTGCCATTTGAAAATGTCAACAACTTTGCTATTTTAAGCCTAGACTCATTCAACAATCCATGCATGTGGGATAAAACTTAAGTCAAAGCGCCTAAAATGGAGGGAAGAAAATTCAAACTACATGCTTGGCACCTAGGGAGGAGAGCCTAAGCATGCCCAACAAGGAGAGGCCAATTTAAACTTAGTCAAAGTGCCTAGGATGGTGGGAGGTGGTTTTGAACCCCTGACCTGCCACCCAAAATTGATTAGCCTTGACCGCTTGTGCTAAAGGCTTCGAACTAAGTATAAAGGCATGAATTTCTATTTGTTTTTAGTAGGTTCTAGATTGTGTATTTGTATTTTAAGAGGCTGAGAGTTTGTTTTAAGCTTGGAGATAGCTACCAAATGGGATTTTCTCCAATATCCAACCTTATAAATAGAGGGCAAGCCTTTTTAATTATGTTTTGTAATTAAAAAGAGAAGTATTTTATTATTATTTGGATATACCAATGGATTAAGTGAAGGGACCAAATCACATTCAGAAGGGGTTAAATACTAAGGAAGGATTTTGTGTGACTGAGCTTGAGTATATCAGCAAGGTGGAGTTCTTAGATAGAGATCAGGCCTGAGGGAAGTTGTGCAATGTTTCAAGAATTTGTAAGCCATTTGTTGTGCAAATTTAATAGAAATGGTCCTCACTATTGGGCAGACCCAGAGATGTAGGCAAAATATACTGAACTCCATTATCAATGTCAGATGGTAATTTGTCATTTGCTTGCATGTTTTAATTTAGTTTTCTGATTTTTTAATTATGAAATCATACAAAGATTAAATTTTGACAATTTACAACATTTGATGTAAAAAACAAAAACCGGTTTAATTGGTGAATGGAAGTAACAAGTCTTTTGATCATTCCAATCCAACCAAATAATCGAGAACATTTTTTCCAAAACATTTTTCAAGTTCTTTTGAGTTTTTTCAAGAATTTGATAAGTTTTGAGAAATTTAGTATTCATATTTTGAACTTCACTTTGAGTTTATTAGTGGACTTTATAGATCATTCCCCATCCCTCATCAACCCTAATCACTCTCTCCTCATTATCCCTAATTACCACCTCATTGACCCTCACCATACCTCATCATCTATAATCACTCCCTCATTTACCCTCATCATCCCTCATAATCCCTAATCACTCCATCATACCTCATCATCCCTAATCACTCCCTCCTCATCCCTAATAATCCATAGTCACTCCCTCCTCATCCCTAATAATCCCTAATCACTCCCTCTTCATCCCTCATCATCCATAATCACTCCCTAATTAACCCTCATCATCACTCATCATCCCTAATAAATATTTTCTCATCCCTCCTTAACCCTAATAGCTCCCTTGAATACCTTTATTGTGGGTGCAATGGATTTTTTCTTGTGGCCAATCATTCCTAGTCACTAATTTATATAAATAGGTTAGAATTACCCCTCTCCTTTCAAGATATGCTTTGGGTATTAAATCAGTTATTCAATTAGGAATCAAGTATTAAAGATAAGGCTAGGTTAGATATATGTGATCAAGATTAGATACGATTATTCAAGATCAAGATATGGCTTGGGTATTTTAATGGTTAGGGAATACTCAAGTAGGTATGGAGATAATGATAGGTAGGTAGGGAATACTCAAGTACAAGAAGGTAGGTAGGGTATACTCAAGTAGGTAGGGAAATAAGGATAGTTAGGTAGGGCATACTCAAGAACAAGATATGGCTCAGATATTTAGGTAGGGCATACTCAATATCAAGATATGGCTCATATATTTAATTGGGTAGGGTATACTCAAGTAGGTAAATTAGGTAGGGAAAAATCAAGTAGGTAAAGTATGTAGGTCATACTCAATGGTATAAATCTATTACATATGTAATATGATTTAAAACTTTATTTCTCATTCATTTATCGAGAAACAAGTTTCCCTTGACAATAATAGAAGATAAATAGGTAAGGCATAACTAAGTAGGTATGGAAATAATATATGCAAGATTTTTATTGATAAACAATCATCTTTATATCTAAGAATCTATTCTAGAAAGGAAAAGTAGGTATGAAAAGAACAAAGTTATATATCAAGAAGGAAGATTCCTTTTCCTTATCGGGTAGGGCATAATTAAGTAAGGTAAGAAGAAATTTATCTATCATAAGGTAAGTTTCCCTTGATATTGAAGAATTAATCTAAAATCAAATCAAATCTATATACTAGGAAGGAAATGATAGTTTTTCCTTATTCCTTTGTTATCCATCGAGAAGGCAATCTTCCCTTTATATGATAATAGGTGAATAAAAGCTAGATATCAAAAAGATAAACTTCCATTGCCTTACTCCTTGGTATAGATGAAGTAGGTAGGGAAATATTCCATTACCTTTATGGGTAGGGAATGTTTACGATTAGGATAGGACCTTCAGAATGGTTTGACCTATATATCCACAGTGGGAAACCCTTTCCTATTCTATCTTTTGATATAATATATTGGGGACTAGGGAATACTCAGAGTATGATAAGGTCCTAGTTTTGCCTTTAGGGCCCAATAGGCCATGCCCAATATCTAAATGGCCTCTCCTTAATATACTAGATTAAGGAATATGCCCTTCATTCCTTTTATATATCAAGTTGGGTATAGATTAGGTTGGCTATAAATCAAGTTGGGTTGGGAAACACACTCTGTCAACTACTAGATTAGAACACACACTACCAGATTGGTGACCACCTATCTATCTATCTATCTAAAAATCTGGTCTACTATGGAGATATAATCAACTATGGGGTTGAGATTGTAATTCTTAACTAGTCTCTAGTCACCCTATATATATAAATATAAATTTGGATTCTCAAGTATAAGATTGGGATTATTAATTTCCCAAATCCCAATCTATATATTATGTAATTAATACAATTTCATCCCACCCTTTTCTCAATTTATTTCCTATTTATTTGAGTCTAGGGCTCTATATACACATTCTCTCAATAGTCTAGGCATGGATCACCGTATATATCTTTAAAATCAACTAGATAATTAGATAATTTATCTAAGTTACTTATTTGAGTGAAAGAGGATAAGTGAAATAAGAATTTATTTGGGCCTTATTTGAGTGAGTAAAATTTAGAATTGGAAAATAATCCAATTACTAATAAGTGAGAAGCTACTGTACCCACCATCAAGGTATTGGATGAAGTAATTAAGGATGAGGATGGATGAGGATAGAGTGAGTATAGATGATGAGGGATAATAAGGGAGTCATTAAGGATGATGAGGTATAATGAGGGCCAATTAGGGAGTAATTAAGGATGATGAGGTATGGTGAGGGTCAATGAGGGAGTGATTAGCGATGATAAGGGATAAGGAATGATTGATTAGGTATGATTAGGGATGATGAACCAATGATTAAGGATGATGAGGGTTAATGAATGAGTGATTAGGGATGATGAGGGAGTGATTAGATATGATGAGTGATGGTGAGGGTCAATGAGGGAGTGATTAGGGATGATGAGAGATGAGGGAAAAGTGATTAGGGATGATGATTGATGATGAAATGGTGATTAGGGATGGTGATGGATGGTGAGGATAAATGAGGGAGTGATTAAATATGATGAAAGATGATTAAGGTCAATAAGGGATTGATTAGGGATGATGAGGGAGTGAGTAGAGAGGATGAGGGATGGCGAATGTCAATCAAGGAGTGATTATGGATGATGAGGGAGTGATTAGGGATGATAAGGGATGGTAAGGGTAAATGATGAGGGAGTGAGTAGAGATTAGATTTTGAAAAACTATCTTTCACATTGTAAGACATGTAGATGTGAGACCAACTCTATCAAATGTAGAATGACCCCAATTTATTATATTTACTAAAATAAATTTAAAGTATAAGGAATATAAATTTGATAATATAAATGTAAAATTACATTTATTTTAGTAAAATACCCTCTCCCCCGACCTTATAATACATCCCCCATTTGAATTTTAGCCATTCATGACCTCATTGGACTATAACACATACATGTTATTACACTATACATAGTGTAAATAATACATATGTGTTATTATCACTAATCTTAGTGGAAATAAAATTTATGCATTATGTGGAATCCATAATATGTACACATTATGGATAGGAAATCTTTGGCCTAAATATAAATAATGTGTATGCATTATGGCCATAACATAGTGTTATGACCATAACATGTATGCATTAGGGTAAATGTCCATAGAATTATCCCCTAAATCCATGCACATACCCTTATGATTTTATTCCATTTTTAGTATCTTCCATCTCTTTGAGTTATTTGAAAGTTGTTGGAGGAGGTTTCCCTTTTGACAAGTCTGGTTCACCATTATAATTTGTATGCCAAATTGGGATTGGATGAGACCATTGTAGATACTTTATATTTAAATATTGGTATGCCATCCATAATATGGAACCTGAACATATTAGGTTTTTTAATACACATTATCTTTTGTTTTCCATCTAAGTGTGGCTCCATAAAGGCCTTAAAGTCATACACTTCGTTCATAAGGTAATAAGTAAACATACTTAATCCTACTTGGCATATTTTGTAGGTTTCCATGATATATTACAATGAAGATGTGTCTAATTTCAATAATGATATTGTTAATCTATTAAAAGCCCATCTATATCCTCATGAGTGCATTCCATCGGAAGGAAGCTTACATACACAATGTTGAATACCCTTCTTACTATCATCATGTATTTAAATACAAATAGGGTACAATTCTTGTTGTCACTCGAAGCATTATCTAATTACAAGTAAAGGATTGGTGGCTATTTTTTTAATGAAGTATTTATAATAGAAACATTATTTGATTTAGAATGGACAACCTTTTACTTGTATCTTTTGAATTTTTAATACACTTCATTTTGTAATAGTGTATCATGCAATGGATGTTTTTATGATCCACTAATTTAAAATAAAATCCCCATATTCATCAATGACCATTTATTTGAGATTCATAAGAAATAAATCTAATGATGTGACAATTTAATTTACTCCATGTTAAAAAAATGGTAGGCTAAAGTGGCCCAAACCCCTAGTATTGTGTTCATATGTGAGCATACCAATCAAAGTAACTGGGAGGTTCATAACATTACTTATTGACTTTATTTTCTTGTAATTCCTTGGTATTTTATTTTTCATTATGTCAATTTTATCATGCACAATCCTTAAGAATCCTTTGGCATGTTCCTCTAATTGTAATTTTTGGGAATAGTAATGTGCATGATAACTTTGAATGTAATCATTGTGCCATTTTTTTTCCTCTTTAAAATTTGAGTATTTTTGGGCATGTGGTGGCTCTACTTTTTTTGGATAGATCTATACACTCATCACACTTGGGCAAAAAAGTTTTTATTTATATTTAAAACATTTTATAAGTTTTTTGTTCATTATCCTATTGAAGCTTAGCTATGACACATGAGCCAGGTTCAAAAATTTTATCTCCTCATTCACTTATTACACAATAAGTTATAGGTATATAATGAAGGAATTAGTCTTTGAGGAACTTTGATTCTATGATGTCCTACAAAATGAGTCAAATGTTAAAAAAATATAAATTTATCTTAATGATTATTGATATGCAATAAATTATTGCAAAAACACCTTTGTTTCTATTTCCTAGTGTTACCATGTAATGCATGCCTGCCACCATTTATCCAGTCAGATCTATGACCATAGAAAGTACTCCTTGGGTATGCATAATCTTTGTGCCACACATTTTGACAAACATCCATCCCATAAAATTTCATTTTATGTATTCCCATAGATTTCTCACCTACATTAAAGATGGAATTTGTTGTCAATGCATCTAACACAAATTTATTTTTGTTCTCTTCATTAAGGGATCTAATTTTATACATATAACTTTAACTAAAGTAATGGGAATTGTTTTGAGACAGTCTTATTTGTATCAATGATATTTCACATTTACCACTTCATAAAAAAAAGACCATTTTGAATCCTCATCCAATTTTTGATATGACAAATTGGGTAGAGTGGCTTTCAAGTTTTGATGTTTTTGAGCAATGTAGGGTATTTTAGTCACTTTTTTGGAATCATTGTAATTAGTGGAAACAAAATAAACTATATATACCAATTATGGTTGTTGATCTTAGAAATCATCCCACATGTTATGTTAACCTCTTCTAGGACTTCTTTGAATTTGACATCCATAAGAGAATCGTCTGTGTCAAAAAATTTCCTAGTAGGCCATTTTATGAGAGATATTTTAGATAGGGATCATCCTTTAAAATGAGGGTTTAATACTCTATTAATATTCACAACAAAGGTATTGACATCCAATCCTTTAAATTATACCATGTCTATTTCAAGTACATTTGTAATTGTTCCCTCTGCAACCTATTTTCTCACAGATGAGCACAAATAGATAAATTTGACAACTCTTTAAACTTCATAATTTGTTAAACACCATGTATAAGGGATGGAACATCTAATTAAACACTCCCTTTAACCATTAGTGTGCTTCCTATTTCATGGAAAACTAATTTTTTAATTGGCCAAACTATTAATTTATTGTGTTGTACCAAGTTTGATCATTTAGAACATAAATTCACCATATTTTTTACCATTACACCAAAATTTAGGGGTCCCAATATATCTTCACAACTTTTATGATCTTATAACACATGATTTATACATCCTTTAGCTGTACTATTTCTATTTGAACATTTTTGTTTGAGAATGACAAATGTCTAAAAAAATTAATTATCATCAATGCAATCTCTCTCTTTCATAACACTATAATCCTATGAGTTACTAAAAATATAATCACTGTGAATAGGTATAATTATAAAATATTTGTGTTATGACAATTCCATCTCTTCCTAGGAAATATAACATCCTTTATTCTCAAAATATACCAAGGTTTAAAATGCATCAACTGAATAAGGCAATTTTACTTTTCCATCCAAAACCATGTTAACTCTATGTAGACTATATTTTATGATTATGTAGCACCTCAGTCTTGTACACTTGGAAAATTTAAACCTTGACTATTCTTCTTAGTTATACATATGACTTACTTCCACTAGCCTCACATCTGCTCTATCTTGTGCCCCTTAGCCTATCTCTAAGTCTGAAAAATCTTATATTAATGGCATAAACATACCATATTACTTAGAATTCTTAAAATGTACTTATATTTTACCTCTATAAGTTCTAAGCCTATGCTTGCTTTCCTTCTCCTTGGACACTAATGTCTAGGATAGATGGTAATGTTGATGTTATTTTCCTACCCTGACATAAGTGTTTAATACCTTTAATTCATCCAAATTTTAAATGAAATGTATTAAAATGGTCAGCCTAAGTTATTTAATGTGAGTTATCTCCTAATAGGATTGGTATAGATATAATATCAACCCTCATTCATTCCTCACCTATGAAACCTAGCAATTAGACCAAAAGATCACTCAAGAAGCACTCAAGTTTCTAAAATATTTCTTATTATTCTCTATTCTAATATCATTAAAAGGAAAAACCTACTTATAGGTATGAAGTAATAAAGTATTAGTCATAAGGTCAAATTTATAAGTTATAAGCTAGGTCACTATTGTACTTGCTTTACACACATTGCATGATTCACATAAATTCCAACATGTAGGGAACTACATGAGTTTGAGGCCCTCTTCTAGAGTATTAGATATGTATATTGTGCCCTTTGAAAATGTGCTCATTATGGGTCATATTGACACAATGGGACCACTAACTAATTTTACCCAAGGTCACATTGAAGATGCAAAGCTAGGGTTTTGCCATTTCACTAGGAGTAATAGTCCATGACCCAAATCTAAATGTACCAAAGCAAAGGTAAAGCCAAACCTAGAAGCATATAGGTGGTCACATATTGTTTTAGTTTATATTATTTACATGACACTAGTATTGAGATCATACACTGGTATCAACATAATTATCCTAGGTTGATGCAATTATCTAGAGAGCTAGAGGCACCAGATCTATAATATGATGACTAATCTAGAACTATCTTCCTACCTAATTACTACTTGTACCAAATTTAACACCGTGTTATCATAAAAAACAACAAAGTAATTTATTTTATGTAATATATATACATATATATATATATATATATATATATATATATATATATATATATATATATATATATATATATATAACATAGTTTTACTTTCCATTAATAGCCTATGTTAGTTTTAGAAATTCAACATATGATACATCTAAGTTTAGCACATTAATTGGCCTATTGTAATATTATATTCACCCTTGTGCCCTATCATTTATATATCATTAAACCTATTTACCCAAGTATGATATCATCTTATCTAAATTAGGGTTAAATACAATGATAACAATAAATCCTCTTCCCACATATCTATAATCTAGTTTATTTATACTTAGATACACTCTATGCTCTGTAGCTTTATATCCTTTTAAAAATAAGTCCACCTAATCATATTATACAAATGCAAGATACATTGATTCTATAGTAGAAAAAATATATGTGAGATGAAAGAAAATATATAAAACCATATCAGATAAAGAAATAAAATTAAACATTTTGAGATGAAAGAAAATATGTATATAAATGTAATATAAGTCTTAAATAAGGATCTATATGTTACTATAAATAAATATATATATAAAAAATTAAGAATAAAATGTGGGAAAGATGATATGTAAAATAAATCATGTCATCTGATGCATCAACTTTCTCAACATATCATGAAAATAATGGTATTTATCATCTTTATCATCAACTAAAAGTAAGTTTGAAGCAGACAACTTTATACAATATATATAGATCTTTCTATACTAAAATTAATATGTTACTTTGATATTTAATATATATGATGATATTTTATAAATAAAATGAATTAATATAATTTATATACAATATAAGTTCCAAAAATAATGCAACATTAAAATATTAAAATAATGGTTTTAGTGTGTATTTCATTGGACGAGTAAATTGTAAGAAAATTAAATTAAAAAGTGGGAATGAATTATGTGAACCATACATATTGTAACGAGATTTATGTAAGAAGTGTATGCTTAGCTTAGAAATGTGTTCATGGTAAGTTTGGAAATGTGTTCACATAATTTACCATTTTTTTCATACTTATTATGTATTAAGCAACTAAATTAGTTTTGTGGAAAGTAAAATTTGCATTAATAAATGTGATGAAACAATATGTAATGTTTTTTTATCTATATTCTATACTGGTAGGTAGTATACTATCATATGATAATGACATCAATAAATCATGAAGATTTCAAAGTGATTTTAAGGACATGCTTTATATATATGTAAAGTTACTTGTCAACTTTCCTACATTCAACATTAAAACTAGTAATTATGAGATCCATTATAAAATAACATAGGAGGTAATACATTTATTCATTTATTTTACACATAATTTTTGAAACATGTGTTATTTTATTACCTAAATATGAGGACATAAAGAGGATTCTAGCAAGGGGTTAAATTTGAAAGTTGACCCTTCATCTTTCCATTTAACATTACCCTTCAAAAGTTAGGTCAATTCATCTTTAAAGAATGAAATATGAACATTCTAAATATATATCTACATATATATAATTATATTTTGATAAAAAATTTGATAGTCCACCCAAATTTTCCTCCTTTCACCTCATATATTTTTTCAAAACATTTCTCCCACATTTTATGATAAAAAATTCAAAAAATGTTAAAATGACTATCAAATTTAATCCATCTCTGATAAACCAGTAGAGAAGTTAAGGCAAAAAATTAGGATGCAAGAAAGGGGGAAGACATTTAAAATGTGGAATGATACTTCTCCATTTTATATAGATATAAAATAAACTAAATGAGAGGGGTTAAAACATTGTACCTTTCTTTGCACTCGTGAAATCTCTTCATTTGTGATATGTAATTGTTTTCTATGTATTTTTTAGCCCAACATATTTATACTTAATAGTATTAGAGGGAGTTTTTTTATGGGAGGTTTAAGGAAATTATTTATGTTATTACTTTTTCTATCATCTTTCTTCTTTCCTAGATAAATTTTGATTGCTATTGCTTGAAACCATGGATACCAACCCTTGATCACCTTAATTCATTACACTATTATGCTCTACTCATTTCTATTTTGATCTAAACATAAGTTTAGATCAACAAGTTGTATCCTCATCCACATCCTCTTCCTTTGGATCCATTTCATTCCCAAGTGAATTCAATGAAATACTTGTATTTTGCTTCTATGAATCTATTATAATTAAGAAAATAATATCTATCACTCTACGATGCTTAGATTTTAACATGATCCTTTGGCATAGTAAATTAATTATAGGTAAAGTGAAATAAATAGAAATGTAAAGCATACCCAGTAATTACATTCCTACCATATATATTTAACTTGAAAAATATGTGTCAATGCAAGTTCATGTATGATTACTCATTAGATGGATAGTGCGATAGTCAAGTGGAAATCAAAATTAATTCTAAAATTAAGAGGTGTTAGATATAGTTTTAAATAATTATTAATATGTCTTTAGTGATAATTATTGTTTAGACATAATTGGGCATATTAGATATTCATTAAAGGATATTCAATAATATATGAATTTATGTGAATAAGAGATCAAGAACACTTGGTATGATAAATGTAAGTATTTCTTATAGATAATTTATATTGATATTAACTGGTTTCTTCATTTACCTTTTCCATAAGTGCTCCCTACATGTTGAAAAGATATATTGAAACAAGAAACAAGGATGAGATATTCATATCCTACTTAAAATCATCTTTGGAAAAAACATCAAAACCATTGTGAACAAAAATGCATCACTACTTGGATCGCTATTTAAACTTGGATCACTATTTCATAATAGAAGATGAAGATATTCTTACTGCCAAGCATGTCAAAATTTATTTTGGTTTGAGATTTACTTTAGGTCAATTACGAGTACTATGATCTCATCAACTTTGCATGGAGTAAGAGACATTTATTTTACAACATCAACACATGTAAAATTTACAACAACTAATCAAAATCATATGATCATTTAGTATTTATGTGTCTAGTGTATTATGAGATATGTGGTAGGTTTTATTACCTCTTTTTAGTAAATTAAGTCTCTCTATGAGATATTACTCATTATGAGGATCAAATATGTGTATATTTATTAATTAGAGAGATGACTAACATAGGGTTGGTGTCCTTAAGAGTCATGAACAAAAATCTTTATATCATGGCTTAGATTTACACTTCCTTCTTCAAACTCAATTTCACAGGTGTAAAATAACTCATTATTCTACTCATCAGTCATATTTTATAAGGGAAAAGATCTGAACAACTTAACTCTTGTGTTTTATGTTTTATCTTTTCTTTTTCTTAGAATTTATTATTTGAAATATACTTTTTTTACACTCCTTTTAACATGTTATGGTTACAATTGGATATACATTTATATAATTTGGTAGTGACCTGTAACCTTATATTTTTAATTAATAAAAACTATATTTAAAAATTAGATTAATATTAGTACGACACCTATAAATTTTTTTAAGACACTAAAAAAATTAAAAACCCCTCCATTTTGGCACATAATAGACAAAAACACTTTGCCATTTTAACAAAACCTTAACCCATGATAAATCCCAACCATTTATACCTAACACATCAATATTTACCATATATTGATTTGCCTAAATCAAAACTAGGTTTCTCTTTAGAAAATTAAATATATTTAATTTTAGATGAGTGAAGTGAAATAAAATCTCACTCTTTTAATTATATTTATCACTGTCAAATTAACAAGAAGAAAACAATAATAACTAAGCAACATGAAAAATATACACGACTCCAAATTTTATAGTAATCTCTATTTGAACTTAAATTTCATTTCAATCAAAAATTATAGAAATGGAATTAAGTGGCATTAGGCATGACATATAATTTACTTTGGGAGGTGTGTTGGCATTCAATATAAAAACAAATCTTATGAATAGTATTTTATGGATTCAAGACCATTTTTGTTCATTATTTGAAATATTGTGAGAGATATTCACTATAAATTTGGGGCATATTTTATGTTCTGATTATGGATTATTTATTATGTATAGTCACCAATTTACACATAGTACTAGCCTCAAATTTGCATGATCTACCATATTCCCATGTCATTGAAGTGTTTTCAAGTGGCATCATGTGTGACATTCAATTTAGTGATTAGGATACTTGTTGGGAGGTGAGTTGGCATGCATCTCTTTGGAGACATGCATTCAATTCAAAACCCTCAAACATTAATTGCATTATACAAGATATCCATGAGTAGGTGAATGAATTTTTTATTCCATGACCATGGTTAACTTAAAGGTAAAGTAATATATTTATAATGTCATGCTTCCATTATTATTTTTTAAATGTTAGTTTTATATCTATTTATGTTTAAATTCATATTTTTGTTATCTCCTTGAATGCAATTTTTTAATTCTAGTTTTTTTATTTTTTGGTACCCCCTTGATGACATGACTAGCAAGGTTTTGGAGAAAATATATCAATTAAATATCACATGTAGTTGTATTTTGTATTTTTTGGTTCTTTGATAAACTTTCATTATAAGACTAGATTTTATGTTATCACATACATAATTTATTGTAGTGGAATATCTCTATGACAAGTTATATTTCTAAATTAATATTATCCTAGAACCTTGTTCCTTGAATATTTATTATCATCTACACCCAAGTATTTTATAATCTTATAGTAATTATGTATGTTTTGAATACCAACGTTATCTTGCTTTGTGTCTAAAACCATCAAAGATTTGGATTTCATAGGGACATCAGGTGCCCTATTTTGGTTTACATATGTAGTTTTTATTATGAAGTGAGAGAATTTACCTTGAACTATTATAACACTCTTATAAATGGATCCATGTGTAAATAAATGTGGTTCAAGTTTAATACAAAAACCACCCTTTAAAATAAAGTTAAATTTATTTTATTTGAAAGTTGAGTAGTTAAAATAGATTACCCTTCAACTTTGAAGTGGAAAGGTATGGTGACACTTTTTAAATAAAGGGAAATCTAAAAAGTTTCCCATCAACCGCCGCCCCCCCCCCCCCAACACACACACACAATAAAGCACATGCAAATTACTATTTCAAGGTTAATTCACTTTGAATATGAAGCTTAGAGATACTGATAAATAAGTTCAACCATACATGTGATCCATTGTAGTTATAGTGAAAATAAGTGTCAATAATCCAATTGAAGTGTTTAACACTATCATCCATTATGGTTGCATGGATGCTTGAAAATAGAAAATAAAAATATAACCTAAAATCATTGCATTCCATGACACCATATGTCATTCATAAATTTTGTCAAATATTTCATGTTCCTATTGTATGCTTTCACATTTTTCATTTGTGTCTATTGGGTCATTTTCAATTAAAAATTTATTTTAAAACATTATTTCAATTATTATTTTATGGAACTTCATAACCTACTCCAAATCTTATATTTCAATAGAGGATAAGAGAATGCAAGAAAAAATTAAATATGATGGATTCTGGATTTACAATTGCCAATTCTATTTGCATAAATTTTTTCAAGGAATTAAAAAAAAACCATTCTATGTATATCATGAAATTATTGTATTCTATGAGATGACATCTCTTTGATGTATTTTTTAAAATAGTTCACATGATTTTCATATGCTTTCACAATTGGAATACATATATACTAGGGCCTACACAACTACATCATCAAATGATCCCAATTTTGATTATGCCCTAATGAATGTCCATAACTTCTTCCAAATCTACCACTTTAGTATAGGCTCCCAGGAAAGGTTTTGGACTTTGGATTTATAATATACATATATATTGAAATGATATGTTGTGGAATCCTAGTACCTTTGTTTGTCTATGACTATATGTTCCATTATGATTATCTAAGACCCTATTTCAATCTTTTGGCTTGGATTTACATTTACAAGTAAAAAGATTCAAGTTATAAATAAGGTCCAAATTTTAAAACTTTTCAACCCCTTCAAAGGTTATTTTGGGACCATTACATAAGAATTAGATATAATACATTACCCTTAAATTATGAAGTGGAAAGCATTATCTACATGTTTCCAATAAAGGAAAATGTAAAAAAATTCCCATCAAAATTATGTATGTGTGTGTGCATATAACTACCATAGGTTTAATTCAATTTTAATATGAATTTTATAATGACTAAAAAATAGTTCAAACATGCATGTTATCCATTATAAACATGGTGAAAATAAGTGTCAATCATCCTACTGAAGTATTTACATCCCTCATCTAGTACAACTACATGGTTTCTTATAAATAGAACATAAAAATATATCTTACAATCACTGCATTCCTCTGACCACATATCATTCATACATTTTTTTTAAAACTCCACATGCCTATTAGATGATTCCAAATTTTGCATACATGTCTATCAATCCATTTATAATTAAGACATATAACAAAAATATGCTTTTAATTATTTTTTGATGGAACTCTATACCCTACTCCAAAGCTCCCATTTCAACACAAGTTAGTAATATGTTGTAAAAAGTAATGATGGATTGTATCTTTACAGTTACCAATTGCATTCACATAATTTTTTTTAGGGATTTTTAACAAAACCATTTTATGCATATCCTATAATTATCATATTCTATGAGATCACATTATTTTAAGACATTTTGTCAAATAGTTCCCTTGCCTTTTGTTTAATTTTAAAATTGGCATATATGTCTATTAGGACCTACACAACTACATCATTAGATAATCATAATTTTTATTATTCTCTAATGAATGTCTGTAACTTCTTTTAAAGGTGTAATTTTAGTACATGGTCCTAGGAAAGGTTGTGGACTTTAGCTTTACAATATACATATATATGGAAATGAAAACTAAATATCAAAATAGATAACCATTAATATTAATATATTCAACTATATTTGAAAATAAAAAATGTTAAATTTAGATTTTTAAAATGGTTATAATTTTTTTAACATGTTTTCTAGTGCAAAATCCAAATTACTTATTTCTATTTACAATTTTGAGTTTTAGTTTTCATCTCAAAGTTTAGCCATACATGTATATATGTATTATGTATGCATACACATATGTAGGTATATATACATACATGTATACACAAACATAAAGATAAAAAATATATGTATGAATGTACCCATAATAATAATCTCAAGAAAAGAGAAGAAGCTATGAAAAAGGAGAGAACCATCAAATTCCCATATACTCATAATAAAATGAAGATGCAGCACCACATAATTTGAAAAAAAATAACTTACAAGTCATAAATTCATGTATCCTTGTTAAAAACACATCAATTTATATTTATTTATACATTAATATTCTCCTAACACCTTTGTTCTACTAGGATGATTTGTTCCATTTTGATTCTTCAAGACCCTATTTTAATATTTTTGGTTGGATTTAAATTTACAGTAGAATGGGAAGACACCAACTCTAAACATTTTAAGTTGATGGCTGTCCACTCAAAACATTAATTATAATTTAAAATAAGTAACTCTAAAAATGGATCATGTAAAGCCTTATAAACCACCTGTTTCATAATTATTATAAATGTATAATTTAAACCAATTACAACCTAATTATAAATTAAAATGTTAGTTTGGCAAAAAATGATAGACAAATGAAGACTTAAAGTATACCCAATGTAAAATAAATAATCTAAGAATAATTAAGTCTTTATTATAACAACATGTTCCAACATAGATTTTGCATAAATTTAGGAAGTGCTATCATAAGATGGTAATTATTCATCTCTCACATACATAATTTACTATTGTTACAAATCTCTAGAATGAGATTTATTTATACTATAATATTCTCCTAGCACATTTGTTATACTAGGATGGTATGTTCCATTATGATTCTCCAAGACCCTATTTTGATCTTTTGGCTTGGATTTACATTTACAATGGAATGTGTAGACTCTTAATATAAATAATTTGAGTAAGTAGATACCCAATTTAAACATTTTGAGTAGATGGCCACTCGCTATAAAAATTAATTACAATTGAAAATAACTAACTCAAAAAAGAACTACCACTAAATGTAAATTAAAAATTTATTATTCTCTACAAAATAAAAAATTATATATTAGTCCTTATGAATTGGGATTTAAAAACTATATATCAGTAATATTATGTATAATTACATACTAAATGTGGTAGTTATATATATAGATTAATATTATAGAGAGTAATATATTTTTAATTTACATTTCATGGTAGTTATTTTTGGAGTTAGTTATTACAGTTGAAAATAATTAACTCTAAAAATACCTACCATTAAATGTAAATTAGAAATATCTCTCTCTCTCTCTCTCTCTCTATATATATATATATAACATGAAAAAAAATTTCAATAAATAAACATACACAATAATATTTATATACAATTTTTAAAATTTCAAATATGTAAATTTACACAATAGCATTTATATATAGTAATTTTTTTATTGGTTACCCTTCAAGGTGTTTTGTTCTTTGGTTGTCTTGATTACCCTACGTGGATTTTTATTTGTTAGTGTTTTCTTCCTCAGAAGTCTTATCTTATAGGTTATTCTTGTCTTTTTTGTAACCTCATTTGTTTCGATTAATAAAAGGGAGAGGGACCCCCCATACCTCATATCATCTATATAAAAAATTATTTATATATATTTTTTTCTTAAAATAGTTCTCATATTATATTTACTAGTTATTATTTTTGGAATGGGTGGCCATTCACTCTAATATGTAAATATACACAATAATATATATATATATATATATTGAAAAATATTAAAATAGTCATTGTCTTACATTTAGTGGTAATTATTTTTGGAATGAGTGGCCAGCTAACCTAAACATTTAGAGTAAGCAACCATCTATTCCATATCAGAATTTATAGATTTTTGTTATCTAATTTATTATTAATAGGGTTTTGAATATATTGCAAAAATATACAGGCTTGCAAGTTTTAGTAATTTGGTATGGACTTACATTTAGTGGTAGTTATTTTTGGAATGGGTAGACATCCAATCTAAATGTTTAGAGCATGAAGCCACTTATTCCAAAAATTATCATTCAACTCTTTTAAAAAACTATTATCCAAAATTAGTTAAATTAATTATTATTCATAATTACATAAGGACTTGATTATCAGATTAGGATGAAAGATCGATGCCTGAGTATTCACAAAGCACAAATATCTATGCTATGAAAAATAAATTATGTAAAAGAGATACATATTATAGAATTAAAATCAAACATGAGGCAGAAGAAGTAAGTATTCAATAATCAAAAGATTCAAATATTAGTAATAGAACCATTATCATTACATTCAATAAATAATATTTATGAAAGGTACGTATATATGTGGAAGATAGACATGATCACACATCCTCATGAATGTGGAATTATCTTCCTCAATGACTTAAAATAACCCCTAAACAAGCTAAACAACATGTTTAAGGAAAGACCATTAAATGGAATAAAAACTACATTAACAACCCCATTAAGCATAGCTTAGGGTGGTGGTAGAATTGGATCCTAGAAATAAGGGTTGATGAGGTATCCTAGTACATATAAAATCCACCCAGAGGAGGAAGATTAAACTAATCAAACCCCAATAAGAGCCTACAAATGAATATAATTGATCTCAATGAAGGGTTTGGTGAATATATAAATAATTTATTGTGTAATCTAGATGTAATAGAGATCAATGATTTGATCATGAATAATATTCCAAATAAACTGCATTTAAATATCGATATGCTTGGTCTGTTGATGGAGGACTAGATTCTTGTAAATCCAAATTATGCTTTGGTTATCATATAAGATGACTGTTGGTCATAAAAACTAGATATTAAACTCAGTGAGAATCACCTTAAGCTAAATAGCCTCATTGGTAGCATTATATAATTTATTTTATTCTACCTCTATAAAATATAAAGTAAAAACATTCTACTTCTTACTTAAAAAAATAATTGATCCTAAACCAAGGAAGAAATTATAGCCTAAAGTAGACTTCTAATTTTGAATATCACTAGCTGAATTTAAATATATATACCCAATCAAGTCAACATCAATGCCTACTCCATAGCGAATCTCAAAATTATGAGTAATATGAAAATAGTGGAGAATCCACTTAGTTGATTTCTAGTGCAACTCATGTGGTTCTTGTATAAATCTAGAGACCATAACTACTACATATAAAATGTTAGGTATAGTGTGCATAAGATAGATAACACTAACAAAAAGTTATGGATATTAAGTAGATTCAATACAAGGATAAGGAAAATAAACCTCAAGATTCAATACAATCAACCATGTTAAACTTTTTAAATAAATTAAGAACATACTTAGATTATATAATAGTGATCCTAGAGTCAAACTGAGAAATTTAAATCTTGAATAATTAATGTAATAATCCCAATTTAGTCATTGAGAACCTATTAGACAAAAAAAAATTCACTACTATAATGGTGGATGAAGAATTCCTTGTGATCAATACATTATCCACATAGAGAACTATAATTAATAGTGAATTATCTTGCCATAAAATGTACACATTTAAATCATATAGCATCTAGTGAACCCAAATAAAATAAGAAAGGAGTCCATATTGGCATACCAATCTCAAGGATCTTATTTGAGGCCATATATAGATTTTTGAAGTTTGAAAATTAAGGAAGAATATTCCAAAAATTATTTTGGTTGCTCCATGTATATTTATTATTTGAGGTGACTATGAAGAAAGGAACTCTTCACATTTATTTGATAAACATCTAAATGATGTGATATAACAAATGAAAGAGTGAGTCAAATTGAGTTAATTTTGGAAAATGGGGTAAACATCTTGGTATAGTCAATGTTAGGTACTGGATAAAAACCCTTTTCTACCAAACATGCTTTTAACTTGTCTATGAACTTATCTAATTAAAATTTTGTTCAATATATCCATCTACATCAAACAAGTTTTATTCCATTAGTAAAGGAACTAAATCCCATGCGTTATTACTCAACAAGGAACCATACTCATATTCCATAGAAATATCCCACTCAAGAGTACTTGATGCCTTATGAAATGAATGTGAATCAAAAGTAGATGCAATGAATACATTCAGGGCATTACCAAATTGTGAATGTGTTCGCCTGTTATTTAATAAATTTCCAACTCAATGACCAACACTTTGAAGTGTTTATCTAGCCCAAATAGGACTAGAAGTCAGATATTTAGGAGGAGATTTCTCATCCTTTGAAAATATTCTAAGAGAAGGAGGAGGTGATTCCTAATCACTACTCTCTTCATAAAAACTAGAAGAATAATCTATATCATTAGGAAGTTTCTCAAGTGGATATGAATACACAAAATTTTCATCAAAACCTAATACATCCAAGGAAGATGGATAAGTTTTGAGTGTATATTTTGAAGGACCCTATTGAAAACAAACACTTATCTTAATTAAAAAGTCATTAGTGGTGTGATGAAGAATCCTATGTCCCTTAACACCCTCACCTTAGGATATCCCACATAGATTAAGGCTATCTCTGAGGTTCCATTACCTTACATTTATTATTAGGAATGCAAGCCATAATATGAGATACAAACACTCAAAATTTATTAATTATGCGTTTTTGATTGCTTTATGCTTCAAAAGGAGTGACTACATTCAATGTTTTATGAGGAACTTAGTTATAGATATAACAAGTATAATTGATGGCCTCAACCCAATATTTAAGTGCAAGAGAATTGGAGTCTAACATGTAGTTGACCATTTTCTTCAAAGACCTATTCTTAAACTATGCAACACCATTATGTTAAGGATTGCATATAACTACATGCTATAGTTAAATACCCTCTAAAGTGAAAAATTACTCAAAATGATTACTAACATACTCACCACCATTATCTATGCTCAAAATTTTAATGGCTTCACTTGAAAGTTTTACTTCAAGCACCTCAGAGTCTTGAAAATGGTCAAAGACCTTAGATTTATACTTAATAAATTACACCCAAGTATATTTTGAAAATTCATTAATGAAAGTAAGTATGTATTTATTCATTTTGAATTAAGGTGCTAGAAATGGACCAACAATGTCACTATGAACTAGCTTTAATATCTTTGTATCTCTCCATGATTTGTCTTTGTCATACTTATCTTTATGATTATTACCAAGTATGCAAACTTAGTAAATTATATCATAGAAAATATTTAGCAACACTAAAACCATGTCATTATGACTAATTTTCTATAGGTAGTGATAGTTGAGATGGAAAAATTGCTCATGCTATAATTTACTCACCCCATCTGAATGAGTGAGCACTACAGTAGAGGGTTGATTAGGAGAAAAATGTGAGAAAGTATACAATCTTGATTGGTGATGTAATTTATCAAATTCAACTATGGAGTCATCTTACACTTCCATAATAACCACAAAATTAGGTGTGAATTCAACCCTCTTGCCTGAACTGATGTGAATGATATAATAAACAAATAGGAATTTGGTGGATAATAAGGGAACATATAACATACTAAAATTTCCCATCATTCACCTCAATATATATTCTCCCATTAACTTCTACATAAGTATCATGACCCAACAAAATGGAAGGAATATAATAAGGTTCCAAAGATGAGAAAAGGTCATGTGATGAAGCCATGTGATGTGAGATGCTAGAATAAATCACCCATGTAGAAGGATGGGATGCAACTTCAATAATTATTTTGACCTTAACATTTCTCTTACTACTACCTTTATATTTAGAAGACTCAAGTGCTAATGAAATCTAATTAGAAGAATCAAGGACATTGATATTATCCTTCTCAATTATCTTTATTAGTTATTCAATCTATTTCTTCATGCACTTGGTTTCATCATGCCCAATTTTATTAAAATAGGCACATGTGAGTCTCTCTTTCTTGGATTTACCTACTTGAAGAGGACTCATTTGATGATTTAGAATTAACATTAAATTTTTGACCATTTATTTACTATGGGTCCTTTTTGTTCTATTTATTCTCCTTACTACTAGAAGCCTTATGTTTGTCATGACTCATAATTAATGTATGTGATTTAGAAGAATTTATTTCACCCATATGAATAAGCTTGTCTTGATCCTAAGTCAAGTCAATAGTAAAATCATCTAAGGACCAGATGGTCCATGTAGCTCCAAGGGCACACTTAGTGGTATGGAAGTAGAAACAAAGATAGAATAGTCATAACTTAATTTGGAAAGTATGGAAAGAAATGATTGATCATCCTTTTTGTCTATGCTGCATAGTTTCAACTACACCCTGAATGATTTAAATTTTATGAAGTATTACATAGTGTCAAATTTACCTAGAATTAAGTTGATGAGTTCATTATTCAACTCATGACATATCATTATGTATTTCTTCCTAAAGATTTTTTCCAAAATGGTCCAAACATTGTTAGAATTTTTTTTAGATTCAATATGAAAGAGAAAGTTGGGAGACATAAATAGGTATAACAAATCATAGGGTTTGTCACTTCTATTAAACCACTTCACCTTCTCTACATCAAGTGTCAATTTTATATATTTATCCATAGTGATTTGGTGCAAGAATTTACTCCTTAAAAGGATTTGAATCTTGGCTTTCCACTCGAGATAATTAAATGGTGTAAAAAGCGTAACTTGATTCTGATCTATTGTAGTAAGTAGGTATGTGCTAAACTAATTATAATAAAAAGATAATGATCTGTACCCCATTAAAACTATAAAGGTTAAATTTCACAAGGCTGGAGAATAACACTAATGCATATAGCTTGAAAAAACTTGCACTTTCAAAAAAAGTGCTAGAAAAGGAGTTGTAAGCTAAAAATCATATAAGGTTGAAGTTACTACTAGTAAAATAAATCTCCACTTTATGTCAATTTTGGGTGTGTAAAATTTTGACTCAAATTTTCAAGTAAAAGTTAAGCCTACTTAGATTAGTTGTAAACAAGTGATAAAATACCATATGACCACGGGCTAAGCCCCAAGATGAGCATTATGATAGACCCTAAATCTAAATGAATAGTGATGTAAACCCCCTATTTAATTTTGATAGTCACATAAGGAGGGTTAAATTCACACATCAGAGTTAAGAGGGTAGAATGCACCTTGGTATAAATAGGAAGCCCTTGAGTAGTTTTTTATAACTTTAGATGTTGGAAATAGTTGACCCATTGGTATTTGGGGCATCATATTTAGATGTTAGAGTTGTAGGTGCCTCCATCAATAATTAAGATTTTAGGTGACTCTAATAGGTGTAAAGATTGACTAAGATTCTAGTAGGTGCCTTGATACTGGTAGTTTTTCTAGTGTTAGGGTTTCATGAGTTTATGGTAGTGTTGAGATGGCTGGTAGTTTCAATAATGTTAGGAGTTTGTGGTAGTGCCAAGATTGATACCAATTATAATAGTGCTAAGATGAACCATAATTATAGTAGGTATAGGAAATATGTGAAGTTTTGGTAGGTGATGAGATGGGAACCAACTATGAGTAGTAATAAAATAAAGCTCACCCAATAATAAATAGAAATAAGAGGGACTCTGATAGATATAGGAAATAATGGTGAGTTTGGTAGGTACATGAAAGGGTAGAAGATATTATTTTGTAGAAAACATTAGATCTACTACCCTTCCAAAAAGTATACAAAATAACCACTAAATTTATCCTTTCCTTAGGAGACTTTGGTGGTATTGATTTGCTCTGAATCAAATTATATACTTTCAAACCCTCCAAAAATGGCTGAAATCAATTATCATGAACCTAGGTCATATTTACAACCAAACCTAGGGTTTTGGAACCTTATGAATCTAATGACACAAGATATTTTATATGAAAATATAATGAATGAAATATGACCAATAAGAGACACCTTTTTCCTCATTTTTTTTTGAATCTAGATTAGCCAATGACCCTAAAAGAAGGAAAAAATATGAAAGAGGGTGAATATTTAATGTGTTAGGTCAATGAATGGTAGATTTGTGACATGTAATCTAAAACTCAAGATTTTACAATAGGAACTTTGGAATTTAGATACAAAAGAATAATCTCTAATACTATGTTAGATTAGGATGCTATCAAGGATTGAGGTCTGAGTAGTCATAAAGTATGAATCTATGTAATATGTAAAATAAATTATGCATAAGAGATAGAATAAATAAGTCTTTAATAATAAAAAGTTTCAACTATTAGCAATAGAAGCATTATTATTGCATTATCTAAAAATATTTAGGAAATATACATATATAGGTGAAAGATAAGCATGATCACATATCCTCACGAATGTAGGATTATCTTCCCCAATGACCTAAAATAACACCTAAACAATCTAAACGATGTGTGTAGGGAAATAATATTAAACAAAATAAAAACCCATTCTAACACTAATCCCATGTAACAAAGGGTATGTATGGTAGCTTATTTCATGAGCACGAACTTAAAAATATTTTGATGAGGGATCATCAATTCATATATTCCAAAAGGATATGAAAATAATCAGCCACCCATTTTTAAAAAAAATGGTTAAAATATTATTTTAAAATGGTCGACCATCATTTTTTTGTCGTACAAAGGTTTCTATAAGAGAATCAAGCTAGAAAGGTTAATTTTTAGAATGGGCATCTTCTCACTAGTCACTTCATCTCATTAACATATTATAATAGAGTGGTGGTTTCCAATTCCAAAAAATATTATCCATTTTTTAAAAATCCATTATTCTTAATTAATTTAATTTATTATTACAAAAAATTACATCAGACCCTAATCCCATGTCACAATGCATATTTATGGTAACCTAAATCATGGGTGCATGCTTAAAAAATATTTTAGTGTGGATCATCAATTTTCATATTCTAAAAGGATATGATAATGAGATATTTCTCAAAAAAATTAGAATGGGTGGCCATCCAAATTTTTTTATAATGGGCGATTGGCATTTTTTGACATATAGAGGATTCTCTTAGAGAATCATGTCAACAAGTTTAATTTTTTGAATGGTCGACTATCCACTCTAAACCCTTATTATAATAAGATGATGTTTTAGCCTAATTTACTGTTATTAATATTTTTTATTTTTCTATAAAACATAGGCTTGTAAGTTTTAGCATTTTGGTGTGACATACATTTAGTGATAGTTATTCTATGCACTCTAAATCTATATTAGAGCGTGAAGAAGTTTTTTGCCTAATTTATAACTATTAGGATTTTTTAAGTTTTGAGAAAATAAATAGGCTTGTAAGCTTTAGCATTTTGGTGTGAATTTACATCTAGTGGTAGTTTTTTTTTGAATGGATGGTCATCCACTCTTTAGACTTTTGAGAATTTACCAACTTTTTTAGAATGGAAAGCTTCCCTTTTTGACATATGGATGAATCTCTTAAAGAATCAAGTCAAAAAAAATTTAATTCATTAAGAGTGGTTATAAATTTAAATAAACTATAATTATAGAAAATTGATACAAATAATGACTTTAAAATAAATTATTTATTTCATTTATATCCTCTATTGAGTATATCCACGATAATTAATAATGATTTGCATGCTTTCCCACCTATGTGAATTTTGAATTTGGCCATGGCTGTAGGGGACCTAAGGGGACCCCATGGCTCCTCTTCCCTCTCCCCCTTGGTGTGGGCTAGACATGAGAATATCTCCAGCTACCATTCCAAACTTGTGACCCAGGGGGATGCATTGGTTCCCAATGCATGGAAGAATGTCCTCTTAGGGGATAAGAACTATGAGAAGCAGAAAATTGTCTCACTATTATTAGAGTCAAAGGATGGTTCATACCTTAAGCTTCCCAATCTCATGGTGGAAATAATTATTTCTTCAATGGAATAAAATCTTATGGGTAATTTTTTCAACTTTAGACCAAACATTGATCTGGTGAGGAGATGGGTCATTACAAAATGGAAAGTGAAAGGTAGTGTTTTGATTAGTGCCATAGCTGGAGGGATGTTCCTATTCAAGTTTATGACTAGTGAATATCTCTCCCAAGTTCTCACATGGGGACCATAGGTGTATGTAATGCATAACCTCTCTTTTTATAAATGGAAACTAGGAATTGATGCTACTACTGATATAAATAAATGGCCGTAGTTTGGGTGAGGCTTCTAGGTTTCCCCTTAGAATACTAGGATGAAGAAGTGATCACCTAGATAGTGAATACTTTTAGTCACTTCATCACTTTAGATAATACTACAAAAAATAAATCTATGTTAGTATTTTCTTGCTTCTGTGTTATTTTAGATATCAATAAAACTCTACCTAATTCCATTACACTGGAGTCTAAATTTGGCCAATGGACATAGCCCATTCAGTATGAGAATGCCATAGTTTTTTTTTAGAATTGTAATAGGAAAGGGAACCTCATTATGCAATGTAAATCCAAGAAAAAATAACTCCATTGTGTTAGATAGTCAAACTAAGGGAGAAGAAAAAGATTATCCTTTTAGAGAGGACATCCTAAATTTCATCAATGCTCCCCAAAAGGAGAAAAAGGAAGATAAGGTAAGGGAAGAATACAGAGGCTTGTCTGATAGTAAGGTAAAATATCCTAAGATTTCTACCTCTCAGGGGGAGGTTATTAAGACTCTAAACATCAAGCATAGACTAGATAAATAACTGACTGACCAACATGGGATGATGCCCCCTATATGTTGATCTGATTTTAGAGGGGGAGATACATCAGGTGGCTAAGACTAGTGCTAATCTGATTTTAGGGAGTTATTAGTTGTCTAATGTGGATAATGGTAGTGAATATATCTTTAAATGGATTGGAATCCCAATCAAAGGGGAAGGAACTATAAGTAAACTATAAGGCTTCATTTCACTAGGGAATAAATCCCTTAATCTAACACCTAGTGCGAGAATGAGTAAGACTAATAAGGACTTAGATTCTAAAGGTTATATCACTATTAAGAAGAAAGGAAAAGGTCAAGGAAGGTGTTGGTGTGGATTCTAAAATAGGAAGATCCACCCAAAGAAAAACTAGATAGAAGGTTGTCAGTAAGGACATTATCATAGGTAGACAGATGAATCTAGAGATTGGATCTAAGAAATTCCATGACAAATGAAGATCGTATCATGGAACATTAGAGGGCTTAATAGCCCTCAAAAGTAGTTCCTTCTCAAGAACTACATTTATGATAATAAAGTTAATATCCTTTTATTACAAGAAGTCAAGATGAAAGCTAAAGGATTTTAGCTTATTACTAAAGAAATATGGCCAAACATCGAGTATTGTATAAGGGATGCCTTGAGATATTCAAAAGGTATTGTCACTATGTGGAATAGTAATGTTATGAAAGGGAGTCTCATCTCTAGATACAAGAATAGTTTGAGTGTTAGGATGGTTACTCATAATAATTCTTGAAATTTAGTCAACATTTATGCTCCTAACCAAATAAATACAAGAAAGGAATTGTGGGATACCCTCTCCACCTATATTGGAAGCAACAAAAAGGATTATTAGATGTTTTTTGGTGATTTCAATTCCCCACTCTATCCTTTAAAAAAGATTAGTGGTATCTTAGATTACACTAATATTATGGTTGACTTAGCTAAGTTTCTCAATAACATAGGTCTAATGAGCCTAGATCTTTAAGGACATTGTTTCACTTGGTCTACTAATTGTAGGAGAGGGGAGAATTTAATACAAGTTAGACTGGATAGGGTGCTAGTCTCCCTCAATTGGGATTACACTAGTGCCTATCTCCTTGAAGCTCTCCCCAAGAAAACCTTTGACCATAACCCTCTCCTTTTAACTTGTAAGGATAGAGTGAATAAGGGCCCTTACCATTTTAGGTTTGAATGTATGTGGATCCAACATCCAAGATTCAAGTTGGCTAGTTGGTGGAATATCACTATTCATGGATCCCCCATGTTTAGGCTGACATATAAGTTAAACATTTTAAAGAATAAAATCAAAGGTTGGAACATGTATACTTTGGGAAACACATTTGATAAAAAAATGAGGATAACTATGAACCTTGATGATATTTAGCTATATTTGGATAATCGAGACATCACTGATGATATGGTGTAGTGAGAGGATTCCTTGAGGAAGGAATGGAGTGAAATGCTAAAAAAGGAAGATATCTTCTGGAAGAAAAAATCTAGAGTAAAATGGCTCTAGGAAGGGGATAAGAATACCACCTTCTTCCATCAATATACCATGAGGCATAGGAAGTGTAACTACATTAACAAGTTAATAGATAAGAATGGATCTTTGGTCCAGTCAGATATTCAAATGGGGCAGGTGGCTGTCAACTATTTCTAGAATTTCTTTGTTGTTCATGATAGAATGGAGAAACAAGACTTAATTAAAATTATCCCTACCCAAATAAATGTTGAAGATAAAAACCTCTTAAAAAAACCTATGATTAAAGAGGAGGTAGAATATTGCCTCTTTATGATGGGTGCTTTTAAGGCCCCAGACTCAGATGGTTTGCCTCCAACCTTTTTCCTAGAGTATTGGGAGATTGTGGGGTAGGGTGTTACTGAGGCAGCTATAGATTTATTTAAGTCTAGAAAATTGTTGAAATAACTTAATCAAAAATTTATAACACTTATTCCTAAGAAATTGGATCCTATTTTTATGGGGGAATTTAGGCCCATTAGCCTTTGTAATACTATCTATAAGATATTTTCTAAGATTTTAGTTTGTAGAGTCAGCCGATCCTGGATCATTTTATCAATAATAGTCAGAAGGGGTTTGTACTAGGTAGATAAATTTTGGATGCTGTTATATCCACTCATGAATACATTCATTAGATGGAGAGAAAGAATTTTCCTGGGATGGTCTTCAAATTATACATATATAAGGCTTATGACAGAGTGGATTGGGACTTTTTTTTCAAGATCCTTGAGAAAATGGAGTTCTAGGATAGAGTAATGTAGCTCATCAAAACTTGTGTCACCACTATCAAGTACTCTATCCTTATTAATGGGGTTTATAGGGGGTTATTTAATGTAGGAAGGGGTCTTAGGGAAGGTGACCCCTTATCCCCCTACTTATTCATTCTCATGGTTGAGGTTCTTAGCAGAAGTTTTATGAAGTTGTTGGGATCTTAGGAGATTAAAGGTATTAAACTTGCTTCAACAATGGATCCTACTACCATCCAATAGTTTGTTGATGATACTATTCTCTTTGGAGCTACCTTGATGGTATAATTTAGGAAATGGATGAAAGTTATCAAGGATTATGAGGATGCATCTATCTAATGTATCAACTATGATAAGATCTTGGTTTGCTTTTTCAACACCTCTTTAGACCTTTAATAGAAAATCATGGGAATACTAAGATTTTCAAGTGGTGAGATATCAGGTACTTACCTCAACCTACCCTTATTTTAAAAATATGTTCCACCCTTATAATGTAATTCTATTCTTAAAAGAATTCAAAAGAAGTTGGTAGGGTGGAAAGGAAAGTTATTGAGTCAAGTTGGAAAATATCAACTTTTGGAGGCTTCCCTTTAGGGAATTATTATATACTTCCTTTCCCTCTTCAAAATACCTAAATATATTGTGAATAAATTTTAAATAATTTATATAAATTTCCTATGGACTGGGGTGGAAGAGAAAAAGAGAATTGCCCTGGTCAGTTGGGATAAAGTTTACAGACCAAAATTGCAAGGTCTGGGAATTAAAAAAATTCACCTGACCAACATATCCCTCTTGGATAAAATTAGGTGGAATTTATTGAGTAGAAGCAAGGAGTGGGGTAGTCTTATGAGATCAAAGTGCCTCTCTAATAATAATCTTGATGCTTTCCTCCACACCATTGGTATCCCTAGAGGTTTGGTGATTTGGAATAATGTTATAAAAAGCAAAACCTTACTACAATAGGGTATTAAGTGGAAGTTGGGGGATGGTAAAAACATCAAAGTTTGGGAAGATAGATGGCTAAAGGTCATCCCTCTCTATAAGATATAAAACCTATAAAGACTTGTTGATAGAGCCATTGCTCACTTTGGAAGTTTGGTTGGTGATTATCTTATGCTTGGTAATATTGATTGAAAATAGCTTTCAGACTATTATTAGGGCTTGAATGACCTTCTCTTGATTGCCAAGGAATTACAATGCCTTATCAATTAAAAAATTCCTATATTCCCCTTAAGGGATAAATTTTTGTGGGAAAAAGACAAAATGGGAGTTTTTAAAGTTAGATCAACTTACAACCTACTCCTTGAGTCCAATGAGGACTCAAAATTTTGGAGAAGGGTCTGGAATCACAATCTTATTCCCAAAATCAATAATTTCTAGTGGCTATCCACTCATAATAATATCCTTACTATGGATAATATATATATTAGAGGCTTCCAAATTCCTAACCATTGTGCTCTCTATAAAAAATAGAAAGAATCAGTTTCTTACCTCTTACTGCATTGTGATTTCTCATGGGAGGCATGGAGCTTTGATATGCAGAACCTATGAGTATTTTGAAGCATGAATCATGACCTTCCAAATGTAATTAGAGGCTCATTGACCCCCTTTATCCATCTTATATGCAAATATATATGGGCTTAGATCCCCCTATCTTTACTTGGGAACTCTAAAAGGAGCATAATAATAGGTTATTTAGAGATAAATAAAAATATCCCAAGGAGGTATTATATAGGTTTGATAAAATAATACAAGAAAATATCTCTATCAACACTTTGAAAGAAATTTTTTTTCTCCTAACAAGCTAAAAGAAAGCATCATCAATTGGTAGAGCATCCTAACCTATATTTGTAGAACTGATAACTCTAATAGGATTTCTCATGATTATACCATATGGGCTCCCCCTTTTGTTGGATAGACAAAGCTCAATTTTGATGGGGATACAAAAGGTAACCCATGATAGGAAAGTGGGGGTGGCGTACTGAGATTTAATAAGGGGGATATTTTTGCAGCCTATGTTGGTGGGATGGGAGAGAAATTTAATAATTTTGTTGATGCTATGGCCCTCCTTTAGGGTCTTAAGGTGGCTCTTGCCATTAGAATTAAAAACCTCCTAATGGAAGGTGATTCCAAACTTATCATTGATGTTATTAAAGAGAAAGCTAGGGTGGGATGTAAGATTGATGACATCATATAGGGCATGAAGAAACTCCTTCTCAGTTTTGAGGGATTTGAGGTTAAGCATACCTATAGAGAGGGAAACTAAGTGACAAATGCAATGACAAATTTGGGAATCAATCTCTTCCTCTAAGGTGTTGGAGGAACCTAAAAAATCTACCTACCAATGTTAGAAATCACCTCCAAATAGAGGCCCAAACTCATTCAGCCCAATGACCTATATAAACCAATATTATTTAGAATATATTTTAATATATTCTAATTGGGGGATCTATGATAGACATTTACCATCATAAGGGGTGAATAGGAAGGGTAATAAATAGGGGAAAGATGATGTAAGAGTAAACTTTAATAAATATGAAGTGCCACATCAATGAAATTCATATCAATGAAAGCTTGAGGCATTTACGTAGCTATCCCATGAGCCAGATCTAATTCCCAGAAGTGCATTCTTTAATTGATAGCCCATACAAGCTTCACTATGCTCATAATTATTTCTTGATTAACATGAATGATTTGAAGGATGATCTTAGGTATTTGAGTGGCCATAAGTGCTAGTTAAATGATGATAGCCACACCATTGTTTTTGGAATTTTTTGCATTAAACTGTATTATCCTTGGGTGTTGAGATTTGCTTTGAGAAATTGTCTCTAGAATATTAGGAAGATATTAACCATGGGTGAAGACAAAGTTAAAATTGAGCCATTATGATGTGCTAAGTCTAAGGTTAATTCCATGTTGCGGAGAATTTATTATGAGGAAGGCATTACACCACTCCTAGAATGTCTCAATGGCTTTGATGAAAATATTTCAACCTAGTTTTCCATATCTTGGGATGTGGATCATAGGGTCTAGGTTGGTGGAATTAAATTTAAAGTTAGAAAAGATACTATTGTAAAGGCTATAGGTCTAAGATGTGAGGGAAAAAGGTTGAAGAAACAAACCAAAGTCTAGGACCCTAAAGGCATGAAAATATTTTTTAGAGAAGGTGAGTCACTGATATGATTATAGGGTGGCTTTGACAAGGAAAGCCTTATCAACCCCTGGGACAAGGTCTATTTTATTATTATGAAATAAATTAATTTGGAGGGTAGATTCAAGTGTTACTACCATTATCACTTTGCTTCGTTAAACTATTTTCATCACAAGATGCTTGTTAATTTTCCATTCTACCTCTTGTCATCTCTTGAGTCCTCTATCAAATTTGTTAAGAATGCACATGAAAGTAACCTTGTTTTCACTACTATCCCACTCCACCAAGGCCTAATTTTTCATCTCTATCATTTACACCTAGCACTTTATCTACCTAAACCCATTAAATCACATATATTTGATGAGGATTATGATAGTGAGTCAGATGATAACATTCCTTTGAGTGCTAAGTTGGCAACCCTATTAAAAATAAGGCATCTTTATCCCTTTTTTGAAAGATTCCTCAAGCCCCTTCAGATCTTCCCATAAGCCCAAGGATTTGGTCACTATTACTCCTATTTATATACCCCACATGAAGAAAGGCTCTAAGTCCCCTCTTTTGTAGGGAACCACTTTTTTGATTTCTAAAGGTGGTGTGACTGGGTCCCCTGACCAGTTGAAAAAAGTGGAAGATAAGGGGTTGTGTAAATTGAATAATAACCCTTCACACTCAGGTGATAAGAAGAGGGAAGAAGACACTCAAGAACACTCTGTGCCTAAAAATTTGGGTAAGAAAAAGGCTAAGAATGCTATTGGGGTTGAGAAGCAAGTAAAACTAGTTGTGGACAAGGGGCACTTTGAATCCAAGAAGAAGGGGAGGAGGCTGTTGTTAAATATATAGTCAAAGAGGTCTAGGGGAATACTATTAGGAGGATGAGCATTAAGAGGTCAAGAAAATTGGTAGCTGGTAAAACCCCAGTGCTAAATTGTTTTGACTATTCTTCAGCCTTTGATGTGAAGGATGAAGTGGAGATCATGAAGGTTAAATTGACTCCTGACCAACTGGGGGGAAGGAGGGTACCAACTAATTCAAGGAGTTAAATAACTCCTATGATTCTGACAAAGAGGATACTAAGTCCATAGATACTCATAGGAAAGAAGTTGCCAATGATAAAATTTGTGACAATTGTATTCATATCAAAAAGGATTTGGAGGAGGTAAAGAATGGGTCATGCTCTCTTGAGAACAAAATGAAAGTGTTGGCCACCTTGTTCATGAAAGTTATCCACCAGGCTACTACTTCACTGTCTATCTTGTAGGATGTTCAGGGTGAGGAAATGGACAAGGATGGTAAGGTTTCTAGCAAGGAGGAAATCTTGGGTTTCCTCAAGGAAGATTAGAAAGCTCTACTTAATTTGTATTACTATTTTATGTTGTGTCTGGGTTTAGGTATTTTTGTGCTCTTCTATTAGTCTATTCTTTGTTTGTTATTACTTCACTTTTTGTGGTTATTGGCCTATTTTTCTACCCTTGAGGCATTTTTTAATAGGGATCTACACCCTTTTTTGTAGTTTATCAATACCAAAAAAAATCATTGAAAAATAAGTAATTTAAAATAAAATATGATTTAAAAAAATAATAATCTCATTTGAAATAAATATTTTATAATACAATTTTTAAAATAGGATTTAATTTAAATATTTTAAAACAAAACATGGTTTGAAATAAACATTTTAGAGTACAATTTTTACATTTTGTAACAAAGCTATATAAAAATAAAATAATTTTAAATCCTTTATATATTTGAATCTTTTGTAATAATTTTTTTATAATGTGATTTAATTTAAATCTTTTAAAATACAATGTGGTTTAAAATAAATATTTTAGTATACAATTTTTACATTTTTTAACAAATCTTAATTAAAATAAAATAAATTTAAATCCTTTGTACATTATTTATATGTGTTTTCTATAGTAATTAAAACATTTCACACCAAACAAGCTTTCACATTAAATAAGCAGGAAAAGGTAAAATAATTGGTTTAAATTTTATATGTTTAAATATATCTATGTGAGATATAGTTTTTAAATTATGTATCATAGTAAAAACATAAAATAAATTTAAATACTTTGTTTATTCCCTATTGTATATAAATTAAATTATAATAAATAAATATTCAAATTACATAAAGAAACGAGAAATTATTAAACAAACAAAATTTAAAGGTCTATTATTTATCGATAGTGTTTTAAATAAAAGTAATTAAATTTTGTATATTATTTTCATAAAGTAGAAAAAATATAATAAATATACATTCAAATTATATAAATAAAGGGGGAAAAAAAATTAAAGGCTTGTTCTTTGCCGATAATATTTTAAATAAAAGTATTCAAATTTTTTTATATTAGGTTCATGAAGTGAGAAAAAATATGGATATAAAATAAAAATAGATATGAACTATTTATTTTTCATAGAATATGAATTTCAAGTAAAATTAGTGTTGAGAAAAATGAGTGGAAAAGAAGAGAGCAAATCTTCAACAAATTATCTATCTAAAAAGTACATGTGCTCATCTATACAATGAAATATTTAATTAAAATTACAAAAGATAGTTATAAATAAATAAAAAATGGACAATGAAATAGAAAAGACAAAAAACTTATTCATGTTAATCATGATCCACTTAAGCCTTCAAAAACTAATTTTCTTGAATAAGATCCACTTTCCCAAAAAGGGGATAGTATTTTGTACAAAACCTTTCTTTTTACCTACAATTGTTATAAATATGATTTATTAAGCCTTTATAGATTTTTTTCTATCATATATGTTGTTAATTTCATACACCTACTCCTAATATTTCTTCATTCCTACAAATGAATGCCAAATTATTCTTTCATGTAATTAGGTATGATATTTTTCTTCCTTGAAAGTGAATTTGATATTATTCTTTCTTGAAAATAGTGATATTAATTCATTCTTTTAAATAAATGTTGTATTCTTATTTTGTTCAACTAAAAAATAAAAATTTGATTGAAATTTGTACTCTTCTTTCTTAATTTTTTATTTCTCATAAACAAATGAAAAACTAAAACCTGACAGATTTGATTGCAAGAAAATTATAATACACTATTCCATAAGATTTTCCACTCCATTAAAAATGTGTCATTTTAAAAATCTAAATATGTCACATTGAAATTTTTTACTTAGTTCAAAACACCACATTTTCAAATTTTGAATATGTCACATTGATATTTGTTAGTTGCATTAAATTTGCCTCCAATTCAAAATTTGACCTTTTAAAAATTTAAATATACTGCATAAAGTAAAAAATAATAAAAACTCTTATTTTAGACATAATTAACTTTAAAAATATTAATTTCATGGTAAAAAATTATTCTAAATTTAATTTTGGTATATTTTAACTCTTATCACAAGTTTTTATTTTAAAAATTTATTACAATATTAAATGTAAACTATTATTATAAAATACTACTCTATTTCATGTCTATAACCCTATTGGTTACATATTTGTTTACTGCTTAGTATATTTCTTAGCTATTTTAGTAGTTATTGAATTGTTATTTGAATGATATCAAGACTCTATTTTAAGATATTATTATGATATGCATAATGGACATGTTTATATTATCATGAATGAATGATTTAGTTCATACTATATTTAATTTATGTTATTCAAATTGGATTTTTTTTATATGTGATACATTTTCCATTCAGATATTATTGATGTATCATTAAGATGATTGTAGGAATAAGGAAAAGGAAAATGAGCTAGGTTAGATTTGGTGCTCAATAGTAGAGGGAAAAAGGGTAATAATGATCAAGTGATCTTTGAATCATGAGAATTTGAGATTTATTTTGATTAATTCCTTCTTGACTATTCATTCACTTATTTAGTTGGTTTATGACAAAAATGGTTTTATATTAGTCTTTGACTATGATCTTGTTCTTGATTTGACTTTAATCTTGATTGGTATAATAATCAATTTGTGTTTTTATTTTTCTTGACATTGTTCAGAACAATGGTACACTTGGCTTTGATTTATATTGATTTTGTTGGAATGCCATGAATTTTGTAAAGCTTGAAATTTGTTCCATGAAGGGAATAGGTGCATTAGTTCCATTGATCGCTTCAAGATAGTTTTTTTTATCTCGAGTGTCACAATACTTTGGAATGGTTTTTTAACCTTTTGATGAATTGAATGTTTATCTTAAGAGGAGACTATGACTAGGTCATGGGTCTTCATTACTTTTGATTAAATTTTGGCACTTTGAACTTTGGTTTCAATTATAATTGGGGATTAGGTCATGATGACCTGATTCCTAAAGCCAACTTAGTTTAGTAGCTTCAAAATATTTTGTTTGGGTATTTGGTTTTGTGGTGAGCTCAACCAGCTAGACCCTATCTGAAATCTATCAAAAATTTGGGTAAAATCCATTGGAGAACTAATAAGACTGGTTTATGACTACAAGTTCTATTTTTTAATTACTTTTATTAATGGAAATGAAGGTAGTTTATTTAGCCACATTACCAGTTATTTGTGGCTATAATACATGACCACTATGAGATTTAATGGTATTAAGTGGAGTTCATGAGATATCAGCTAGGTGTAAAGAGGAAAAAATAGTTTATTGTTTTTTGAAAAAGGCCATAATATTGTTTACATTGAGGTTGCATTTAACAAGTGGTTTTTTTTTTTCTTGTGTTGGAGTATAATGCCATAGTTACTCTGTGTTATGTTGAAATATGGTATGACTAAAAGAAAAAATGAACCATTATAGATTCATTATGAAGTCTGCATACTTCACAATGAACCCATAATTTAATAGTCTATATACGGTCAAATATTCTCTTAGTAGGAATATTATGGGTTATTTTTCATATGGCTCAAAAGATGGTTGTTTACATGGCTATGTAGTTTTTTTTTATTGTGCCTATGTTTAAATGTATTTTAGAACTAGATTTGTATAAGCTATAGGATTTTGGTAAAAATTAGTTATTCCGTCAATTTCAAAGGAATGGGTGTCAATATTTGTTTTCATTTTCTATTTTGGCATATATTGTGGTATTATTACATCCTAATTTATTTCTAAGTAAACTTATTTTATTATCTATATATTTTCTATAGTTGATAATTTGATTTAATTATTACTATCTAAGCTTTAAGTCATACATTGCATGGGATAGTGGTATGTTTCTTTGGTTTCATTACTTCACTGCTATGAGTTAGCTGTAGTTATATTCTTTACATTGTGATCATGTTGAATTGTTATTTATAAATATTTTATGAAATACATGTCATGATGTTATGGAATAAAAACTTACTTGTCATGAGTTGGATGCATGAGAGATTCATCCCTCAAAGCATGATAGAGGGAGAACATCATTGGAAAGGGTGACGTAGATAGAGATGCTAGGGGATGATACATAAATGACTATAACCCTACACACACCACACAAATAATACATATTATATGCATGGTTAAAATTATTAGCATTAGTACATTTTTGATGATTATTTTCATTTAAATAATTGTTTATATATATTATGTATGTGCTAGTGTATTTTAATGCTTATGTACAATTAATCTTGTGTGATCATGTTTATGTTTTGCTAATGTGTTCATGTTTTTGGAAATGTAAAATTATGTGAACATGTATGTAAAATAACCCTCATGACTTTGGAATGTTTTGGGAACATAAGCTATCTATTTTTATGATACTTTAGGAATGTCAATTACTGTTGAAAAAACATCGATAGTCTCAGTAATATGATTTACCATTTTTTGGATTAAAAAATATTACTAACCTTTAGTTAACCATATTTTAAAGTAGGTCATTATGATTACTATTGATTATCTATTATTATGATACATTATTATTAGGAAATTAAAAAAAATAAAATAATGGTATGGAATAGTAATATAATAAAACAAGTAAAGCAATTGCATTTTATATTTAGAAAAAAAATACATACATACCAAAAAAGGAGATCTTGAAAGGATATAAAAAATAATAATAAGAATAAAATAAGGAAATTGTTCTAAATGAATAAATTACAAACTATGTATTTTGGGACAAGATAAGCTTTAAAAGAAAGCACAACATAGAGATGGAAAGATAGGAGAAGAAGGATAGAGGAGGGCACAATTATAGAGAAAGAGGAAGAGCATGGAAGTAAAGAGAGAATAAGGAAGATAGAATAGCAAAGTACAATAGAGCATTGCTAATAGATAGACAATTCAATTAGAATTTTGTGTATTCATATTCTATGATCTGTATGTTTTAAATTTTGTATAATAAACCATCATATAGCTTATACTAAAAAAACCTAACAAACTGTGTAGATATATAACAACTTATAGGTAGAAAGCATATAGTGGATAAAAAATTAAAATCATAGTAGCAAATTTGGTATGACATATAACCTTGGTCAACTATATAGTGGATTGTATACTTATATATATATCTATGTGTGTGTGCATGGATTTGGGGGATAATTTTATGGATATTTTACATAATATGATCGTGTTAATAAATAATATGATTGCATTATTTAATTAACATGATCATTTTATTTAAATTATGGCTCAGTAATTATCAATCCATAACATGATCATGTTAATAGATAATGTGATCATGTTAATGTATACCATGATCATGTTAATATATAATGTGATCACATTATTTTAAAATAAAAAACATGATCATGTTACTATTATTTTTCATATTTAAATAAATGGAGTGAATGTTGGTTAATAGGTAACATGGTTTCATTATTGATAACATGATCATTCTCCTATTATTTTTCACATAAAATCATGTTGGAGTTGCACATAAAGGCAACTCTGGCTAGAAGCTTTTATTTACTACTCTAAATGTTAAGTTTACATTTATATTCTTATACTTTAAATTTATTTTAGTAAATATCAAAAATTATGGAAAATCAACATCTAATAGAGTTACATTTATTTTCTTATACTTTATATTTATTTTATTAAATATAAGAAATTAGGGTCACTCATCATCTAATAGAGTTGGTCTTATAGTTACACACCTTACGATGTGGAAAATAGTTTTTAAAAATCCAATAAAGTCAGTACATAGGCATTTTTAGGGTCTAATTATTAAACCTAAGGATTTTAGAACATAATTTTTGTAAGTGATGTCCATTTTAAGTAAACATATAATCATTTTTAGGTTTTTTTGCCTTACAGATTGATTCATAGCATTTCTAGGAGTCTTAAGTTTGTCAAAATTGAAGTTTGTAAACCACTCACTTTGAAATTGATGAAAAATGGTGTGATTTTGGTAGTATAGATCAGATTGATGACTTGCACACATCAAATGACCACTTTATGTTAATTTCACTTGTTCACCATCTCTCCCTCATACCTAATCAATTATTACTCATGCGTCATCACCCTTAATCACTCTCTCATCATTATTCATTATCTCTAATCACTCCCTCATTGAACCTCAATATCCCTAGTCATCTCTAATCACTCTTTCATCATCCCTAATTACTCCCTCATTGACCCTCACTATCCCTCATCATTCCTAATCACTCCCTCATCATCCCTCATCATCCATAAGAAATTAGGGTCACTCAACATCTAATAGAGTTGGTCTCATAGCTGTATGCCTTACGATGTGGAAAATAGTTTTTAAAAATCTAATAAAGTTAGTACTTAGGCATTTTTAGGGTCTAATTATTAAACCAAGGGATTTTAGGACATAATTTTTGTAATTAATGTCTATTTTTGGTAAACATATAGCCATTTTTTGGGTTTTTGTGCCTTCTGAATTAATTATTGACATTTTTAGGAGTCTTAGGTTTATTAAAATTAAAATTTACAAACCACTCACTTTGAAATTGATGTAAAGTGGTGTGATTGAGGTATCATAGGTCACATTGATGACCTGCACACATCAAATTAACACTTTGTGTTAATTTCACTTTTTTATCATCCCTCCCTCATCCCTGATCACTTCTTACTCATGCCTCATCACTATCTCATAATTATTCATTGTCCCTTATAACTCCCTCATTGAACCTCACTTTCCTTAGTCATCTCTAATCATTCCATAATCATTGTTGATTACTCCCTCATTGATCCTCACTATCCTTCATATTCCTTAATCACTCACTCCTTAAACCTCATCATCCCTCATCACTCCCTCATTGACTCTCACCATCCATTATCATCTTTAATAATTCACTCATCATCCCTAATCATTCCTTCATTGGCTCTCACCATCCCTCATCATCCCTAATCACTACCACATTAGATTTCACCATCCTTAATCACCACTTAATCATCCATAATCACTCCTTCCTCATCCTTCATCATCCCTCATTATCTCTCACCATCCCTAATCACCACTTCATCATACCTAATCACTCATTCATTGGCTCTCACCATCCCTAATCATCACTTCATCATCTCTAATCACTCCTTCCTCATCCCTCTTTAACCATAATCACTCCCTTATTGACCCTCACCATTCATCATTTATAATCATTCCCTCATCATCCCTAATCATTGATTCATCATACCTCATCATCTATAATCACTCATTCATCATCCCTCATCACCTCTAATCACTCCCTCATTAATCCTCATGATCCCTCATAATACATAATCACTCCTTCATCCTCCCTAATCACTCCCTCATTGACCCTCACCATCCTTATTGACTCCTTCATCATCTCTACTCAATTACTCCTCATCTCTCCTCATCCTTAATCACTCCATACAATACCTTAATGGTGGTATTTTATTGGGGTTTAACAATGTTAAGAGTTAAAACAAGAGATTTTAGTGCTAGCATAAATTATAAGACATAATGATCAAGATGATGTGGAGGCAAATTTGAAACATAAATATTTAACACCTATGATAAAATATGGGATTATTAGAAATGATGTAATTCATAATTAAAAATCCACTAGAAAAAGAGAAGCAATTAAAACCACCATATCACCAAAAATGGGTAGTAAATTCATGAGGATCACTAAGATATGTGATTTCCTAAAACTAATGAATTGCTTTCCATATGAGGACATTTTATGATTAAAATAATTACATTTAAGGCCTTATATTTGTATGTCTATTGATTGAGTCATCATACTAGAGAGTGGAAAATGATTTTCAAATGATTAGAACAAGTAGTCCAAGATCAAAAAGTGGTGTTTAATTCAAAAATACAATATTCAATCCAATGAATAGTTTCACACTATGAGATCTCTACTTTCACATCTCAAAAAGTGGGTACAAGTTATCTAGAATTATAAAAATGTAAGTAGATAATATATTATGAACCCAATGATATGGTTGATACTAAAAATATATCTACTTCCCCTAACAAGAAATTATATGAATTAAAAATATTGTTTCATTAATAAATTTATATCAATGGTGAGGCAATACACTTCATCATTTCCAATGGAAGTTAGAAGAAAATTTCTCTTAAATCATATTCTCAAAAATTGAACTTGAAATTTATACATCATCCATAACCATACACTAGTGTATGGTCTAGTGTAGTCCTTGAGAAATGGATCGCCTAGTAGTGTCACTTGGTGTATAAAATCAAACTATTTAAAGATGCAATCATTTATGACATCTCACTATTAGAGGTGTGTGATGTTTTACATGTGGTCAACCATATATTTACCATTATGCCTTTTATTTAACTCATGTAATGAATTCATTCATTCAAGATGTTGAATGACATCCTCAAGCCCTTTACCTATGTCATTTTTTTAAATATACTTTGATGACATCTTAATCTATATAAAACATGGGATGAACATATACACTATGTTGAAATAGTGTTTCACATTTTGTAGAAACATATTTTTATGACAACATGAATAAATGTTCATTTTTCATGCAAGATATAAAATATTTGGGACATAGTACATACATAAGGAGTGCATGTGTGAAATTTACCAAGATTAAATTCATACAAGAATGGGAAACACTAAATAACTTTACATATTATTTAAATATTCTAATAATTAAAAAATTATACAAGAGATTTGTGTTTAATTTTTATCTTTTAAACCAAACTACCAAAGGTGAAACCAAATAAAGTTTCTTCTAGTCAGCTACATAACAAATAAAATTCAAAATCTATTTTGTGTTAGTACTTATGTTAATTGAATATAAATTTAGAAGATCATCCAATTCATTTGGTAATAAAATTGACTATCACAAATGGGTATTAACAACACATTTCCTAAAAAAGAGTTAATTTCTATTATAATGGATTAAATAATATATGATTGGAAATAACGATACATTTAGAGTATATACTTACATCAGATGATGAGGGAGAGATTAGGGATGGTGAAGGATGATGAAGATTAATGATGGAGTGATAAGAGATGGTGAGGGCCAATAAGGGAGTGATTAGTGATGATGATGGATGATGAAATATTGATTATGAATTATAAGGGATGAAAAGGGAGTGATTAGGGATGGTGATAATCAATGGAGTGATTAGGATGATAAGCTCAAGTGACTAGAGATGATGAGAGACAATGAAGCTCAATGATGGAGTGATTGGCAATGAAGAGGGATAAGGAGTGAGTGAATAGGGATGATGAGTGATGAGGAAAGAGTGATTAGGGATAATGAAGGATGGGGAGGGAGTGATTAGGTATAATGAGGTTTAATGAAAGAATGATTATGGATGATAAGGGAGTGATTAGAGATGACTAGGGATAGTGAGGGATAGTAAAGGAGTGATTATGACAATTATGAATGATGAGAGACTGATTAGGGGTAATGAAGGATGAGTAAGAAGTGATAAAGGATGAGTGAGGGATGATGAATAAGTGAAATTAACATAAAGTGGTCATTTCATGTGTGTAGGTCATCAATATGACCTACACTACCCTAATCACACCACTTTGGATCAAGTTCAAAGTGAGTAGTTTTCAAACTTCAATTTTTCCAAACCTAAGAATCCTATAAATACCAAAAATCAATCTAGAAGGAAAAAAAACCTAAAAAATGACTATATGTTTACTAAAAATGGACATCAATTAAAAAAGTTATGTAATAAAATCCCTAGGTTTAATACTTAGACCCTGAAGATGTCTAAGTACTAACTAGATTAAATTTTAAAAAACTATTTACACAACATAAAACATGCAACTATGAGACCAACGCTATAAAATGATGAGTGTCCCTAATTTCTTATAGATGATGAGGGATGATGAGGGAGTGATTAGGAATGATGAGGGATAGTGAGGGTAAATGAGGGAGTAATTAGGGATGGTGAAAGAGTGATTATAGATGACTAGGGATAGTGAAGTTTAATGAGGGAGTGATTAGGGACAATGAATAATGATGAGAGAGTGATTAAGGGTGATGAGGCATGAGTAAAAAGTGATCAAGGATGAGAGAGGGATGATGAACAAGTGAAATTAACACAAATTGGTTGTTTGATATGTGCAGGTCATCAATCTAACCTATGCTACCCTAATCCCACCACTTTGAATCAATTTTAAAGTGAGTGGTTTGCAAACTTCAATTTTGACAAATCTAAGACTCCTAGAAATGATAAGAATCAATTTAGAAGGCACAAAAACCTAAAATTTGACTATATGTTTACAAAAAATTGACATCAATTGCAAAATTATGTTCTAAAATCCCTAGGTTTAATACTTAGACCTTGAAAATGACTAAGTGCTAAATTGATTAGATTTTGTAAAACTATTATCCACATTATAAGGCATGTAACTATGAGACAAACTATATAAGATGCTGAGTGACCCTAATTTCTTATATTTACTAAAATAAATTTAAAGTATAAGTTTACATTTAGAGTAGTAGATATAAGCTTCTAGACAAAGTTACCTTCATGTAAAACTCCCACATGCTTTTATATGTAAAATATTAAGAATGCAATCACGTTATCAATAACACGATTGTGTTACCTGTTAATCAACACTCACTCTATTTATATAAATGTGTAAAATAATAGTAACATGATTGTGTTACCTATTAACCAAGATTCTCTCCATTTTTTTAAATGTTCAAAATAATAGTAACATGATCATGTTATCTACTATTAATGTGATCATGTTATACATTAACGTGATCATGGTATTTGAATTTGAATTCAATTCCCATGCCTTTTAGCTCGATAATGGCTTGGATTCTTGAGCCAAAGTCTTGGACTATTAATGTATAGCTAAGTTTTAAAAGGTATGAAAATAAACAACAAATTTCAACTTTGATTACCAAATACACTAGGAGTTTCAATGTGTAAATTCAAAAACTTGATACTGTCATGATGAACATGCTCTCCTCTTTCCATAAATATGATTTTTATAAATTTTAGACTAATTTAAGGTTTCAAATTATATTTATTTCAAACTATGCCTTTTTTAGGCCACTACATGCCACAAACATACATGTTATACATGTTCATGTAATTTATCTTTCATTGATCCTAGTGAAAAAATAAATTATATGTTTACACACATTAAAAAAAAAAAAAAAAACATTTTTTGAGGTAGTTAGGCATGTCTCATGGATGAATATCCATTTATTTTTCAATTTTTAGGATCTATTTACTTGCAAAATTCATAAAAAAGTATTCATTGAAAAAATACAAAAAAATATAGGTGATGTGCTAGAAGATTGTATATAAATTTTCCCCAAAGGGTTTCAAATAATATTAAACACTTATAAAAAATAGTGCATATCATAGTCATCTATCTACTATGTTTTCTAAAAAATAGGATTTCCTCTTCAAATTTTAGATGTTTGACCTAGTTATACTTAACAATAATTAAAAAAATTAGTGTTTTTAAAACTAGACTCAAAATGCTAAATTTTATGTTTTTATACCATCTTAAAATTTGGTGTAGATATCTCAAACTATCTACAAAATTTCACATTTATAAAATTTCAAAAAAATCATTTCCACGGTTAGGCCACTTTTTATCCCCCAGCTTTGTGCACTTACATATATATATATATATATATATATATATATATATATATATATATATATATATATATATATATATATATATATATTGATCTTCCATATAAATATTAAATTGAATATATATAGGGTGACTTATATATTTTAGTACATGCATAATTATATGTAATTTCAAGTTAAATCATTGTAGGGCAACTTGTATATCTATTTATAGATTTGTAAAGAGCCGAACCTCTTACCTTATATCAGATGGCCCTCAATATCTAATATTTGACACTAGAAATAAACTATTGGTTTATAATAGGTGTATATATTCCATCAATTAACACCAACAAAATCATTATAAAAACTTAATATGATCCAGCTATTGTGTAATATTCAATGTAATGTGATTGGTGCATCATATCACTCTTTATAGAATATATACATATGACCGAATATGCCATATTATTAATAGCTGCAATAAGGGACTTATCAGTATATCACCTGTATATCCATGGATTTGAGGTATATAGGATATAATTATTAAGCATATATCCTCTGTATATATATTTGAAATGTTTGCATCATGTTAACATATTCAATCATATTATTATTATTATTATTATTATTATTGTGTATGGAAATAATATTGTTTTGTTTATTTATATGAAAATAATATTGTTTTATTTATTCGTATGGTTATTAATATGAAAATACAAGCATAATAATGAAAGTTAATAATTAATCTGAATCAAATGTGGTATAATTATTAATCTGAATTGTTTACAATATGAGTGTAAGATTTAGATATTTTCATGGATAATATGTTTGTGGCTTGTATTTACATGACTTATGTGTAAGTTTGTGATTTACATGTTTCATATTCAGTAGAGCTTATAATCAGGATGTTAAGTATACAATTATAATAGCCCAACTATATCTCATATAATTGTTATTAGGTTTATACATTACAATTATTGCATAGTTATAAAAATAGTGAACTATACTAAGTATAATAAATAACAATTATGTAATATACAATGATATTAAATGATTATGTTTACCTATATTAGGAATTCAATATATATTATGGTTTAACATAATGATCAGGTAAGGGAAGTAATCTGTGTAGGTGGAGATCTAGTATATACATAATTCATATTTATTAGTGAAATATAGTCATATCTTTACTAAGTAGATTAACTATATTGTATAATAACTCTCTTGTATGATTGGAAGCTTTATTATAAAGCCAAATTGAAAATAGAATAAATAGAATTCTCTTACACCTATACACATGGCGTGTGGATGGCATAACACTTAGGTGTAAAGTATACTTGTTGTAAAGATTTCTAGTATAACTATAACATATCATAGATATAGATATATATATATATATATATATATATATATATATATATATATATATATATATATATATATATATATATATATATATATATATATATATATATATATATATATATATATATATATATATATATATATATGGAATAAGTTGAATTAGCATAACAGTGTAACAACGTATAACAAGAAAAGATGTGTTATAGCTTTTATTATTTCAGATGATATCATTAACATATAATTTAATCAACTATGTATATTATAGAAGTAGAGTGTTGGGAAATGTGATTCCATTATTGGAAGCTAGTTATTCATATCTATCCATAATGATAAATTTTTTTAATAAATTATCAAAGTATTTTGAGAATAAGGAAGTTATGTTAAAAGCACATGAATTCATTAATTGGAATTAATATGAATGTGATGTTTTTAATATTTATACATTGGTAAGTTCTTGTATATGATATATAGTATGAATACAGTTAATATGTACCCATTATATATATAGGAAATAAATCTACATATGGATTATGTACTCATATAAATATATAACATATGTAGGTGTATTGGTTCCTATGCCTATATCTATAGTTTAATGAATTGTTAAAATAAATCATAGGGTTTCAAAGGATGGGAAACTATAACTATAGGAATAAAAGCCTCCTAAAAATATAACAAGATGTTTAAATGAATGAATGTGTCTTCTAAGATATTTTGAATTTATATATCATTACTTGCTATTGAAATTGAGTAGTGCATACATAAATGATGGACTATGATGTTATTTTTTGTCATAGATGTACTGTGCTTACTTGTTTATTATTTAGGATTATGAAACATTTGATTTTTGAAATTATAAGACTAGTTGTTCATAATTGAGTATTTATGATCATGAACAATGAAATATGATATTATGGGATGTCATAAAGTGTATGATATTTGAAAACTACTTATAGGAATTAGAAAATTTTAGTCTAAATATAGGTTATACCAAAGTGGTACAAACTGTAATTGCTATGTCTATTATAAAGAATCATTCATACATTTGATGAGCTAAATGTATGAATTTTTGTTATGTTTATGTTTAGCATGTTTTATGATATCTAGTAGAATGTGCTATGATTGTATCTACTCACAAACATTAGTAGTATGTATTCTAAGCATAGATTATACCCAATTGGTGTAAACTTTATTTGTTTGTTAATTATTTATGTGATAAATGATAATTTGAAGATTCATTCATTCATTTGATAGAATAAATGTATGTATTTTTATTATTCCAATGTTTTCATGTTTTATGCTTGCTGGTAAGAAATAATCTATGTGAATCTATTAGTTATATTTATGTTAACCAAATATTGCATTGCTAGTACTAAGTAAATAGTGAGATATACTTTACTATATTACTAACATCATAATGTCAGATGAAGGTAATCCAATCAACTGGTGTGTATGAAATTGACTAATCCTAGAGATCAATAACTATTGAAAAACTTGGCCAAAATAATGTTAGTGAAACTTTGTCATTTCATGTGTATGATTTACATGTTTGTGTGATATCTTATTAGAATGGGTTTATTTATGGTGCACCACATTTTTTTTTAAAAATCATACAACACATGGGTACTAACTTGTCTCTCTAGATTCTTATAACATCACTATCTACTCATCTATAACAGAGGGCCATTACTTTATGGGAAATTATACAATGGATTGATGGTCTATGGTTGGTGTAAAAAAGTGCTCAGATGATGATCTCCCCCCCACAATAGTACTTACTTGGAGATGACACTTGAGATTGTCATATATACTAGAGTTTGATAAACTTATGCTCCATGGAGACATATATCTTATATATGTACATTATATTGTATTTATTATTGAAACATTACCATGATGAATTGTAACTAATTACTTATTTTACATTGACAACAATGGCTATATGTCTATACCAGCCATGGATGGATATCTACAATTACTTTCTATAATAGGTTATGATATGTTTCTTATGATGATAGTGACTAGTGATGGATAATGCCACATGTTTATTTTATAGTTATCATACTTATAGTATTTTATATGGATCACTAATTATATTCTTGTTGGATAATCTAATGAAATTAAATGTATTTTTAAATTAAAAAAAAAATAACGTATTTCTAGGTAGATCTCAATGGGGTTGTTATAAGTATGGTTATATATATGAGGTTATGGAGAACATTTTTGGAATTGTATTATTGTCTATCATTTTATATTTTGTTGATATGGCTATAGGTACTTATTTTATTTAATTGATAAGATTTGGTAACCTGTGTTAGACTTGAATTGTCTTGCATGAGTATAATGTCTTGTGTAAGTTAGAGTTGAGTTCATATACAATTTAAATCTTATTATAGTCTATGTGGTCTATGTTGATAAATCAATTGACACAATCCAAAAATTAGGTGAAGGGGATGTTAATCCCTCCCTCTCCTAAAAGGAGGGAGATATCACCTCCCCAAGGTCTAAATGTACCAATTATTGGTATGTTGGTCTTCACTAAGTTGAATGATGTAGACTATTCCATGTAAGGTGCCTATTTTAACAAGTTAGAGTGTAGTTATCTTTGGATAATACATTAATTAAGAGGTTATATACTTATTAAGAGACTACACACTCAATAAAATAATACACACTCATTGAAATATTGTGCACTCTATTAAATACTCACCAATTTTATCCTCTACTAGAAATCAAAATCCTTAATATTTTCTTAAATCAAAATAGTTTATTTCTTTAACAATTTATCACATTCATGGATGCAACATTGTTATAATAGTGATAAATAAAATTTAAAATAGTAATCAAGATAAACATCTAACTTCATATTACTTTTTTTCCTAGACTAAACCATTATAAAAAAAGTGCAAAAGAGTAGGGATAAAGAGATAAAAGTTTAATACCAACATAGATGAATATGAAACCATCTGACTAAATGAATCTAGTAAAATCAATCTTAATTTGAGCCAAACCTAATACAACTCCAAATAAATATGGTGCAAGAGTCTGATGAGGATGACTATGAGAAGGAAAGGTATAAATACCATAAAAAATGCATAATAAATGACTACATAGTCTCAATAACCTTCAAAGTATCAAGACTTTCCTTTTGATTAAAAATTTAAACAAGATGGTGATGGAAAGTGGAGTCAAGGTGGAAAATGAGAATTCAAATTTAACTAAGCAAGGCATGGATGGTGATGTAGATGCATATGTAGAGGATGGAGGTAGATATTGATAACAAGGGGTAGAAGTGGGCTAGCCCATAGATGTAAAAGGACTAGTAGAGACATAAATTCCATCAAAAAATGATTAGGATACAAAGATTTAGGATTAATAAAATATAAATCCAAACTTCAATGAAAGTCTTCTTGGGGAAGAAAACTAAGAGGAAAGGTAGGGGAATATCACAAGATCCACCCCAATCAATAGCTAAAGATATGCATATAAGGTGAGATATTTTGAATCTCAATCCCTGACTCAATCAAAGCTAAATGTTCTACAAGACTTTAAAATGCCTTGGTAGGGAAGTTTTTGGGAGCTCACCTAAATATTAACACATTTAGGCTCTAGGATTCCAAGTAGTAGACACTAAAATAGCACCTCAAAATATCATCCATGAGCAATGACTTTTTACTCATTTGTTACAATAATAAAGAAGATTGCACAAATATTTTGGTTGGAGGACCATGGTTCATGGGTATATCGAGACTATTTCTCAAAAAATGGAAAGCTGATTTTGACCCAGACCAAGAAATAATCAATATCATGCCTATATGGGTTAGGATACCAAGACTCCCATTAGAATTCTAAGATGAATATGTTTGTATTAACATTTCCAAAACCATGGGATACTTAATAACATTTGATTCTACCACCAAAAATAAAACCTAAATGGTCTATGCAAGATTCTATATCAATGCTTACATGGATAAATATCTCTCAACATCCATCACTCTAGACTCCTCTAGTGGGGAATGAAATCAACATATAGAATATGAAAAATCAACACTAAAATGTGAAGGTTGTAATAAATTGGTTCATCTAACTAGGGATTGCCCAACATTCATCAAAAAGGGAAACACATTCATTTTCAAAAAGGATAAGTAATATTAGGAAAGAAAACCCAAAGACCCTCAATACTCCATGGGTGAAGGTCAACCCTCTATTACCCAGATCTTAGAGAAGATGTAACACACCCCTAAGGTAGATTCTTAGCAAAAAAAAAAAGTATACAACATAAAAGGATCACTCAAGACCAGACACTTTGGCCATGCTATATAAAGAGAAGCCTAATAGAGTGAAAATTGTGAATGACATAAAGAAATATAATCTAAGTACTCCCCATAGAAATTAAAGACAAAGAAAGGCAACAATATTGAAACAATAGACAAAGAGTTCCCATTGGTGACATAGGTAATAAATATTTAAGACATAAAATATCCTTAAAAATTCTAGCATCATCTCATTAGTAGTAATAAATTCTAATTCCTCTTTTTGAATAAGAAGAGGAAAAAGGGTAAAATTCCCCAAATCAGTCATGATAAATAGTAATACAATAAGAAACTCCCATCTAACAAGAATCCCTAGAAAATAAAATGGACCTATCAACTTTATAAAGAATAAAAAATGTGATCTCTTCTCTAACTCTTAGAAAGGAAAAGGAACAAGAAGTAGCATCACCACAATCAAAAAAAAAATTCAAAAATCAACCCATTGTAGTCATATCTATAAAAAGGGGAAGGCCAAATAGTGCAAAATTTAGAAATAAGAAAACAAACTAAGACATTATAGATGGAATTCAATCTATAATACGTGAAAGGCTCCACAAACCCCTCATAAGAAGTTGCTATGAAAATAATTAGTTGAAACATAAGAGAAATGAATCACAACAACAAACAACAAATGTTCAGAGATCTTAGAAAGAACAAAAATCCCAAATATCATTGTAATTTAGGAAACCAAAATGCAAGAAAATAATATTGAAGACATTAAGAAAAAAGTGTGGAAAGAGGCCAATATGGCAATAGTTATCTCCTTTGGAGCCCCATGTGGCATAGTAAATTTCTAGGATGAATGGATGTTAATAGGAGAAATTATCCTTTAAAATTCTCATCATCTAGCCATCCTCTTCACTGATTATGCTTCTGGTAAGATTTGGATCCTTTCAAATGTTTATGCCCCTAACACTCCCTCAAGTTTTAAAAAAATGTGGTATGATCTCAGTACCTTTAGATCAACCTATAAAGAAATCAACTAGATAATCATTGGAGAATTCAACACTCCCCTATATCCCTATGAAAAAAGGAGGTTCTCAAATATACTTAAATAACATGGAGGACCTATCTGATTTCATTTTTCATAATAGCCTTTTTGATGTAGAATTGAGAGGCTCACCCTTAACCTAGACTAATAGATGTCTTGGAGACAGCTTGATTTAGGTCCATCTCAACTGTACTCTCATGGACTCTATCTTAATCATGACCCAAGATTTAAATCTCTCCACCCTTCCTCAAATTGGATCAGATCATAATCTTATTTCTCTAATTATGTAAAATAAATCCAAAAAGGATAAATCTCCCTTTAGATTTAAATACATGTGGTTCTCTCAACCAAAGATAAAGGAAATGATTAATGAATAGTGGGGAATAAACAACCAAGGTAGTTCCATGTACAAACTTTCCCAAAAACTCAAAAATGTCAAAAGAAATATCAAAACATGGAATCATAATATCTTTGGAAATATCCTTCACTAGAAGGAGAAAGTTGAGAATGACATTAAAAATCAAGTGGAAAATATAAGAATGAATGAGGAACTTTAATCTTAAAAAAAATTCCTATTAAGTGACTACTATAACCTTGTGGCTCGTGAGGAAACTTTATATAGACTCAAATCAAAAGTAATTTAGCTTAAAGAGGGAGACCAAAACATGAAATTATTCCATATGTCTACTTTAAAAAATAGAATCCACAAAAAAAGCAATTAAGTCACTCATGAAGATGGATTGGTCTGTCAATAGCTCACCCAGATGAAAGAGGAAGTTGTTGGATACTTCAAATTTGTTTTGCAACTAACAATACTATCAATAAGATCAAAACTCAAGTTTATCCATCATATTACCTCTCTAATAAATGCCTCTGATAATGCCAATATTTTAAAAATAATCTCTAAAGAGGATAAATTAGTAGTGTTTATTCTCAATAAGGACAAGGCCCCTAAGCCTAATGGATTCTAAATAGATTTCTTCTAAGTTTTTTTGGAAAGTATTAAGGATGACCTAGTTCAAATTACTAATGAATTTTTATCAATAGGGAAAATTTTAAGAGAGTTTAATAACACTTTCCTATCTTTGGTCCCCAAAAATACTAGTGCATCTTCTCTCATGGAATTTCATCACATAAGCCTATCTAACTCTATCTACAAAATTTTCACAAAAATCCTAGCTCTCCACCTTTGGTCTTTATTGAAAAACTCATCACTCCTAACCAAGGAAATTTTATCCATGAAAGACAAATCTAGGATGGAATTCTGTTGGTTCATGCAAACATGCATTCTATTAAAACAAGCAAGGAAGCTAGAATGATATTTAAACTTGACATGAGCAAGGCATTTGACAGGGTTGACTGGGATTATTTGGATATGGTTCTAGAAAAATACATATTCCATAAACATATATGATATATCATTCATAATAGAATAAACACATCAATGTTCTCCATTGTAGTCAATGGATCACCTACAGGTTACTTCAAAAACAAAAGAGGAATCACAAAAAAAAATACCTTATGTATCTTCCTATTCATAATGCTCGTTAGCACCCTTAGCAATAACCTCCTTAAATCTAAAATAAAAGGTTTAGTCAAAGGATTTAACTCCATTGATGGAATTCCTCCCTCTCTACATCAATAATTTGTTGATGATTCCATTTCCCTTGCTATCACTTCTATAAAAGAATCTAAAAAACTCAAGAAAATCCTTCAATTATACAATGCAGTTTCTATGCAGAAAATCAATTTTAACAAGAGCACTCTCTTCTTCATCAATACTCTTTTGCTCAGTTAAAACAAAATTGAAATAATCATGGGATTTTGAATCAAACCCCTTCCTTTAAACTATTTTTGAATTCCTATCTTCACTGGTAAGATGCCTATATATTTATGGAATCCTTTAATTAAATGATATACGAAAACATTTTCTAGTTGGAAGGGAGCAATGCTATCTTAGGCTAGAAAGCTTATGCTTCTTAAAAGTGTTCTCTAAATTATTTTGGTCTATATCATGTCCCCATTCAAAATTATTTCAAGTATAAAAAAAAATATTGACTAAATCCAAAATAATATACTTTGGAGTAGAATAGTAATAAAGCAATGTTTCCCCCTGGTAGCTTGGGACCGAGTCACTCTACCTAATAATTCAGGTGGGCTAGGAATCAGAAGACCCAATATTATAAACAAGGATCTTGTTGTAAATATGGTTTGGAGGTTCATAAAGGATTCTAGTATCTAGATAATTATCCTTAGAGAAAAATATCTACAACATACACCAACTATCTCTTTGCTCAAAGAAAATGTTTTCACTATAGGATCTTCTATTTGGAAACATTTTGTCAAAAGAAAGGATATCATCAAATAAGGATATATATGAAATTTATGGTATGGAGTCAATATTAGGTTTTATGAGGACCCTTAAATACTTCATCATCCATTGTCAGATAGCGAACCTTGGTACTAAATCAGAGATCAAATACAATAATTCAACACAACAATGGTAGATTATATTTAGATTCAAGGTAACAAAAGAAATTAAAAACATCTTCAGATCACCAATGTCAATAATGAGCATGCAATAATTATTTCAAACCTCAATACTCTTCTCCAAAGTGCTTATATTCCAAACCTCTTCAAATAATATGTATTATCCTAGACTATAACTCCTAATGGAGAATTTGAAATGAGATCAGAATACATCCAAATTATCCCTCCAAATCAAGAGATCTTCCCATGGTCTAAAATATGGGACAAGGATTTGATTCTAAAATTAAATATCTTTCATTGGATCTATCTTGAAAATAAGATCCTCACCCTTGATAATCTAGCTAAACATGGTCTAGCATTAGTCAACTACTATGCTCTTCATGAGGCTGACTTTGAAACTATACCCACATCTCCTCCTTAAATGTCCTTTTATCCATAAGATCTATAGTATTATTCTTCAAAAATTCCAAATTAATTATATCCATCCTAATTCTCTAAGTGACTCATGGGTTTCTTGGGATCCTCCCTTCACTAATAAACATCTCAAGAAAATATGGACTTTTTCTTTCCCACACATAATATGGGGAGTGTGGAAAGAAAGAAAAAATAAGATCTTTAGGGACTCTTTCAAAATTTAAAATAAGGTTGTCATGAAATTATTTGATTTAATTATTGAAAAAATTATCATCTCAATAAAATTCAAGGATCAACAACTATCTAACCATGAGGAGAACATAGCTAAAAATTGGCTCCCAACCTAATTGTCTAGCACCACAACACACTCTATAATGGAAACTAGAAGCAAAACTAAATAGATTCATCTAAATCAAGGATGTATTAAAATAAATTTTTATGGGGATTCTAAAGGAAACCTAAGAATGTCCAATGGAGTAGGAATCCTAAGATATGACAAGGGAAATTTAATAGCTACATATGAAGGAGGAATGGGTCACCAAATTAACCATAAGGCAGACGCTCTAACAGCCTTATTGGGTATCCAAGTGGCCATAGATCTTGGATTTAACAAGATACTAGTTGAGGGTGACTTCCTCAACATAATAAGCTACCTCAATAAGACTAATAAACATATCTGGATTATTGACTACATCATAAAAGAAAGCCTAGATATCAACACATATTTCCAAGAGGTGAAATTTTAGCATACCTATCAAGAAGGTAATACCTTTCCAACTAATTTTATAATATAGGGGTGATGGTAATAGCCTTCAAAATATGGAAAAGGTATTACACTTTTATAAATAATTTCAATGCAATCATCACAAGAGATATATATGGTTTGTCACACTAATGAATATGAAATTAACTTCATACTGCATACAAATGTGATTAATAAAAATCAGAAGAATGGATTTTTTAGCTCCTTTACATGTGAGACTCGAGGAAACTTTGAGAACCATTGAATGGAAAAAAAATAAAATATCCACCACTATTCTTTGCTATGTTACTCATTTATCCTACTACAATACTCTCCACAATATTTACACCCTCTACATAATGGGTAGAGATGTCAATAGAATATAACTCATGTATGAAAATAATATTAGAAAGAATAAAGAGGTCTAGAAGATCCTCAAAGTTGGTGTGTTGATGAATTTCATCAAAAACATTGGTAGATATGATAAACACTTGTCAAGTAAATTTTTTGATCAATGGGAAGATCGTGTGGTCATAATCAATAATGTTTTTATTGAGATCTTTGAAGGTCTCATTGCCCAAATCACAGGCCTAAAAATAGAAGAAGTCAAGTTCACCAAATTTAGTATAAATTATAAGTAAGAGATAAATTATTGAAATAAAATGAGCACATACCTAAATTCATTGGGGGGTCTTCAGAAAGGATGTCCCAAAATCCTTCAACAGAGTTATAGAATAAATAATGAGGTATGTGGCCTTGGATGGAATGTATACTCTTGTGCATCACTTCTATTTGCCTTTTTTAAATCATTTCTAACATCTTATCCCCATAAGTACACCTTTTATATATTTAATTATCTTGAATCCTTGATATACAATGTCAAGATGGGCAAGAAAAAATATCTTCTCTACCAAGCTATGATTTTCCAAATTTAGAAGTTATTATATGCCTCCAATCCCATATTCATTCCCAAAATGGAGAATCCTAAACCTAAAAAAATCATCCCTCTTAGAATCCTCATAAGTTCATCCAAACCCTCAAAATCCTCTCTAAATTCCAAATATCTCGTATTAATTGATAGTGACCAAAATGAGCAATGACATCCCCCCCAGTCAAGAAGAAAAAACCATTAAACAATTTATCAACCCCTCAAAAGACCTTCACCCCCCAATTAATAAGAAAAAATATTCAAAAAAATTTGTTGACCCCTCCCCTTCTCTCTCTATTCCCCCCTTCTCTTCTCCTACCTCCCCTACTCCCACAACTCATTCCACCTCCGATTATCTTGATGAAAGTATAAAACTAGAAGAAATTAAAAAAAGCTTTAAAATACTAAAAGATAATATCCCTACCTTTGATTTTGTTCAAGAGCCAATTTGTAGGAGTCCAGTTCCACCCCCAACCCCATTCAAACCAATCCCCCATTGTAATTCAAGGCAATCATGGAGGAACATACATACCAAACCAAACTTAAGAAAATTGAATATGAGGTGGATCTGCATTAATATATCCTGCATTGGTTCTTAAAAGTCTAGAAAATATTCAAAGAGGAAATCAACAAACTCAGTCTAAATGATGGTATATATTGTACAAAATTTGACCTCCTAGAAATCAATTCAAAATTATAAAATAATAAGGAAATATTATTCACTCTGGAATCTCTCAATGAAAATCTTAACACACTTGTGGATTACAACAAGATCACTATCATGAAAAGTCTTCAAAGTATGGAGGTCCTTAACTCCCTCATTAAAAGAAAAAATGAAAACACTGAGAATCTCAGAATGGACAAAAAGATGAAGGGCATTATAGAGGAGAAATTTGATCTTCAATCCAAAAAAAACAAAAATCTCCCACTAAAACATCTCACTTATAATTGGACTAAGGATTATGAAGACTGGATAGAACCTAAAACTTAATTTGCTACTTTTCTTCTATTTTTTGGCTAACTGTTCTATTTTGTCCCTCTTGGCATGCTTATTGTAATATATGGTCTCAATACCACAAATTCTTATTTTTTTGTAAAGGGTAGGGTACCTCATTAAAACCATCTTTTACCAATATTAAAAATAATGCCTTGCACTCATAAAATTATATAAGTGTATAAAACACCTCTGAATCAACAAGTCTAAAATAGGAGTAGGGAGAAATTATCCTAGAAAGTAATGAAATACATTAGGAAAATGTCTAATACTATATATATCTATTACAATTCATAAATATATGAAAAAACATAACATATCTAATTCTAAAAATACCAGCCTTGAACAAGGCTTTTTAAGTTGTATAAATAGGAACAAGAAGGGGCCCAAAATCAAAATTCAAAAAAAGAGGGAAATTAGGTCCACATGTGGAAGTACCTAAGAATTCAATGTGAAATAATAAATGCAGTTGAAATTTTTAGGTAATCCATAATGCTACAAACCATGGAAGTAAATTATATCACCTAAGTAGATTGGAAGTGATTAGAGATGCATTGGGATTGTAATTTAAATTTTTCATATCTAATCTTGTAGTAAAGATCCTTCTTTCTATGGATAATTTTATCCTTAGCACCATTCTCTATGCATTCCAAAATGTGCATGCCATGCTCACATACAATATTATCAACCAAATTACCTTTTAATTTTGTCTTTTCTTAATAAATTTTCCATTAAGGCACACCTAAAATTTGGATTTGATGTTTGAATTAGACACATAGTCCATTCTCAGGATTTGTTAACTAGACAAGCCATCAAACTTAAGCCTATAACTTGCCTTAATATCTACATAACCAACTTATCTTTGGTTCATAGGGTCATTTCCATGAATTTTATTCATGCTATTACACTACTTGGTTGAGATTTTGATGTTACATTAACTACGATTCACTGTAGTGAGGCAATATTTCACCACACAGTGTCATTGCACTCATCTGACACTTTGATGTTTTCCCAGGCTACACATACAATCCTAGGGTTATAGATAAGTATGATTTCACCACATTGAATCATCTTTTTCACCTACTTTCCTAGGATATTTTCTCTTGTATGAACCACTCTAGGATAGCAGGTTGTTTATATATTAACACTTGGCAACATCTTGCTAATTCACTCACTTTGGGATTTGCTAACTAGATGAATGGAAAGTGTCATGTAGCTCTCAAAAAAACTCAAAAATTGACTAAGTGTATAAAATATTTTGAATAGGTTTAAGTCGCAAGTATTTTTGAATGAGTGCACTAGGGCCAAGATAGGTACCTACGGGCATGATATAAAATGATAGTCAATAAAATTTAAAAAAACCAACAATTATAAATTCAAATTCAAATGGATATATCATTTGAAAATAAAAATAACTAGGTATTCTAAGATTTGAAAAAAATAACGCAAATACTTAGTAATATAAATCCATTCAAATGAAAACAAAAGTATTTTAAAATAATTTTTGACCATTTCATGAAAATCAACTAAGGCAAAGAGTGAACACAAGTATATTTCAATCAATTTATAGAAATTTAAATTAGGAATAGATTGAAAAGAGGACAAATTTAAAGAGATAATATAACCCTTTTAAATTAACCTTAGTAAAATCTACCTTATTTCATTGAAAGTGACTAAGTTAATATTGAAGGAGTCAAGAGCACATAGTCAATTTTACTGAATCAGAGTAGAAATGAATGATATTGCTAAGGGGAAAAATATAAAAGGCTCTATATAATCTAGAAACTATATTAGTCAAGTTAGTTTTTAAAATGGGTAAGGCCTTTGGACCTAGGCAAAATCATCATGATGACTTCATACAAAAATCTTAGATTGAGTATTTAACATGGAAAAACCACTAAAAATAAGCACCTTCAGTCACTTAAAACTTATAATCTAGTAAATAGTTAAATTCATCAAGGTTTAAACATGTAGACCATTAAAATTCCAAAGGGAAGGATCAAGCAAAAAGAGGGTCCCCATTTTTGGTGAAAATGGGGTATGTTGTGTGAGCAACAATAAGCTATTATGCAAATTCTGAATTGGACTTTTTTTCATTTTATGTATACGTTGGTGAATCTTTTGATGTCATGACCCTTTTTAGTGTCATTATTATTTAGAATTTTGCTATTTTTGGAAGATAACAGAGGAGAATCAAAGTGTTTGTGAATATATTTAGTACTACCAATATATAAATGCCTATATGGTATATTCACATGCATATCTCATTTGAACTTAATGAGTTAAATAATCATTGTTTAATTCAAAGATGTCAAATAGATATATTCATAGGTTGAATGGTAGTACTAATAATAATCATGAGAAATTTATTTCATTCCATGTCAATTCTTAACATTATTTTATGATTTATGAAGCTCAAAATCTCAGTTAAAAATCCACCCTTTTATAAACCCTATTATTAAACTCCACATCAAACTGATGGATGGGGTGGTCTAGGGCCACCAATGGGAGGCTCAATGGGTAGGATATGTGGGTTATTTGCATACTTATATTCAAAATATGATTTTATTTCTTGGAATCTTTGCGTATTTGGTTTTTTTATTATGAGATTACTTAGTATAAAGACATGATATAGTTCAATGTTTCTATATATGATAATAAAAATGATTTTTTGTATAGTCTTATTCATTAGGTGTGTTGAATTTATTATTCCAAGTTGGAGACAATAAATTGTATTTGGTTTAGTTATGTAATGGATATAACATAATTTTATGTTGTTATTATATGTAAATACATAGATGTTGATTTATCTCTCTTGTAAGCACAAATTTAATGAATGATTATTCAATAGGGATGCGATCTTTTGATTTTGATCATTAAGGCTATTGTTTAAATTCACATGTTGTATTTTAAAAAAGTATACCTCTTGATTGATTTGAATATAATAGATAGTTATTATGCTTGAGTATTCTAATGTTAAAGTCTTAGAAGTGCCACTATCCTGTCTTTTTCTTCAATGAATGAAAGACTATGCTAATAGTTGATAAGACAGTATTTGGTTGGTTATTATATCTTAGAAAGTTGTAGTTCAAAAAAATAACTAATAGAAACTATAATTATGATGTTCTCATCATTTTAGGATTTTTATTCCTAACATAATATAATGAAGTATTGTTTTATATATTTTATAGTTGATTAATTATGAGATATTATTATAAGTTATAAACTGAGATAGCCAAGTGAGAAGGATATGTTGAACTACAATTCTATTGTGTTCAATGAAAATAAGTCATAACTCTTTTTTTTCAATGATCATAGAATTTTAAGGGTTGTAGATTCGTTTGAAACTTGTTTTGATTTAGATTTATAATTGTTACTCAGGTTGAAAACTAAGTCTTAATGTGAATACTAAATATAACAAGTTTATCAATACTTATGTTAATGTTAATTGGTATTATTAACCAATGTTATGGTAAATGAATAATTTTAAATATCATAACAATTCTTGAATATAATATTTAATGTAATATGACATGTCTTACATTATTGCATGAATTTTACATTTAATTATATTATTAAGTCACCAATGATGAAGAAAGAAATTGATAAGGCAAGTTGTATACCATTTTTTTCTATAAATAAAAGGATCAGTTCATGTAATAAGCTATAGTAAGATGACTTATATTAGAAATGACATAGATGAAATATTGAATTTCTTCATGAAAATTATCTAAGTCATCAATATGCAAAACATAAGCATGGTTGTTGAAACATCAAAAGTATGTTAAAATAGTAAAGACTTGTTTGATGAATGTTCATTATTTATCTTAATATAAATAGACCATATGACTAGCATATTATACATGTAGTAAGTTAATACTATATGAAAATGTGGGATGGTTGAATGCATTCACTTAAGTACAATGATGTGGGTTTAATTAATGTGTATAGTAAAAATTAGAGGTGATTCAATTGACATAATATCCATGTGTGGTAATGTTCATCAATAATATGAATCAATAATTTATTTTTATTTTATTTAGATCTTTTTGATAAATTGATTTAATGTTATCATTTTAAATCCACGAGAGCGATGATCCTAACTCAAGTCATGTTGGCATTAGCAAGTAGCTTTACTTGATGGCACTAGACTTCTTGTGGCATGTATTCATGGAAGTATGTTAACCACTTTGCATTTTATTGCTTTTGGAAGTAAACTTGAAACTCAAGTCTTGTTACTTACATAATTATGTAGATCATTGAATGCAAAATTTTAGTATGATGATTATTCTTTTGAGAATTGAATTTTTTTTGCCTTAGCTTGTGATGAATATTCTTCATGCTGATATGTAACCTTGGTTATAGTTCAACTTGCTAGCATGGTCATATTATAGATTTTTTTTAATTTCAAGTACATGCTTTTGGTCAAGGCTAAAAGTTGATATTGGTCATTTTAGGGATGCCATAGTTTAGCAATTATATTTGAGTGTACGAATGTACACTTATTACACTAATACACCCTAATGTGATTATTTTTTGGTAGAAGTAAATTCCTAATAACATCAGTAGACATTTAATCTTAGTCGAATGCTTATGTTTGGTATAATACAATTATGGACATGATCACACTTTATATGAATTAGCTTCTTCCATTAGGTTTGAAATGGTGTTGAGTAACTTGAAGTTAAAAAAAGTCAAGTTGTTACATTTTATTTCAATGTTAAATGTAAAATATTGTAAGTTCAAATGAGTAAAACTTATTTTATCAAAATAAAATTTTAAAAAATAGACATAATTAAATTTTAAAATATTAAATGTAAATTATTATTACAAATTTATATCACAAACTTTTATTACAATATTAAATGTAAACTACCATAGTTACAATTAAACAAAACTTATTAAAATTTTTTAGTATAGACTTTTATTATAAATGTAAATTATGATTTTAATTTATATTATTAGTTTTTATTACAATATTAAATTTAAACTATTATTATAAGCTTATATTATAAGTTTTTTTTATTATATTACATGTGAACTATAATTACAAGTTTTTAGTATAATTTTTTATTACAATATTAAATATAAATTATCATGACAAGTTTATATTATATATTTTTTACAATATTAAATTTAAAATATTATTAAAAGCTTATATTGTAAGATTTTATTACAATATTATTTGTAAGTTATTATAATTTCAAATATTAAATGCAAACTACTATAGTTTCAAAGATTAAAACTTATTACAAGATTTTAGTATAAACCTTTATTGCAATATTAAAAACTAACTATTATTACAAGTTTATATAATAATTTTTATATTGAATGTAATAATTAAATATAAACTATTATTACAAGTTTATATTATAAATTTTTACTATAATAATAAATGTAAATGATCATAATTTCAAATCAATAAAAAATATAAATTAATTAGTATATGTTTTTAGTACAATATTCAATGTAAACTATTCTATATATGCTTATATTATAATTTTTTGATTACTTCAATAAATCAAATCTATTATTAAACTTTCAAATATTAATTTCATATTGAAAAATTATTTTAAATTTATTTATGGTAGGTTGTATGTACATTACCTTCACAAATTGATATGTTTAAAGTGAATTAAAAAATTTCCAATAAAAAACATGTAATAATATTTTACCTTCAAAAATTTATAATAATAGTTTTTTTTTAAAATAAAAGAGAATTTTTAGACTTTTTTTACTCAACCTTTCAAATATTAGCTATAAAATAGACATACTCAACCTTATAAATAATAGTTTTTAAAAATAAAGGAGAATTGTATTATGGAAATTCAATATCTTCTTTATAGGTGAAAAGCTTTTAATGTAATTAAAATAAAGATTGTAATAATAATAATTTACATTTAGTATTACAATAAAAAACTTATAATAATAACCTAAAAATATTTATTGATCAAATATGACATACACAAGGATCAATCAAAGAAACCAGAGTCGCTACAACATTTTTTTGAACCAATGAATTTGTGCAAATGGAGAAAAAGGGATTTCCCCATACCGACCTACCCAAATATTGGCTTGAAGTCTATTTATAAGTCATGAGGTACATGACCCTAGAAGGTAAGTAATCCTTGATCTTTTCACACCATTTCATGTTGCTCAATCATTTCATCAGTTTTAAGATCAACCTTCCATATTTTCTCTTAAAATCCCTGGAAAGCATAGTCCTCCTTCACTATGTAAATGTTGCTAACCTAATTTTATACCAAGGCCTTATCTTTCTAATGGTGAAAAATGGCCATAACTTGATTGGAAAAAATTTCCCCCTTGAAGGATCCTCCTCCAAGGATGACTCCCTGAAGGTCCCCCCAAAGGGAGATCCTTTTGCGTGCTCCCTCCTCACCACTGAACTTTATCCTCACAATAGTTTGCCATGTTCCCCTCTGGATGACCTTCCCTTGAAAATTATTTTCATCCCTAAACCCAAAACCATCACCCTAAACTCTCCCTCCACCCATGATCATAAAGGTAAGGCCATTGTAATAGAGGAACATGAAAAGAACAAAGTAATGTTACAAAATTTCAACATAAAGGTCCAATAGGCAGGATTTGGTTTGGTGAAATTGATCCAAGATTAGAATGAGCTTCACCAAGTGGCAGAGGACATGAACCATGTGTTGGTATATTATATGCTACCCCTTCCCCTTTCCTTAGCTCCAAAATCCCCTAAGGACCCCAAATCCACCCCCCCCTTTAGGTCCCCCAAGGGGACCTCCCTCCCCCCATGTGAAAGGCATGAAACGCCTAAGGATGATTCTTCCTAGTGAACAAGCTAAGGGTCCCAAGAATTGAACTAGACCTAAAGCATCAAAAGACAAGACCAATTTCCCACCAAAGGATAATTTAATTAAGGAGGACACCCAGGAGGTTCCCCTTAATTAACTTGTTTCCTACGTCTGCTTTTGTTTTTTCTATTTAGACCTTCTCTTTTTGCTCATTTGGCCATTTTAGGCCTATTTAAAACTCTTTATTTCATGTTTGAGGTTTTGGGGTCCCTGTAAAACTTGAGTTTATCCTATCTAATAAAAACTATGACATACACAATATTAAATTAAAAAAGGATGATATTTTTTGAATAACTATGATATACACAACATTCAATTATGACAAAAAAATGAATATCTTATTTCATGATATGAAATTAACTTTAAAGTGGGTAGTTGCCCATTCCATATTTGTCAAAGATTAATTTTTATATAACTATTTACTATATTTAATTAACATTTCATATTACTCTAAGATTATATTTTTTGGGGCACAAACTTATCTACACCCATGCACAAATATAACTCAATGATTTTCATTTAAAAAAGTATTTTTTGAGAAACTATAACACACACAACACTCAATTATGAAATAAGTGAAAACTATTTTGTTTCATGAGGTAAAATTGCATGAACTTATTTACATCCATGTCCCACCACTTTCATATTGAGTGGGCAGTTGACCATTTCATTTAACTCCATGACTCTCATCTTTTCTAAATATTTTTTGAGAAACTATAACATACACAACATTTAATTATGAAATAAGTGAATAATATTTTGTTTCATGATGTTAATTTCCATTTACAGTGGGTGGCTACCCATTCTATATCACTCAAATATTCTCTTCTTTTATAACTATCTACAACATTCATGTAAATATTCTATTGTTTAGTATATGAACTAATCTACATCCATGACATACCACTTACACATTCTTTTATCATGTGAAACTCTCATTAATATGGAGTGAGAGATTTCTCATTCCATATAACTTAATAATTTTAATGTTTTATTTCATGATGTGAAATTACAATTAAAGTGGGTAGTCACCCATTTCATACCACTCAAATACTACATTCTCATAATGGATTTATCCAAATAGACAAAAAAAAGGGGGTATCTCACAATAAATAACATGAACAATTAAATAGAAAAATGATTCTCATTCTAAAACTCTAAGAGTGAGCGATCACCAACTATAAATAAGATATGAAAATGTATATAAAAATCAAAATTTTAATATATCATTTTCATAACATATTGTTTTATGGTTATACATTTCAATTTTGTTTCTTTCACTTTTGTAAATAGTTTTTTCTTTTAGGTAAAAACTATGTTTTGATAGTTTTAAAACTCATAGGAAGTTGTAGTTCTAGGCTGAGTGACTATTAGTTTTATCTATTATCTATGAAGTGAGGGGTTATGCTCTAATAATCAAGCCATTATATAACATTATATATAGAATTAAACGTCCACATACCTTTGGGTATATTGAAAGACCCCATAATTATTTTTGAATCTTATTCATAGGAATCCTTCAGTCATTTTTGATCTATGGTGCACTAGTAAGTGGTTGGCTTTGAGAAGTTACTCAAAAACTAACCTTAAATATAATAGTCAACTATAGGTATGGTTTAACCTCCACATTTAGTGTTTTAAAACATTGGGCCAAACACTATATATGAATGAGATAAGTCTGATGGAGGCCCATAAATTAGACACACCTTGTAACAACTCAACCTATTTCTAAAAGACCTTTTCTCAATGTTTTTGACATATTATGTTTATAGGTTTTATCTAGCTTAAACAATTAATTTTTTAATTTTAGGAAACAATGGATATGATTTTCCAAACCTCATATGGGGAGATTATATTCATATATGGTGAAACTAACTTGGAGAGAAGATATTATGAGTGGTTGTGAGATCTAGTACTGAAATAAATACCACAATGATTTGTGGTAATTTTATTAAATACTATAGGAGAATAAATTGGTTGGGATTGTATTAAATATGAAATTTATTTTTGATGACTTGATTACTATTTTAGTGGAATATATGAATAACCATAAGCATGCATTCTAGATTATTCAAATGAAGATAAAGGTAGGATTGTATAGAAAAAGTGGCATGGATCATTCTATAAAATACCAAAGGGATTCATGTTATTCTTATGGTTGGAAAATATAACCCCATATATATGCTAACAATAGTGGTGTAGAAAACAATCAAAATATTTGAAATGGAATTGTAACTGTATTCAAGAAAATTTATCAATATGAATTTACTTCATCTAATACCCACCACTTGAATATAGATAAATAATTTGGAAAATAACATTTCATGAAAATATAATTACTTTTATGAGGAAGAAAAAACTAGCTAACCTAGAAAATGATACTTCAATATTTTAGTTCTATGAGTTAAGACACTCAGCATAGGAAATGATTTCCCTAAAATAAGCCCCAATTTTTTTAAAAAAGAGTGAGTCTTCAACAAGTCAACAAATTCATCTTTTTTTGTTTAATGAAAAATCATTCAAGATTAAAGTTGAGAATTATCACTGAACACCTGTTAAATAACAATATTGACATTTTGATAGATCCAATGTCAATCAACTAGTTAGCTCAATGTTATGTAACCCAATGTCTCTTCAAAGGGATGCAATATTGCTTTCATTTAATAAAAAAACTAGTGAAATTATAGATATAGAGTTTGAGCATGACTTACATGATATTGAGACTCATTTATATATTATCAATTGATAATTTTAGACACATAAATCTAGTCATATATACTTGAAAATGTTTATTCTTGACCATGTGACTTACACATAAATACATGACTCTTATTCATAATTCCTTTAACCCATTTATCTATATGTAAGCTTGACCCTCTATTTGACATTATAACTACACATAAATCTCAAATTGAAATCCTCAAGCTACTTAAAATCACCATAAGACCATATCTAGTTTAGGAGAGGTATCCCTGATCTTTTGAGTTAAGTCTAACCTAAGAATACATTACTAGAGATACACTCTTGTACACTTAGGCCTACCACATCTGCTCCAAATAATGGATAATTTTTAAAATTCAAATCAGTCTTTTAGGTATTCCTATATATTTCATAAGGTTAGCTAAAATAAATGATAAAAAAAAACTCACCTATAAATACATATCAAATTTCATTCTTTCTCCCTAATTAACTACTACTTTATACTCACTTGGTTCAAACTTACAACTATCACAATAGAGAAAATATGTTTTATTCTTTACAAGTTCTAGATCATTCATAAGGAGATTCCATAAGAAAATTTTAAAACATCTCAAAACAAGTCAAGAGCTATCATTATCAAGTATCAAGGACATAATTTTAGTTACATACACATAATCATGGAACACAATTTCATAATCACTCTAGGTGGGAGAACTAGGTGGGATTGATTTAACTCCTTAGAGTATTGTATATGTAGGAAATGGTCAATCATCAAAGTGGATGATTGAGGTTAGATCATACCAATTCACTCCCCCCTTTGTTTTTAGGTTTTCAATCTATCAAATAGACAATAGATATATTAAGAGTGCATAATTTAGACTATGTCGCATGCATAATTTGATATGTTTCTTATTTTATTTTTAAAACCCTAAGGGAATAGGTCTCTTATTAGATGTAGGCACATAATATGCATCTATAAAATATTTGTCACAGTCAATCAAGATAAGTTTGTGATCAACTAACTAGAGTATCCTACACTACTATCCTATTTCAATGGTCCTATCTAGATATATTATTTGATCTAGCCTCTGATATGTCATTATCAAAATATTGTTTCCTATATTTATTCATATTAGTCAACTATCATAGTTAATTAGGACAAGTCTATAGTAAATGAACATGAGTGACCTATGTTATCATCAAATTAAAATGGACTTGTCCATAAGTAATTTATGATTTTTCTTGATCCCAAAAATACACAGTCTTCTTTTTTTCTAATTTTCACTATCAAACATCAGAAACATTTCATAGAAATTTGTATTTGAGATAAGTATCATTTATTCTTAGTGCTTTCCTAACATATATATTTTACATATTTATAAAATTATATAAATTAGAATTGTTAATTATTTTACATCTCTAATATTCTGATATTATCTATTTTACACATATAATTACATAATAATTTTTGTATTTTTTAATAAAAAATAGGGTAAAATATATTAGTGAACACACACATTTTATTTTGAGAATTAATTTTCCTTTTCAATATTTGTTTTAGGGTTTTATAATTCATGATTTATAGACATTAAAGATAACTTACTTTTGACCTCAAGGCTTCATATTGAATTTTTGTCTCCTTTGCACAAAACTCTTTATTTCTCATTAGTTTTCCATTTTTCTTTGTTTCCCTATAAATTTTTGTTTTCCTATAAATTTTTGTTTTGGTAGTTTTAAAACTCATAGGAGTTGTTACTTTGGGAAAATCAGGTCTTTGGTTTTACCTGAGCCATTATGTGAGATGTACTTCCAAAATACTCAAGCCATTAGACATCAATTTATATCGATTTCAATTTACACATACCTCATGGTATTCATAAATACTTAGGTTTTGTTTTTCAGCCATAAGAAGCCTTCAACCATTTGTTATTGTAGTATACTGGTAAGCATTTAGGCCTAAGAAGTTACTCTCAATTTACCCTAGAGATGGTATAATGTAGCTATGAGAATGGTGGAATCCTCTATATCTATTCCCTTCATGGTCATGTTCACTATTTAAGATTAGGATTAACATAAATGAGAGTCTATAAAGCAAACATACCTTGTCTAGTTTCACCCTTCATCCTTGTTGCAAATTTGAAAGTTTCATATTTAAATCATAGTGATAAAGAATAATTTTTTTACATATTTTGAATCTCTATTACATGTTGTCTTAATTTATGAACTATTATTCATTCTCTGTGTGTGTGTGTGCACGTGCGCGCACGCGTGCGCACACATTAATCAAATCCAAACATCATGAAAAATACAAAATACATAATGTACAATCCCAAACCTTCTTTAATACATATCATTACAATATCTAATCTGAGGTATTATCTATCACTACTAGGTATCAAAGGGCATGCATGTCCCTATTTTTCCCTCTTGATCTTAGGAATTAGGTTTATCTTAATCACCATATTATTACTATTAATCACCCAAGTCTCATATTAGATTATAATGTCCATGTTGTAAATAATAAATGAGTACATGTACTTTACCCACCGCATCAAAATAAAGGTGGTCAACATGTTCCTCAAAAACCCCCACTTCATCCCACAAGACTATTTAACCATTTTTAGAAATATTTAAAATGAAAATACCCTAATAAACAAAGGAGTAAACTATTCTAAAAATTAGGATAATTAAATTAATTTAAATTTTAAATATTCTAATAAATATGATAAATCTAAGAGTATGCTAAAAATATAAAAATATAATGTCAAAGGAGAAATAATACTTATATTATTTGTTGATGTACAAGTATACATGGTAGGTACAATTGTGTAAGAATATATATTGATGTTCCATTATGATGTGTTAGAGTTTGGAAATTATTTCTTTGTCAGCTTGGATACTACCATCGAGATCTGGACATTATTATTGATGTTATTATCCTAGCTTCAAAATTTCTATCCTATAAAAAATATTGATTCTTTTATGCAACAAAAACCTATGATTGTTATCATTAATTATCACCTTAAAAATTCTCTTTTTTGATATTATACATAGGTTATGGATATTAGTATGTAGTGAAAAACCTTATGTCCTCCAATCAAGGCATGCCACCTTACAAAATAGGGGTTAGTGGGCTTAAGTGGATTTAATATGACCTCAAATACCCATATGTAAATGAGTTTTACCTACATAGACATATAATATAAAGATGGAATTAGACAAATGTATTTATCCCCTTATGTGGGCTTATGTGTGAACAATTATGAAATATTCTATATGTAAGTACATATAGTGATCTAGCTAGTAACTTGACAAATACTACTCATTGACTGCACTTTAAATGATTTATACCTATAAGATGACTACTCCTATGATAAATTTTGAAATATAAAAGAATAGGGTAGTATTATTAATTTAATATATGTAGACACATAAATTAATATTTAATCTAAAATAATTCATTTGTGACCACTCCTTTACACATTTAGCTATGGACATATTTTAGGGCCCTTTTGATCACTTTCGACCACCTTACACATGAAAGAATCACTCTTATAAGATGATTGACAACCCTAGAATATAATTATCCATAATTTTATCAACCTCAACCATAATTCAGTCCATTCTAAACCCTTATCACCATTATTTTTTACCATTATATAACAACACCACATTAGACAAGAGCGCTCTGCTTTATTGTCCAAGCACCCTCTCTTGTCTTCCTACCAAATAATAACTAATTTTTAGAATTCAAAACTATGGATAGCCCAACCCATGTCAATAATAAAACCCATAAAATTAATTTTAAAGATATGATTATATAAACACATTTCAAACCATTTTCACAAAAGAGGCTTACACACTAAAAAATACTATAATTCTAATTACACATTGAGAATAAATTCCACATTTCTCCCAATTTTGATTGAATACAACCCTAGTATCCAAAAGATAAAGTATGAATACATATACAATATGACATGGTTAAGGAACTTAATAACACCAATATTTCACTAACATCTAACACATTATAATAGTTATTCACACACCATTGTAGCATAAAGAAACTATATGAAGTTTGATTCTTCTTTCATGTATTAGTATGTAGGCAATTCTCAACACAAGGGGTGTTGAGGTCATACCCTACTTCAAATCATTACCAATTTTTATCCAATTTATTTTCATTAGTATTAAAATGTCAAGATAATAGGGTTTTTAAGGAAAAATAGTCATATAGTGGTCTTCACAGTTGATCAAAATTTCTTGCATAGAACATATAACATACAAACAAAGGCAAACATAACCCATAAACCCTATAAATTCACTGTCTATTAGATAGGGATGGAATCATAGAGGAAAATAATTCCTACAATCTCTTATGAAACATATGGCTGTCATTTAGGTCTCATTTCAATTGCAAATCCAATTTCATAGTCACCAGTCCTAACCACACTACTAGTTTCAACTTCTGATTCATCCTTCAACATTTTTTTCCAACTAAGTTAGAATTTTTTATTTCAATTTAATTATTTATTAAATTTATATATTTATAAATTTTCAAATTAGTTAATTTTTATATTTTTAATATTATCAATTCTTGATTTTGCACAATAGTTATTCACTTAGGGTAATCTACATATTGATAGGTTTTCCCAAATTTGATAAATTATATTGGTGAACTCATTTGTTTTTTGAATGTTATAAAAATCCTAACCATATATGTTGATAGTATTTTTATCCTTATTATTATTGTTTCTATTTGATTTTTTAGGATTTTCAAATCTATTAAATTCTATAATAGCTACAATATTCCTTCATTTTCATTTCTCTAGAATACATGTTAAGAAAATTGTTTTTTCCTACTATAACCATTGTATCACACCAAGTTATTCCCAAGTTGAATATTTTTAGATTTTAGTTAATGAATTCATAATGGCAAACCAAGATAATAGATTTGATGACATAGATAAGAGATAGCTATATAGGTTTCTCTCAAAGAATAAGGATATGTAAGATGACTTTATCAAAATTGTTAGAGAGGAACTTAAGAAATCATATGATGGATAATCATTTGATAATTCTAACCATAAAACTAAATAGGATAAATTTTTTTTACCACAATTGATAATGGGGAAAACTTAAGGGATTCAACAAATTACTATTCTAATTATTATTTCATCATTAAGAACACTGCCTTTGGTTAGCACACATTCCTCTTCTCCTAATGTACAATCCCTTATGCAATAGATTCATTCTCCATAAACTAAGGTGTTACATTTGGAGGAAGGTTATTCAAAACCTAATCAAGGACTAGATTATCATATTTTGTTTCACACTCCATTAACATAACATATAGTAGTGTATCCTCTACTTATAGGTTTTTGGGTACCAAATATTACACTATATGATGGAAAAGGTGACACTGAACAACATATTAGAGAATTTCAAACATGTTTGGAATATGTGTCCAATGATATATTATTGAATAAGTTATTTCCAAGAAGCCTCAAGGACGATACACTAAAATAGTTTATGATTTACCACACCATATTTTACATGCATTTAATTTATTAGCTGATATTTTATAACACATTTTTCAATCAATATTAGTGAGAAGGTTTCGTATGCTCAAATTATTCAACTAAAATAGAAATCTAATGAGCCTAATGAAAAATATGTCTTAAATCACTATACTAAGTTATCCAAAATGACAAATCCTATGGTAGATATAGATTTGCATGACATATTAAAAAAAAGTTTGACTCTATCCTTACACAAATATATCATGTTTAATAAGTTTATCTCAGTCACATATCTATGCCACATAATAAAGGAAAGAGTAGTTAAGCCATTGGAAATGAATAAACTTAAGCATAAAATATATGTAGATTCAAATACAAAGAATTAAATCAATCCACCAGACAAAGTGAGGTCAACTAACAATAAAAATGATCAAAAGGAAACTATACATGTAATTTTAAATCCTACACCACACATTAACTTTTTAGGTCCTCCAAGGAGATAATTTACTAATCTACCAAAAAATCCATATAAGGTCCTCAAAATTCTACTATAATGCAATGTCATATCTCTCCCTCCTATTAAAGAGGTTGATTTGAATCAGTCTCTTCTAAAAGGTTTTGAACAAAATGATTTTTTTGACTATCACAGGGCACCAAGCCAAAATACTAACATATGTATTAGTTTGAGACATAATATTTAGGATTTGATAGATGTAAACATCATTGATGTTGGCACACCAAAAAAGTACAAAGGTAAAAACCAATGCAAATAAGGTAATGAAAATATTTAGTGATCCTTTTCCTAATCATACAACTAATGAGACATCAATTACATCATGTGTGTACTATGTTTATAATGTATGCCCTCCACCAATTTCTTACCATTCTCATGTAGATTAACAACATCCTCTGAATGGTATCATAGTGCCTATCATACCTCAGTTCCATCTAGGACACTCATCATATTTTTAAATCATGAGATAATATATGATGACTTATATTTACCCTCTCTATTTTTTTGAGCTCACATTGATCACCATCCTATTTAGATTCTCATGGTCAATAATGGTTTAAATATGAATACATGTACACACACACTTCTTTATCATATCAATACATAGATAAATATTTTCTTCCCACCACCATGATCATAAAAATATATAATCATCATATTTAGATATCCATTGGTGAGATACATTACCATTATAAGTTGGTCCTACACATGTGGTCACCAGATTCAAAATAGTACCCAGTATAGGGGGCTTTGATATATTATTGGGATGCCCTTAGATTCAATAGATTCATGTGTTTACTTTTATATTTCATAGATTGTTAATATATATATATATATATATATATATATATATATATTATATATATATATATATATATATATATATGATAATGAGGTCATTATAGTTTTAGGTGTCCCTTTAAGTACCCACTAAAATAGAAAAAATTAGTTACTACATAACAACTTTCAGTTGAGCTATATTAAAAGGTGAAACTTACTTAGATATTTCCATATTATATATCTACCCTTAGATGGATGTATATCATAGAGAGGTCTCTTATATGAATATTTTCTATAAATTATAGATATCCTCTCTCTAATTCTATGCATCCTTAATTGATATTACAAAAAACTAGGGGTACTTCACATAAGGCACCAGAAAAGATTCACATACTTCAAGATGGGTTATACAAATCCCTATGATTTAGCATGATCCACCATAAAGATATCCTTCTATAGATTTTGATGATAGATATAGTTATAATATGATGGATATTCTATATTTAAACTCACCATTAAGATCAGTACAGTGACCACAACATATCCCTTTCCCATCATGAAAGGTTATCATTCATTTCTTGACATATGGCTTATTTATTACAAGTCCCTTGCAAGACTCATTGGTTAGTATCTCTCTTTCACTTTGTACATATTCTTTACATATATAAGGAAAAATAAAAAAAATAGTAAAATATTTTAGAAAATACTAAAATTAATACTTATGCATGCTTATATATACTTTTTCATACATCAACTCACTTTTTCATAATTATTTTATATTTATTTATCTATTTTATATCATATATACTTCATAAATGTACATGAGTGATTATAGATTACATAAAACACCATTTATAGACTCAATTGTAGGCAATATGACTGTCACACATTCATAAATTATAAGTATACAAGAGAACCATATTAGATAGGAGTGCCTTGCTCTATTTTCCATCACTTCAATATTGTACCAATGAGATCATATTGTATCTAATCAGTTCCATACCAAATATAGGATTTTTACAACATTTAAATTCATCAACTAGCTCAATTAACACATAATATACACATGTTTTATCCTTATTTGGATACCTATCTTAGTCATATCTCATTTATTTAAATAACATTACATATTTCAATATTTATCACTCATTAACATATTGATATACTATTGGTTGTCTCAATTAATGCATCCAATCATGTTACAAGTTATCTTAAGACTTATGTTGATCAATAGGATATTATCAATCATGATTTTTATGTTGTTTTCCTAGATTTATTTCTTGTATGAACTCTCTCTTTGCCATTGAGGAAATATGTGTATTTTTTGGGTGTATTTAAGCCTTCATTACTTATTTTATATATGTGAGGACATTTGAATATGTTGTTTTATGTATATTATATGCATATGCAAACATTTGAACATGTCCTTTTGTGTGGGTCTAAGCCTTCATTATTTTCTTCTTTGCATGTGAGGACATTTGAATATGTTTTTGTGTGTGTATTATATGAATATGAAAACATATGAACATGTCATTATATGTGGATCTAAGACTTCATTGTTTTCTACTTTGCATGCGAGGAGATTTGAATATGTCCTTGCATGTGTTTATATTCAAGTGAGTGACATTTGAACATGTCTTTCTATTTGGATCTCAACCTTAATTTTTTGCTTCTTTTCATGTGAATAAATTTGAACATTTATTTGTGTGTGATTATATTTGAGTGAGAGATATTTGAACATGTCCTTATATGTGGCTCTAAGTCTTCATTGTTTATTTCTTTATGTTTGAGGAAATTTAGACATGTCCTTGTGTGTGCTTATATTTAAGTGAGTGGAATTTGAACATGTCATTCATATGTGCTCCTTAGATTTATATTATGTTCCTTGTCTGATTTATGTGTACTCTTTTATTATGTGTGTCATGGCCATGACACCTTGCTTGCTTCTTTGCTCAGATTTTGATGTCATGATGGACATCATGCATCTACCCAACCCTTATAATGACATGAATGATATAATGTATTCCTCCTTAAATAGTTCTATTTATTGTTACATACTTAGTTTGATCACTTATCTACGTGCCTAAATGTTAACATATATGTAGACACTCTTTCTATGAATGCTTGTTCCTACATGCACCTTACATTATTAATATGCCCAATTTATCTATATGATGATCCCATGCTTCTCCATGTAGTCACTGTTACTCAAATTTACCATATTTATATCATAAAAAATTATTGCATAACTCTTTATTTTGAGTTAAGTTATTATGTAGGCTCAAAAATCACCTTAAAAGAGAGAGGGCATTCATAGAGGTTTCTATTCGAGACTAGATCTCCAAGATTAGCACACACACATAATTTGATAGTTATTACGTAGCATAATTTTTGTCCTCAGTAAGTCCATAGGAAATTATTTTGGATAGGATCACCCTACCTATCCTTCCCACTGCCATTGTAAAAATGCATAAAAAATAGGTATTTATATAAATTATCATAAATTCATTTTACCCATAACATTATGCAATAATTTTATAGTCTTAGTTTCCAAAATTATTTAGATTTGTTTAGTTTGGTGGGTGTTATGTGTAGCATGTCATTAGAGATTAACACACAAGTTTACTTATAACCATATTTTTTATTACTTAGTTTTAGAATCTATATACACTAGATGTCAGCTTAGGGGAATGTGCATGGCACATGGCTTCCTCATTACTTAGTTTTTCACCACTTTCATAGATGAAATGACAAATACATGTAATTATCCATGATATATAAACTAGACTTATATTATAATCAATTTTTTTTCATAAATTTTTCACCAGAAGTGAACCTTATCCCATATTTAGTGGTTGGTTCACTATTAACACTAATTTTTGCACCAAAATAATTTATTTAGGATTCATAAAAGGATTATGAATTACTTCCCTACTCTAGGTATGTGATGATAGATTTAATCACACATTGATTTATTAATCACACTCACTTATTGATTATTATTGGGATATGCACAGTCCAATCCAAGGTATTCAATCTAAATGAAATCTCCAAGGGTCCTACCCTCTATAGTCACCAGTTTAGCACTAATTTTTACAACCAAAAGACATAATAGATTGCATACCTAATCAAGTGTGATCATTATTTATCATTGTCTAGTTTATTTTCTTTATATTTTTGATATTTATCTTAATTAAAGAATGGTATTAAATATGTTTCATTACAGGTTTGTGTGGATCACAATTCAATGTTGTGGCCTACATGCAAGAATACACTTCATAGGTAAGTTAGGTACACATTTTAACTTCTACTTTAGTAATTTCACTTTGATACATTAATACAATAAAAAGGGGGAAAATATATACACACAAATTAAAATTTAAGTTAAATTAATGCACTTATGAACACTCCTTTACACACTTAGCTTTGGACCTATCTTAAGGCCCTTTTGATTAATCTGGACCACCTTGCACACAAAATACTCACTCTTCTAAGCTGATTGATGACTCCAAAATATACTTATCCATCATGTTATTATCATTAACAATAATTTAGGATATGTGAGACCATTAAAACCATTATTTTTCCTCATTAGATAATAACTCCCCATTGGACAAGATCACACCACTTGGTATATGTTAGATATGTGATTGATAATGTTTGATTGATAATGAATGGTTTTTTATTTATATTTATACTACACATTTTGAAATGATCTCATAAGAGGGTTAAAATAAATGAATAGGCTGACCTATACACATTTAAAGATTTTAAATTTTTAATATTTATACGACACAAACATTAGTGTCATAGTTGGGACACTAGCATCAATGTTAGTGTCCTATTTTGGATGGTAGTACCATAGAGGATAAAGAGTTTAAGAGGATTTTTAATCATCTAAATAGGATATAAATCAGGTTTTATGAAAGCTATGTGCTATAGGTGATTTGGAACATCAAAATATTAGGGTTGAATTATAGGATAAGGAATTAGGCATAATGAGATGACAAACTCGAGCCTTGTAATAATGGAAAGGTCATGAACTGAAGGTTTGAGATGTGATCAATATTTTTCAAGTGTAAAAAACTATTATGTCATGTGAATCATATTTTAGTATCTACATCCCCCCTCATTTAATTTGGTAATGCTTAAAGATGAAATTACTAGGTTCAAGGAAATAAATGCTTACCTTGGTGTGTACAACACACCTTGATTTTTCTTGAGCTCTATTTGAATTTACTATTTTGTATTATCTACAACCAAGATCATGTTACATGTGTAATTAGTTCATATAATTTAAAATTTAATAATTAAAATTCTTTAAATTAAAGAGATGAAGGAATGAATACAAATGTGTATCAATGCAACCATGTTCTCCCTTGGTACTTTGATTTGGTGATGATGCTTTCTAATTGAAGCATTGGAGAGAGATGATCATAACTAAAACTTGGAGATGTGAAGAGGGAAATTGGAGGGTGATCATGCCCCCAATATGATATAAGGATGATTTGTGCCAAGGTAATTGAAAACACTAAATATTAATCACACAACTCAACTGTAAACATAATATAGGAAATATAACCCATGTGAAATGGTGAAACCATCTCAACATACAAAAAGGGAGTAGTTCCAAGGCCATCAAGTGCACTCAATATCAATCATACTACTCAAGGGAGCCAACTACTATAATAGATAAAATTTACAGCAGTGTATTAATGTGTATACAATCTCTCTCTCTCTCTCTCTCTCTCTCTCTCTCTCTCTCTCTCTCTCTCTCTCTCTCTCTCTCTCTCTCTCTCTCTCTCTCTCTCTCTCTCTCTCTCTCTCTCTCTCTCTCTCTCTCTCTCTCTCTCTCTCTCTCTCTCTCTCTCTCTCTCTGTGTGTGTGTGTGTGTGTGTGTGTGTGTGTGTGTGTGTTTGTGTGTGTGTGTGTGTGTGCACATTTACATGGCATATGCACCTATAATGTGTCTCAAGCTAAAGTATATATGAAAATGTAACCTAAATTACATCAAAAGTGTATGTATAAATCATGTAAACTATATCAAATTTTTCCAATTCTACTAATTATATGTGTGTGGACTCATTTCTCTATGACATTACCCCACTGATATTCCCCACATTTTGAGGTGAGGGGAATGAATCTTGATAGTAACCTTATCTCAAAAGGATAAGATAGCCATGTCATATATGTATCAATCATATAGTAATGAATAATATAGTAGTATTATGTATAAGTATATATATCAATGAAGGTCACAATATCAAATCACAATAAGTCCTAAGATGCATGATATGGATCATGGAAATGTCTAGAATTAGCAAGCTTAGAAAAAAATCAATCACACATAAGAGCATTCAATGTCACTCAAATGGGGTCTAAATAGACCATAAAAAAGAGGTATGTCTAAATGCCACACACTCAAGGGGAAGACATGGTGTAATTTCTACACACTAAATAAACAACACTCAAGATATTGTGGCCAACAATGACGGAACATGTTCAAATGTTCCACAGTCAAAACAAGGTAGAAAATAACAAGTATAATCAATTAATCCATATGATAATATGAAGAAGTGAAAATAATCAACCAATATAATCATGTCATACTAGCCCCTCCATACATGTGTTATTAAAATTTCCTATAAAACACCATATCTAACACACTATGTAAGAAGTAACTAGGAATATAGACATGTGTAAACATTAGTATATAAACACAACATGATAGTGTAAAGTGATCATTAAAAAAATGGAACCTATATCAATCATGATCAATGAAGCATATACCCCCCAATATAGTGTGTCACGTGGGTAGAGGAAAGGTCCAACATCTATGTGCTCATGTATCATGTATTAACTGTATACATGTACCACACTCAAATACCCATGAAACATATGTGTGTATAGAAAGTAAATGATATGCTATCTACTAGTAGAAAGTAAACAACATATATACAAAAGGCTATTAAACATGTGTATGTTGAACATTTTTATATTTTATAGATTATATATATTCAAATTTTTAAATATTGGAAGCAAAGAGAGGGATAGTTTGATAAATCATTACACTCAAAAAGTACAAGACTACCTAGTGGCCATGTAAATTTCTTTACTGATTAAAATTATTTATATTTAATCATCATCACTTCTTTGATGTCCTTTGGTAGTTTTCTTCTAGAAACTAGTGCTATTCATTTATCACAATATCCATCATGTGGAATATGAATATTTGTCTTCAAATTGAAAAATAGGGAAAATATTTGTAATGTTCACTATTGCCTTCATATCGGTCAATTAATACTACCTAAAATGAAAGGTCAAATGCAATGTTTGATTCATTACCCATATGAGGGTATCAACTAATTTTGTTTCACACAAAATGGGTAATATAATGTACCCAAGAGATTTTGTAAAGAGTGGAAAATGTTGTAACTCATGTCTATCATGTTCTATATGCCATAAATTCATAATGTTATAAACTATGTGCCAATTATTTACATCAACTTTGAGATGTTCATAATAATCCCCATCATTATTTGAAATAATAGTTAGATCTTCTTGTCATGGGATTTTTTAGGTATGTCACATTTTACCTTATAATTTTGAAGTTTTGGATTTTGAAGGTCTTCATTGTTGTTCTTCCATAATTTATATAGTCATTTATTTTTATACTTCTATTTTTTTTATGGTGCCTCAAAAAGATCAGTATCATGGCATATAATCTGATGATAATCATAATATGGTGATCATTATGTACATATTTGACTACTTATTGACTTATGCTGACAACAAAGTAAATATATCATATTGTGCTCAAGTTACATAGAAATTATTGTATGAAGAGCATCTTGTGGTATTATGATTTGTAAAATATTTTGTGTTAATTTGTGTGAGGATTACATAATATTAACATGATTTATCTTAATTTTTCCCTTATAAAGTGGACTTAATGCTTCTAAACAAGATACATGGATTGTGTGAACTAGGAATTTGACTAAGAAGAGGAGATTAATATTGTGTTAGTGACAAAATGAACAAAACAAATTGACAAACAACACACTAAACTAACAACTTCATGCCTAGTTACTAGGGTGAGATTAATTTTTTAAAAAAATGACAAACACAATTAAAAATTAAGGAAAAACAATAATCCTTCACCTTCCTTGGATACTCCAAATGCTTGTTACAGTGGCTTACTCGGCTTGTGCTTATGAAGTCTTCATCAAAGGAGGCTTGGTTATCTCCTCTTCTCCTTGGCACCTTATGGATTTGGATTTTCTTGGATTGGAATCAATTTGGCATGTTAACACTAATATAAATAGCTTTTGGAATAATTTGTTCATTATAACTTTGCATTCTCAAGCCTTAAAATTCATGTGGTAAGGCCTCCTATTTATAGATTTTTGCAAATGGGTATAATCAACCTAAACCATCAATCTCAGGATTGAGATGTGTGGCTAAGGATTAATCCAATTTTAAAATTAAAATTAATAAATAAGCTCATCAATATTTGGGATAGAGGGGAAATTAAGAGGCATAAAGGGCATTGATGAGGTATATGGGAGGCATGAATCTTGATATTTGTCGCATTTATGGCCTAGGGATGTCTTCCCAAGAAATAAGGTCACCTGATGATGCAAATATTAATTTCCAAAACAAATTAATCAACAAGTTTCCATGGAATTCTTTATTAGGCCCTAATTTGGTTTAACTAGCTCTTAGGCATGATTAAGCACTTTGTACACAAATTACTCAAATTGATCAAAATGCCTTATTATTGGTCCAAATTTTGACTAGATTGAAATTGGAATTCAATGTCAGATGCATTGGATATGTTATCCCATTTAATATGTTACCAAAACCAAATAATAAAGGCATGTGTCTCATGCAAGAGATTTGATAGAAAAGAGTAATCCAAAGCACCTAGGTGCAAAATTGACATTTTGACTTGAAATGATCTTATCAAAGCTAGCTGGCCCATAAATTTCATTACCCCATTTAATGATACTCTAGCAAAAATAGGCACTTTAATATATCAATTTCAACTCATTTAATTCATTTTAGTGTTTTAAAGCCAAATTTTACACTTTGGTAGAAACTAGTCAAAAGCTTAGTTTGAGGTCATTGGTATCCATATTTAGGTGTCTATAGATTGTATATAAATCATTCATAGGTTCATCAATTATATTTTCCTTTCCTTTATATGATTTATTTTTCATCCTTTGGTGATGGATTTAACTTATATGTTCCAAGGATTGTAGGTGTGAATATATTATGTGAAAAATGGTCAAGTAAATCAAAGTTAAGCTTGCACAACTATTCATTTGTCATATCTTGAGGACCATCATCAATGCCATAATAATATAAAACTTTGTCATCTTTTTATTTAGAATTAACCAATAAATGAAGCTCAAATGTTTGATTATTGTTGGTTCCTTTTGCAATGGTTATTATTTTAACTTGTCCTTTTGTTCATTTTTGTGTTCTTTATGTGTATCTAATTGCATCTTAGATATCATTAACCTTAGGAACATCTTGAGATAAATGATTTGTTTTACTTGATTTACCGATCTTTTAATTTGATACATACTCAAGTGGGATGATTTATTTTGGTGGTACCTGTCAGGGAACCTAGAACAATAAACATGCTCCGATGCCTACTTAGTCAGGATCTTGCTCTACCAATTAGAGCACATATGATTACTTCTTGTATTAGGAACTAAACACGGAATTATACCAGAATCAATAAGTAACTAGAAATATGAAACAACACAGGAATATGAGAGATAATACACAATTGTATTAATAATCACTCAGAAGAATATACAATAAGGAAGATGCCACTTATTCCTCCACCTCAAAGGTTCGCCACGCCTCAAGACCTTATTCCCTCTCTCTCTTGGTCCCAACAATCAACTCCAATACAGAATTGATGTTCACCTCTCCAACCAGTCAGTAACACGCTACCAGTTCACCAAGTACACAACCGTACTCCAAGTAGATCTCTTACTCTCTGCTGCTACCTACAAATCACTAGACCTTACTCACCAATGTAGATATATCTACACCCCTGAAGAACCCTTGTCCTTGCCTCACCAAGTCCTTATGATTCTTCAACCAGTACCCTAGTGGATCAGCTCCTTGACCTTGCAGACCTTGCAACTCTCCCTGATCATACACACTCAGCACCCCTTTGGAACTAGGAGGAGCTACACTAGCTCTCTCTAAAAGCTCTATGGCTTTCTAGCACACTTTTACAATACAATCATGAGTCCATATATAGATCTCATCCAAATAATAATTAGACAATAATACAATAATTAAATCCACAGATCTTAGTCTAAAAATAGTTCTAAACATGCAAACACTTGGTTCGTCAACTGACTGCCCATAATATACTCGCAGTTGAACCACATAGGCGACCAACATCGGTCCCTGTCTACCTGGGGGTGCCGACATCGGCCGATCTAAGACCGACGTCAGTTTCCTTCTGTCTCCTTCCTATCGTCGTCAGTTTGCCTGACCAACGCTGGTGTCTGTGACACTCTGCAACTCCTCTGCAACCTCCTCCATAAATTCTCCTATTTGCATCTTGGTGAAGCTTTTAGCTCCACAACCTAACAATCTCCCACTTAGAGATAAACAGCTGCACCTATACCTATATCTGTAGCCTATCTAATCTATTTATTCGCTTGTATCCCTCTTCAAGATCAATCCTGAAGACCAACCACCACACAACTTGTGATGCTATACCTGTCATTCAAGTAACCTACCATATCCAAACCTACACACTCATGTAGTGAAGAACTTGACCCTGCATAACAAGAATCCCTACTACTAGTCCCACTGAACTACCCTCTAGTACTCCTTCCCTGAATTGGATCCATACTTTCTAACAACCCCCACTGATTGGGAAAGACTTAGGTCTATAATAGACCTCATGTGATTTCGAACCCTGTTTCAAGCTAAGCTTGAACTATCCATCCATTGGTGTGCTTTCTGATTTTGCATCCTAAGTAATAAACCTCACCAACACCGTCTTCACATCAACTCCCACTAGAGATAAAATCTCCATGTCTCTTATGCCAAAGAATTTCACTACTCCAAATTCTTCATGACACGCCTCTGAACTAACCTTACCTTTTAGCTCAGCAAATCCCTGTATGTACAAAACTTGCTAGCAAACCATCCACATACAGTAACTAGATAATGTCGTGACTCATCATCCACCTGGTAAGAACAAAACCACAATAGTTACACTGACATTGACTGAAGCCATGCTTAGTCATCCACCTATCAAAACATGTACCATTGTCCTGCAGCTTCTTCAAGACCATATGCATTGGCCTTCCGTCTCTTGTATCCATCCACTCTCTTCTCTAAAACAGGAATCCATTCTGTCTCTCAGTGCTTTCTTCCAGCTGACAACTCTACCAACAAATACCTATTTGGTTCTTCTCCAAGGACTCACACTCCTCATCCATGCCAAGCTCCCACTGTATCTGGACTCTACCTGCATTGCCTCTTCACATCTTCCTGGTTCTCGACCATCAGTAAGCAATATAAAGAAGGTGAATAATGAATATGAGGTTCACTTACCCTTTTTGTCCTTCACATGAGCATTTGAGACTTGTTGATAGCTAGCTGTCTGCCCAATATCCGTTCTAGTGACCGATCTCGGCCATCTCCCAGTCTGCTCCCGACCGATGTTGGTTCCCTGCACTGACCCTGACTACTGACATCATCTCCCTGGCTGACGTCGGTACCCTTTCTGCCGACGTCGATTCCTTCATGACCAACATTGGTCTTCTTATTGCCGACATCAGTTACTGTGTGACCGATGCCGATACCTGTGTTCGTCTGTGAGTGATAACTTTTTACCCACAAGCTCTCCATGGATCAAAATCCTAATCAAATCAACCTTGCTCTACTCAGAATAATTCAGTCTCCTCACCTGATCTCTATCCATCATCTCCTCCATGAACACCAAGGCTTTCTAGTTCTTTAGCTTGTCAAAAACATCTATCTTCCGCTTCAAAACCTGCATTCCCCTCCTACATATGTGACCAAGCCCATGAAGCCACATCTCTACAATAGAAGGTGAATCAGTAATATAAGTAGATAGATAAAGGATACCTACTTTCTTACCACCATCTAATTCAAGTGTATCCGCTGTGAGAGTTACAGTACATCTCCCATCACCCAAATTTCCTGAAGAAATTAGACTCATCTCCAAGACCGGTACCTGCATGACTTCCTTCAACCACTGTGTGTCGTTCATCTGTAATTTCATCTTCACTTCCCCTTCATCAATCATTTGACAAGGCTCTCCAGCTCCTAAATAAATCTCTCCAAAGTCATACCCATGAAAAGATGCTCTATTTCAAACTGCATGGAAAGAGGCAAAAGAATCTGTGAACCAAGACTCCACTTTATCCATAACATCCTGTGCAACATCACCTACAACATCTGCTCCTCCCTGTTGATCTGCAACCAACCAACAATCTTTATTTACCTATTCTTTCTTTCCATCAATCAGACCATTCATGCTATTCAGTTTCTCCATTTGTAGCTTACTTCCTTCTGCCATTGCTATACTCCCACTCAATCAGAAACCCCTGTGAGTAACCTGTAATCAACAAACACTACCAGATCTGAAACCACCTGTTAGTAACCCAACCAAAAGCTCTGATACCAACTTGTCAGGGAACCTAAAACAATAAACATGCTCCGATGCCTACTTAGTTAGGATCTTGCTCTACCAATTAGAGCACATATGATTACTTCTTGTATTAGCAACTAAACACAGAATTATACTAGAATCAATAAGTAACTAGAAATATGAAACAACACAGGAATATGAGAGACAATACACAATTGTATTAATAATCACTCAGAAGAATATACAATAAGGAAGATGCCAATTCTTCTTCCACCTCAAAGGTTTTCCACGCCTCAAGACCTTCTTCCCTCTCTCTCTCGATCCCAACAATCAACTCCAATACAGAATTGATGTTCACCTCTCCAACTAGTCAGTAACACGCTGCCAGTTCACCAAGTACACAACTGTACTCCAAGTAGATCTCCTGCTCTCTGCTGCTACCTGTAAATCACTAGACCTTACTCACCTATGTAGATATCTCTACACCCCTGAAGAACCCTTGTCCTTGCCTCACCAAGTCCTTATGATTCTTCAACCAGTACCCTGGTGGATCAGCTCCTTGACCTTGCAGACCTTGCAACTCTCCCTGATCATACACACTCAGCACCCCTTTGGAACTAGGAGGAGCTACACTAGCTCTCTCTAAAAGCTCTATGGCTTTTTAGCACACTTTTACAATACAATCATGAGTCCATATATAGATCTCATCCAAACAATAATTAGACAATAATACAATAATTAAATCCACAGCTCTTAGTCTAAAAATAGCTCTAAACATGCAAACACTTGGTTCGTCAACTGACTGCCCGTAATACTCACAGTCGAACCACACAGGCGACCGACATCAGTCCCTGTCTGCCTGGGGATGCCGACGCCGGCCGATCTAAGACCAACGTCAGTTTCCTTCTATCTCCTTCCTGCCATCGTTAGTTTGCCTAATCGACGCCGGTGTCTGTGACACTCCACAACTCCTCTGCAACCTCCTCCATAACTTCTCCTGTTTGCATCCTGGTGAAGCTTTTAGCTCCACAACCTAACAATACCATTTGAGGAACCCTTTCCATGTTGGAATGTAATAATTTATAAAATTTGAAGGGGTCATCATCTATAGGCATGGTTGATAATGTGTTATCAGTTGTGAATTTTACACATTGATGTGATTTATATGGCATAGATTCTATAATATGTATCCAAGGTCTATCTAAGACTAAATTATAATGCAATTATTGGGACATTATTTGAATTGTGGCTTGTACCATTTTTGGTCACAATATCACACCTAACATGATTTGGCTAATTGGTGGGATACATAAATTATCAAATCCTTTGATATGTATCTTTTATTTTTGAATAATATCATTGATAAATTCCATTATTTGTAATAATTTTTTAATACAAATGTTTAGACCTGAACCATTATCAATTAACATTCTTTTGATATTATATTATGAATATTGAATTGTATGAATAAATGTAGATCTTGATCAATGATAAAATTTGAGGGTATATCCTTTTGGTAAAAAGTAAATGAGATTTATATTACTTTTGAGATATTACATATTATCCATAAAATAAGTTATCTCTATGTCACTTGGTACCTATGTTTAATGCAAGGATTCATGTAAGATATCCTTATAGATAATTAACTATTTCAAAAGCTCAAGGATTGAGATCTTAACATGTCTATTTATTAACTACTCAATAATGTCATACCCTTTATATTTAATTACTAACTTAGGTTTATTCAAAGCTTATTGTATATGGATAGGTTGGGTACCTTTCCTTTTCATGTAGTGATAGTGTGGACCACATAATCCAATATAAGCCATGGGAAAATAATGGGAGTGGGATAGGAGCTATCAATTGAATAGGATCTATGGGAATAAAAGGATGGGAGCATGCATACTAGAATTTATTTAATCTTGATAATGGTTTAATACTATTTAAATAGGAGTCATATAGGGATATTAGATTATTATCTTGGTTTAAGACACTCTCTTTTTTAACATTTTGTTGACTCCATTTGATTATATATTTAATTGATTTAGCAATGTAAGTGAGATAACAAGAAATTACTACCATCATGTATTGTACAAGGAAATAATTTCTAGATGTATCCATATTATACATGATTTATTCCTTTATAATTAATGTGAATATAAATTTTAAGATTTTATTATTTAAAAATTAGAAAACCTTAGGGCAAGCTATGGTTGTGAAAATAAGACTCAAAGGTCAAGTTCACCAAATGTTTAACCTTTTTTGGAAAGAGTTAAAATTAGAATAGATTAATCAACTAAGGATTAAGCTACTTTAAAAATTAGGCCAATTTAATGAGTTTAGATTTATAATATTATGATAAATATGTTGAATCTGAGAGTATGCTAAATATAGAAAAATAAAATGCCAAAAAATATTTTCAAAGTTTTAATATGAAGGAGAAAAAATATTTAGATTATTTGATTATGCACATGCAGATATGGTAGGTAAATGTGTGGAAGAAGATAAAATTATGTTCCACTATGATTTTCTAGATTCTAGAGATCAACTCTCTCTCAGCCTAGATACTATCATCAAGATTTGGACACTACCATCAATGCTAGTGTTCCAATTTTGATGCTTATATCATGTATGAAATATTGACTAATTTTTGGAATGAACACTTTTTAATATTAGGGTTCATTATCACTTTGAAAATTCTCTTTTTGGATCTTGTGCACATGTTTTATATATTAATATGTAGTTTAAAACATTAGGTCCTCCAAATAGGGCATGCCACCTTGAAAAATAGAGGTTAGTGGGATCAAGTGAATTTAAGCTAACCTCAAAGACCCCTTTAACAATGAATACTACCTACATAGCCATATAATCTAAAGATGGCCTCACACTGATGTATTTCTCTGCATTATGTGGGCTTGTATGTGAATAATTATGTAATATGTTATATGAAAGTATATGTAGTGACCTAGCTTGTAACTTGAAAAATAATGATCATGGGTTATTATTTGAATGCTTCAGACCTATAATAAGACTTATCCTATGACTAATTTTAGAATGAGGAATAATTCTTTGTAGTATTATGAGTTTAAGAGGTGAATTTTGCTTGGTATAAGTTAGATATGTGCTTAATAATGTATGGTATTTTATTTATATTTATACCACACATTTTAAAATTACCTCATGGGAGGGTTCAAGGAAACAACTAAGCTAACCCATACATGTTAAAATATTTTTAAAATTATTTATTTGTAAGGCACAAATACTAGCATCTGATTTGGGACACTAGTATCAATGTTGGTGTCTTGATCTTGATAATAGTGTCCTAAAAGATATAAAGATACTAAGGATCTAGTTAAATATGAGTATGATATAAATTATGTTTTATGTATATGGTGAGATATAGGTGATTAGGAAAATAAAAATATTAGGGTTGAATAATAGGACAAAAAATTATGCATAATGAGATGGTGAACATGAGCTTTGTGGTAATGAAAATGTCATGAATTAAAGGGTTAACTATGATTGGTATTTTTAAATTATACAATACTAGTATGTCATATAATAATATCTATAAATAAAATAAAATCAATACAAAGGATATGATATCATTAACCAACTCAGGAATACCCCTACTAAATTTCTATTTTAGAGTTATTAAAAAGATCAACAATTTACAAAGATATATTATATGATGTTTTGCATGATATAAATATTTATAATGATACACAACCAAAACAATTTTCTTGTATCATGCATGAAATTAAGTATGCCAATAAGGTCATCACATTAAACAATGAAGACTTACCTCCCAACCACATCATAGATCCAAATATTCCACTATTCATTCAATATTAGATACATGGAAAGATAATAAAGTGTGTGTTGGATTATAGTTTTTATAATTAAATATGTTTAGCTCTTGTGTTCTAAGAAAATTGGGTATCAATGTAAAAAACATTAAAAAATTATAATAGAGCATCAATGGATTTGACAATACTCTTTGTCAAATAATTGGAATTATCACATTCAACTTTCTATTAGGCCCTAATATAGTTCCTATTATCTTTAAATTTATGCCCAACCAATTACACTTAAATTTAATTTTGGGAGACCTTAGGTTCATGCCATGGGGTTCATACCTTCTAAATTCCATAGATGTATCAAATTTATGGATGATGGATATGAATACTCTCTTCTAACAGATGATACACCTTTCAAATACTATAAAATGACTCAATACCAATTTGAATAGCATTCTATTATACTATGTATACAACCCATCCCACTTGATCAAATATGTACAAATGAATTAAATTAGTCAAGTACAAAACATAATAAATCACTAATAACAAGCACATAGAATGATACACATAAAACATTACTAGTTACAAGCCAACAAGAGAATAAAACACTAGATCTCCCTCTTTCAACCAATTTTAAAGATCCTAATTGCATTTTTATAGATTGGTATGTTATTAATAAAAATGATATGAAAGATCTAAAAGACTATAAATTATGTAAGCTAAACTTCAATCCTATTATTCAATAAGAATACTTATCTCATACTCTATTCACACATATGGGAGTAGGAACATATTGATAGGATTCAATTAAAATGGATAAATTAGACACTAGTTTGGGGGTTCAATATTCTAAAGGAAATGTTATAGTTCAAGATAATCAACATACTCAAAGTACCAATACTTGTTGTAGTACTAATTCACAAAAAAAATAACAAATACAAGATTTATGTCTAAGGGTTACATCATTTGAAGACATATTTTTAAATATTCTCAAGCTTTAGAATGTTACAATTTATGATGCATCTTCTTAGGAAAAAATAGAAGTCAAACAATAACAGTTACAAATGGCACAATGTTAACAAGATAGGTTACTAAAATAAAAAAAGAATAATTTCAAGTAGAATCAGTGGAATAAAAAAATTAAAAATAAAACATGATGAACAAGAAAGTTTACATAAACAATAAATATAAAGGAAAAAAATGAAAAATAAGTCATTACAATAACAAGCATAGAAAGACAAGATATAAAAATAAACTCAAATTAAGAAAGACATCATATTCAAAAAAAGTTTTCCTATAAATAATAATCATTAGAAAGATACACCAAATAAGGCTCATGTGGTTCCAAAGATATAGTTAGAAAGAATTCATCATATATAGAACCTTTGATTCTCAATCTCATATAGAGGTCAATTTTTTATCTTTTCATAAGGCCAATATATGTAGCGTGATACTTCTTCAATATCTATGGTATGAAAAACAACATTTGGGAAATATTACCTGGCCTAAATGAGGAATTGGGTCTATTTAGTTTCTAGAAACACTAGGGACAAAAACATGTTTCATTATCTTTCACATTGACCCTACTATGTATCAATACAATGCCAAATTGGGAAAATCATAAATGAGAGATATGGGGGAAACATTGGGTAATGACTATGAATTTGTTACATTTAAATATGAATATGTAATGGTTAAAATATCAAGAATAGATAAATCCACCAAGAAAGAAAAAACAAAATACAATACTTATTTAGTTATCATTTTATCAAAGACACCTAGTATAATCACAAAACAAACACATGATATGACACCATTATAACCAAAAAAGACATTGGAAAATTCAATGACACACTATGGTGTAGTTATATTTATTTATAAAAGTAAAAATAATGAGAAAATAAAAATTATAAAATTATAATATCAAGGAGATGATTTTGATTCTAATTATGATTATACAAAATATTGTTACAACACTCCTGAAAACATAGGACCTTCACAACAACATCCTATTCCAATGATAGGTCTAACATAAAATTTAGACAATACTTACATATGCTATGTAGGAACTCTATGGGAGCATCATGTGGACTAAGTCATTAGTTAAGCCACTATAATCCTTATTTTACATAGCTCATTAATGATTATTTCATTTTATTATCCATTTTATTCTTATATTTTGGCATGCATGTTCATATGCATTTACATAGACCATTCTTCTAGACTTTTGATTTGTTTCATTCAACACTTGCCTTCTAGTTGTATATCTTGATTTTAACATCTATGATACTATTATATAAATAATTATAATGAACATCCTTTATGGCACGCTCCTTACTCATTCTTGAATATTAAATATCTAATCATACTTTGGCTTATAATTTAACTTACATAATTGCATACTCTGACTTATGCATACCACATAACTACACATTGATTCTTTCCCATTGGGGACAATTAGATTCTTATCTCTGTATATGATATTGAGCTAGATTTTTACATTACAAAGTGAGTGTGTATTGCTTGCTTTCACTCTCTCCACATTGACATGTTATCACATCTATTGTACAATATGCCTTGACACATGTTTTATATTGTTTGGATCCCTTCCAGTCTTATATTTTTGAAGCCTTTATATTTTCCCATGCATAAATATAAAAAATAAAAAAAAAAATATATTGTAAAAATACAAAAACATTCAAAATATTCTAAAATAATAAAATAATAACCTGAGCATAACATGAGTTTTTACTTTACTTATTTACATATGTTATTTATCATATTTTTGTCGATGGATTATTTATTTTTATACACACATGCATTTAAAAATGTATATGCATATGATGCAAGACATAAATTATACAAAGTATCTTAGATGTTAGATTCACTTTTACTTAGTGCCCATGCCTATGCTGGGAGAATTTTATTCTATAGGTTATATCTATCTACAACCTCAAATGAAATATTGAGCTACATATCTTACATGTTTTTTGATGATAACTCATATTTTACATTATGTTATATGGATGTGATACTCTTTTATCATATGAAATTAATACATATGTAAGGAATAAACTAGTTTTCACTTGCTATATGTTCCTTCGATGTTGTTTAATTTTCTTGCATGATAGCCTAGACATTTCTTGATTATTGTGTATGCCCCCTATCCCTTGTGTGTAAAATTTATTGAAAATATCTATGATATTTATGATTAGTATGTGTGACATTTTAGCATGTCATTTGATTATATATCTGGCCTTGTTTGTCAATATTTAAACATGTCCTTCCTGAAACAACCTATTTTTGATAAAACATATAAAATGTATTGTGTAATTATAGGCAAAAAAAATAAAATATCATAATGCTAAATATGTAAAATAATTATCAATTCTAATTTTAATAATTTTATAAGTATGGAAAATTACTATTTCAATAAATCACTAGGAATAAATGATACTTATCTCAAACACATTTATGTTGATTGTTTATGATGTTTGACAGTGAAAATAAAAAAAGATAAGACTGTGCATGCTTAGGATTAAGAAAAAAATTAGAATCTACCTCTAGACATGTCCACTATAAGTGGATGATAATGCAAGTTGTTCAACTCTGTTATCTATAGACTTGTCTAAGTTGACTATGATAGCTGGTTGATAAGAACATACAGAAGAAACATGATTTTGACAATGACAGATCAGAGGTAGGATAAAAAATTATATCTAAATAGGATCATTAAAATTTGAAAAAATGTTATTTATACCAATTTATTGACCATAAACTTGTCCCAATTTACTATGCATGTTGATGGGTATGCCTTTTATGCTTGCATCTACTGATCAACTTGATATATCATAATTTATATTATGCTACATCAAATTAACTATGTTACTTATTTTTTATTTAAAACCCTAAGGTCAATTTCATAGCTTGAAAACCTATAAAAAATATGGAAGTGTAAAGGGTTGAGTTGACCTCAATCACTATCTTGATGATTGATGATTGATGATTGCCTATATATCTAATACTCCAAAGAAAGAAATCAAGAACACATAGTTATCCCACCTAGATTGAATGTGCAATTTTACACCTTTGACTATATTTATGTGGCTATAAAATGGATTTGGTACTTGATAATGATATCTCTTAACTTACATTAGAATGCTCTTGACTTGGCTTATCATTGATCCTTATGAATGATCTTGAATTTTAAAAGAATAATGATGATTTTGCTAGTGTACAATAGTGTGTAATCATGAACCAAGTGAGTTTAAAGTGGGATAATGAATGAATTTGATATATATTTATAAGTGAATCTTATAGTAATTTTCTTTATTTGATCTTATAGAATATACAGGAAAACCCAAAAGAATGATTTTAATTTTAGAAAATAGCTATTATTTGGTGTGGGACATGATCAACCTAAGTAGATAAGAACAAGATAATTATCCTATCTTCCTAGGATGGACTTATCCCAAAATATTAAGGATAATTCACTTAAACTAGAGATATATTGAGGGTGATTTTAAGCAGCATAAGCATTTGAATTTGAGAGTTATATGTAGAAGTAACAACAAATAGAGGGTTGAGCTCACATATAAATAAATGGCCTAGAGGAATGGTGAATAAGAGTAATTTTTTTGTGTGAAATAAATGTGGTTTAGGATGTGTCCAGAATTAGTATTTTAAAGTACATGTGACTAGATTTATGTGTCTAGAATTCCCCACTATTTATTCTAGTAATAAATTTGCTAGATTAAAGGAGAAATAATCGAACATGAGTGTGTATAACACACTTTATATTTGAGATGATACTTTAATTATCTAGGGTACTCAAATTTATCAAATATTAAAACAACTCATAAATTAGTCATTTGTTTATTTTAAATTTTGAAAAAGCTAAACTTTGAAATTGAAAATAGAAAAGAGAGAAAGGAAGGAATACACCTACATGGAGATGAAACCAAATCACTTTGTAACCTGTAACTGATGATGAAGAACTATGCCCCCTTGTTGAAACACTTGGATATTTTTGAACCAATGGTAGATTGAGAGTGATAAAGTCCCAATTTTTAATAACTAATAAATCTCTTGAGTTATAAATATGCATTATGCCAACTTTCATGAATGGGGAATAATACCCAATGTAGTAATCCAAAAAGGTGAAATCTTGATAATTTCAATATAAGTTATGCCAAGGCCATTGAGTGTCACTAGAATCAAATTCACATCCCCCACAACACAAGATGAAACCACATAATGTTTTCTATATAAGTAATGCCTTGACCATTGAACATCATTCCTCAATGTACATTACCCATAACATATTCAAATCATATCACGTCAGACAAATCTAAATTATATTTATATGATAAAAATAGAATAAAGAATATTCATGCCACCATCATGACCACATTTCTCATATATTCTCCTTTGAAATTAATATTTTGGTTTTAAAATTGCAACTTTAAACTTTGAAGCTTTAACTTTGAAAAGTTAAAATTTGAAACTTTAAATTTTGTAACTTAAAACTTTGATATCTGAAAATGTGTATGTGAGCATGAACAAGTATCATGCCCTTTAAAAATTTGAATTATCATGAGCATGAATGAGTATCATGCCCCTTAAATTTATGCCAATGATATATAATACTATGCGCCTATTTACTCAATTTTATCTATATTTTCAACCTGTAACTTTGTCTTGTAATTTCTTGCTATATGTTTATGCATATGCATTCAAGTGTGTATAAACATATACTTTGAGTTTTTGAAAAGTGAGTGCATATGTATATCACATTCTACCATAATTTATATCAATGTTCCAATATCTATTATATATCTAATATTTTATTTTATTTGAAGTTTTGAAAACATGTACTCTATTATGGAGTCTTATTTTACATTACTTTAGATCTTTGAAAACATGCACTCTATATTTTTGAACAAGGTACTCTATCCCAAATATGTTCATTGAGCCTTGGATATATAAGACAATCCCATTATTATTATCACATATTGAGATGAGGGATGTATCTTGCAAGTCACTTATATCAAAATAAGAGTTAACTATATAATGTAATAAAGAATGTAATCATATCATCATGTGGAGAAGTATATCATCATAGAAATGTAATTGTCATTAAGGTATGTAACATATTGAAAATGAGGCATACAAGTGTCATGACTAGATATATTTAACAATGAGGTATACATGTGTTCATGTTAGGTTCACCAACATGTTCTACTCTATTTTAGATAGAAACCCATAAAATTTATTTTTTAATTATAGGTGTAAAACTAGAGAATATGAGAATGCTAAAGATGTATAATAATTAAAAATTATAATTTTGATAATTTTTTAAGTATGATAAACTACTATTTCAAAAAATCACTAGGAAGAAATTATACTTATCTTAAACACATTTATGTTGGTTACTTCTAATGTCTGATAGTGAAAATTAGAAAAAAGATAAGATTGTGCATGCTCAAAATCAAAAATAGAATCATAAAATGCCTCTAGATAGGTCTCTTATAAATGGATGATAGTGGAAGCTATTTAAATCCATTGATTATGGACTTATCCTAATTGACTGTGATAACCGACTGATAAGAAGATACATATGAAATAGGATTTTGATAATGATAAATTAGAGGTAGGGTCAAAAGATATATTTGGATAGTATCATTAAAACAAGACAACACCATAAGTTGATCTTGTATATTGACCATAGGCTTGTCCTAGTTGACTGTGATAAAAATCTAATGGTTGTGTATTATATACCTACATCTACTAAGCAAATTATGATATCACAATTTAGATTGTGCCACACAAAATTCATTGTGTTACTTATTTTGTCTTTAAAAAACTAAGGACACTTTGATAGCTTGAAAATGTATAAAAAAGAGAGAAGAGTAATAGGTTGAGATGATCTCAATTATTCCCTTGATGATTGAGTACTATCTACATATAGAATAATCCAAGGAGGAAAATCAATCACACGTAGTTTTCCCACCTAGAGTGAATATGCAATTGTGCTCCTTTTAACATATGTATGGAACTAGCTAATGTATTTTATACTTGATGCAGTCATATAAAGCTAAAATAGTGTAATAATGACCATCCTATTACACAAAATTATCTCATTCCAAATTTCATGGATCTAATACACTATTCCTCTATCTCTATGTTGACAATCCCTACATTTACCAATTATAGATACATAATTATTCCTAATATTCACTCCAAATAGCCTAAACTCATCATTTTACTAATTCACACTTACAACATAGATACCTCTATGTCCTAGACAAGGATGCTCTTTTTAGATTATCCTACCCATGGTTTGGTTCTATCAGTCATGTCTTCCCACCAAATAATGGATAATTGATCAAATTAAAAAACACCAAATGGGTTATCCTACATGTTTTGTAAGACCCATCCGATGAATTTTCCAAATGATCACTATAAATTAACATTTCAAGCCATTTTGCACATAAGAGTCTTATACATGGAAAATCATTAGAACATCTAACTGCACATTGAGGAAAAATCACATATTCTTATCAATTTAAAGTCCACATAGCCCTAGTATCCCTGAGCTAAGTTTGCATACACCTCAAAGGTCATAAGTCATGATTAACACACATTAATTATACTAGGATTGCACTATATATAACATTACCCCAGTATTTCACACACACCACCATAGCATGAGATAGCTACATGGAGTTTAATCCCTCTTCAGAGTATTGGTATGTAGGCAATGCTAAACATAGGGGTGTTGAGATCAATCACAACTTCAACCACTAAACCCATTTTCACATTTTATTCGATTTATTCATCATTGCCTACCAAACTAGGGTTTTAAGTGAATAATAAGGTACATGATGTATTTCATAACAAATCAAGCATCACAAAACACATATATAGGACCAACATGTGACAACACAGAGACTTATATTTTCATTGAGGGAAAAAACCTACTAGATGTTTGTGCTCCCTATGGATTGCAGTATAGGCCAGCCTTGTCTGATTAGTGTGACCTCATATAGAGATCAAGTGAATCCATATTATTAATTCATAGTTAGCTAACATATCCACATATTTAGATCTACAATCTTTATCTCAGTCATGTACTGTCATATTTCTAGCCAAGTAATTTTTATATGTTCATTCCCCTTCTAACATATTTATATCTTTAGCAAGTTCCAAAGTAGAAATACTTAATTTATTGCATATCTTGTTCTAATTTTATGTAGTTTTTTTCATAATTAGGATCTAATCATTTTACTTATTTCCCTAATTTTTATAAAACATATTGGTGAACTTGTCTATTGATTGAATATTGAAAACCCTAACCATAGATGTTGTTATTGTTTCTATACTTATTTTTTTTGTTTCCAATTATTGTATTAGGGTTTTTAGATTTGATAAAATATTTTTTAGCATAAATCTTCCAAGTTTTTATTTATATTTTGTTTAATCTAAGAAAGTTAGTTTCACCTATTTTAGATGAACTAATAGACTCAGTCTACTCAAGTTGAACGCTTCCATATTTTTATTTGATAACACCATAATGGAAGAAATAATTAATATACTGGATGACATAGATAAAAGGAAATTATAAGGTTTTCTTTCATAGAATCAATATATACAAGATGTATTTATAAACATTATTAGAGAAGAAATTAAGAAAACATCTAAATGCCAATCCTATAAGACTTCTACTACTGTTGGTTCTTTACCCTTTTCAACATCATTTGATACAAATTTTGTACAAACATATACTATGGGAGAAACTCAAGGGTTTCCAAAAATTAGTATTCCAATTCCTACTTAGTCATTTGAGACACTACCTCTAGTTAGCACACACTCTATTCCTACTAAATTAATCATAAATGGATTCAATGGTCATATTCAAAGTTCTATCTATGATATTATATTACAACTCTAGGTTGGTCTAACAAATGTGGCACAAAGTTCATAGTAGTATCTAGTGCATGTTTCTTCAATATGTTTTTGGGTTGTCCTTAGGTTCAAAAACTTTTCATATTTCCTTAAATATTTCACATATATTTGAAGTATATTTATTCTAATGAGTTCATTACAGTTCATGGTATTACATACAAATACCCTTTATAGTATAAATTTATTATTCATGCATAGTAGATTGTGGTTGAATAACCTAAAAAGATTCAACCTACTTACAAAGTTAATAAGCATGTGGAAATTTTTATAAGGAGACCTATCCTTGATAAGCCATTTGCTCATATAATTGTCATAGATTATAAAGATACACTCTCTACACCAACACATCCCAATTGATATTATAGGGTAGTAAGGGTGTTCCATAAAGAGTACCAAGTTAGAGTTCATAGATTCCATGATGGGTTCAAAAGAGTCCTAGAGTTCACACTAATACACAACATACATTTCATATTATAGATAATCATCATAATAGTGACACTTATAGTACAAAATAAAATTCATTTTTATATTCCAAGTTGACACAAGTTCATTCATAGTGGCAAGATACTTTCCATTCATGAGAGGTCACTCTTCTTATGCTAGAAATGAGACTTATTGATTATGAGTTTCTTGTAGGCTCATCAGTTAGTATATTTCTTTTTCCCTTTTCATATATTGAAAAATACTATATATATATATATATATATATATATATATATATATATATATATATATATATATATATATATATATATATTCCAAAAAATTCAAAAATTAGGAACTGCGCATGATATATGTATTTCATTTTCATCACTTTATTTTTACTCAGTATATACCATATATTTTTGTATCTAGTTTATATAAAAATGTTTCACAAGTGTACATGAGTGAGTTGTATAACAAATAGGTTGTCATCCATAGATACTATTACAAGTGGTGATATTTTATCATACTTAGAAACTTAACTAAGACAATAACACACTATCTTGGATAGTCATGCAATGAGCTCCTATTCATTCCAGTAGTCTTATCCCAATGAAAACAAGCTCTACACTCTCAAATCTAAATTAGTTAAAAGATTATGAAAAATTGATTATATCTCATTAAGTTCATTATAGGCATCCTTTTACTTAGGTTTTATCATTATATAATTATCCATATTGTTCATACTCTATTCCAATACATTACACAAAAATATGTCAGTTTTGATCACTTACATTAACATTGTTATTTTACTAGATACTTTAGTTGTTGAATATATTGATGATACCAAATGCCTATGTTGATTAATTATACTTATTCATGCATGTTTTTCATGTTTTATTCTATGCTTCATGTTTTGTGTGTCTTTATTATTTTTTATTATGGACATTTAAACATGTCTTTTTTTGTCTCTCTAAGCCTATTATATGCTTATATGTGTGTGAGTGACATTTAAACATGTCCCTTGTAAGTGACCCATTGGCCTTATTGCTTGTTTGTGTGATTATTATGTATGTATCATGGACATGAATCATGTTTTCTTATTTGTTTAGTCTATGATGACATGATTAATATCATGCATCTACCTAGTTTGTTAATGCCATGATGGATATAATTAATCCCTCATCAAGTTGTTCTATTTAGTTATAATTACTCAATATATGATCATTAGTTATTGTGTTTATAATTTATAACATTTATCTAGACACAAAACTATTTATCCTTGATTCCAGATGTATCTTATGTTACTATATTGATTAGTTTATCTTTAATGATGCCATGATCTCTAATGTTATCATTACTACTCAAATTTAAATATTTTCCATAAAATTATTTCATATAATTTCTTATTTTGAGTTAAGTTATTTTTTAGGATTAATAACAAACCTCATAATATGGGGGACACATAGTGGATTATGTCATAGACTAATATGAAATAACCTAGTCCATGGACAAAAAAATATAAAATTTACTCAGTTGATCATAATTGTTACTTAGATTTTACCTAGAAAGGGATTTCATACAACAACGCTCTATTTGGAAAAGGGTGAAGGTTGGAAAATTCCATAAAAACACATTTTCATACCAATAGGAAAAAATAATGATTTCAAAAATTTCTCAAAACAATAAGTAGTTGCAAGATAGTTTGCAATAGGTTTCTAGAACAATTTTATAATTACATTGAGATTTGCGACACATTTTGCTTAGAATGGGGGCATCATTCATGGTATGTGTTTCAAGTTTTCAAATAGGTTTTTGATTAAAAATTTACTTGATATTAATTAGTCTCAGAATAAATAAACTTAAATATTATATTAGGGGTATGTTCATGACATAGGAACACCTCTTTAGTTTTTTCACTAGTTTCATAGATGGAATGACAACCTATGTCATTTTATATGTTGAATACACTATAATTAGATCACACTAATTTTTGCACTACTTTTACACTTATTTTGTGCCATAAATTAATCTTATTATTTTTTTTGTGGTTGATTCACCCCTTTTCACCAGTGTTTGTACCAAAAATGATCCATTGGAATTCATATAGGGATTCCATGATACTTTACTACTTTGGGTATGCAATGATGGATTTAAGCACACCTTGAGTTATTAAGCACACTCATATACTAATGAGTATTTTATCATGCACAATCTAATCCAAATTATTCAATAAAGAGAAATCTCTAAGGGTCCTACCCTTTCTAATCACTAGTTTTGAACTAGGTTTCACACTAGAGAACACAATGATTCACGTACCCAATCAGGTGTATTTATTCATTGTTATTATATATAAGTTTATTATATGTTATTTTATATTTTTAGTTTAAGGGATGATTTATATATGTTTCATTGTAATTTTTCATGAAGTACAATTTAGCATGTGGCCTACATCCAAGGATACTGAACACATGTAAGCATAGGTATAACTCTCTTTATTTTACTCTATTAATTTAACTTTGACTAATTAATGCATTAAAGGCAGGGAATGTATTCATATAAATTAACATTTAATGCTAAAAAAATTCACTTGTGACCATCTTCTTACACATACTTAGATCATGCCCAATTTCACGTCTCTAAGCCATTATTCCTCTATATTTATGTGTTAAATCCCTACCTTTAGAAAATGCATATAAATAATTTATCCTATTATTAACCCTAAATATCCTAAGATTATCTTTTTATTGATTCATAATTTTGGCTTAGCTACTTTTGTGTTTGAGATAAAGCCACTCTTTCAGGACTATCCCACCTTCCTGTAGCATTTGATTATATTAGTCACATCCTCTTAATAAATCATGGATAATTTATAAAATTAAAAAGAACCTAATAGGTCATCCCACATATTTCATAATATTCATGAAAGGAATTTCCCAAAATATCATTAAAAGGCCACATTTCAAACCATTTTACACATAAGAGGTTCATACATGGAAAACCATTAGAACATCTAACTGCACATTGAGGAAAAATCTCATATTCTTCCCATTTCAGAGTCCACATAGCTCTGAGCTAATTCTGTATACACCTAAAAAAACACAAGTCATGGTTGAATCACATGAATTACACCAAGATTACACCGGCATCTAGAATTACACTAGTATTTCATGCACAACATTGTAGATGGGAGAACTACATGGAATTTGATTTATCTTCAAAGTATTAATATATAGGTAGTGCTCAATAAAGGGGGTGTTGAGTTTAAGAACAACTTCAATTGATAGCCCATTTTTTGTTTTATTCTATTTTTTCATCATTGTTTACCAAAATAGGGTTTTAAGTAAAGAAGAAGGTACATAGTGGCTTTCACAGTAGATCATGCACCACAAAACACATTCACAAGACCAAAAGGTGATAACATATAGACCTAAATTTTTAGAGATGGAAAAACACTACCAAACCTTAACTCTTCCTATAGACTACATCACAGGCTGACCTTGTTTGATTAGTTTGACCTTATCTAGAGATCAAGTAAAGGCCTATTCCTGATTTACAATTAGTCAACATAGTCACACAATCACATCTATAGTCTCTATCTCATCCATTCACTAAATTTTTTATAGATTAGTAATTTTTTTATGTTCTTCCCTCTTTTAGCATCTTTCTACATTTAGTAAGTTTTAAATACTTAATTTATTACATATCTTAATATTCTAATTTTACATAGAAGTTTGTCATAATTGGGATCTAATATTTTTCTTTGTTTCCCTAATTTTGATAAAACACTTGACAGTGATAACTCTTGACTTGATTTGGTATTATATTGAATTGGCTTATTATTGCTCCTCTTGAATGATCAACATATGATTTAAGGTCATAAAAATTCCCTATAAAACCATAGTTTTACATTTATTCATGACAAAATCAAATAAAGGTCTACTCGTAATCTCTCTGCCAAGGAAATAATGTGTAGATAATCTATCTCTATAAATAAAAAAACATGGAAAATAAGATATGTGTTTATATAAAAAAATTGACTAGTTGTACAAAACAAGGTCAACATGGATCATAGATAAAAGACCATAGTGCCCTAGTACTAGCCATAAAAAGGCAAAAAATTTGAACGTATTTGAAAATTTTAATTCTATTACACTAACATGAAGAAATGAATTTTAATGTATTTATAAATAAAAATTAAAAAAATATATTTCCATATTATGATTAGGCCTTTGAATGAAATATTTAAAAATAAATAAAAATTAGACAACCCCTAAATCATACACTATCATTTCCCCTCCTTTCAGACAATATATAATAAAAATGGGTGATTTGTATTGATATGTACACAAATGGTGGGATTTCATGTTTTCTAAAAAAATATTGTGATATCTATTTCAAGCCAAAGTCACTTGATAGTCTATCACCCAATTTATTAAGATATACAAGGAGTATGTCTGCAGATGGGCTATCCATAGTTGTAGATAAAGTTATAAATGAATTTTTTTGGATAAGAACCACTAATAAAGCTAGTGTCAAATTATAAACATTAAATTCATATTGAAAAATAATAAAATAAGATATAATAACAAGGGGAAAATTATGGACCATTTCAAATTGTGAATTCCATAAGATCTAGTTGTGATAGGATGCATTGTATCTAATGTTGTGGAAAAATTTTATATTAATGAAATTAACTTTGATCAACTTTGTCAATATTTTGGAGATGAGAAGGAAAACATACCATAAAAACTATTAAAAGAGGAAAAGGGATACAAAAGAAATACATGAATGAACAACAATGTCAAAGGATGCTAAGAACCTCTTGTAAATGTACATATATTCTTTCACTACTAGTACCTAGGGAAAGGATAACTATATTTATGAGTTCACATGTGAAATTATTATTTTGTTTCAATCAACAAAATTTTTATAGGATTAAAATAACATCTTCGTCCCCTTAGTACAAAGGTTGAAACATTATTACTTTATAAATCTATTCACATTTACATGGAAAGAGGTTAAAACATGAATGAAAGCATTTATAAAATATGTTACAAAATTTTTAATGAGGAAGGTGGGTATTTGATACTGTTAGTGATTTATGGCATATATGGTGTTCATTGTTCAGATGACATGGTTGATGAAGAGGCGGCCATAGAAATTGGTTGATCACACATAGAGCCCTCAGATATTATGTACTCAACAAGTATTGAGATTTTGCTATCAGAGCACCCATTTAAGTTTAAGAGTTAAGTACATTTCTTGGAGCACATAATTGATATATGCAACACAAACTCATCACCTATTCAAATACTTTATGTTAGGATAAATGCAATGCAAGTAAATACAATTTTAAAAATAACTTTTGTATTCACTCAAATTTAGTCACAAATACTTGATAATGTTAGTGTTGGCCCACCTTCACTTTAATTGACTTGAACACTTAATATGGACCTATTTCACCATTTCACTCTATCATAAGTACCTATATAGACTTATCCTTTTCTATGTTTATATAACATGCTTAAAAAATGTTCTTAATCACTAAAATTGTTCTAAGAATCTATATAAACATCCTAAATTCCAAATTTCACATGTTTCCTTTTAGGATAGTATCAACTAGTATGGATCAATAGTGGTAGTCAATATTCATCCTTATGGATCGATCCTGACCTTCACCTTAGTAATAGTTACTTTTCAAATTTAGGCCCTCCTTTATAGGATTTTAACCCTTAAACTGATATATGGGATAATTAGTTGAGAATATAGAAGTAACTTAAGTACCAGAGTGATAAACTAATCTATAGTAGGCCAATTAATTACAAATTTAGATAAATGAATATTCTGAGTTATAAAACTAAGATATGATAATTATAATAAGTATAAAGTTGGAATATGTTCTATTTATTATAACACCAAAAAGAAATGATACTTGGATAGTTTTAATATGTACAAGTAGATTTGGGTTATACATAGGCAAAAGTGTATAAGATTAGGATTCTAAAATAGTCATTAGATTCTATAAATACTATTTTCTATAGCCATAGACACTACCATCACCTCTTGATACTACCATTGATGTAGGTGTATACACTGTGATGATATTGTCCTATATGAAATAAACACTATATCTTGATGTAACTAGATTCATAATTTTAGGTTTTCTTTCACCTTTTTGTAGATGCCTTCAAAGATGAAATATAGGTTGTCATTTTCTTCTTGTTAATAAAATGCTATCTCTTCACCCTTCTTCACCTTTATAATGATTTTTTCCAAAAATTGGTTAGTGGGATTATGGTGTCAATTTGAACTCAGTGACCCCTCTATCACTAAAAATTTCCTACATATCTAATACTCCAAGGAGGTCCTAAAACTATGGGGTTGTGTGTGAATAATGGTGTAATATGTTATATGGAGATGCATTTAGTGATCTATCTTGTAACTTGACAAATAGAAATCATGGGCTATTATTTAAATGATTTAGACATTTTTTTATGATCACTTCTATGACTAATAAGGAAAGTGAGACAAATAGGGTAGAATAACTTAATTGTGTAATTGATTGAATGAGCCTTGGTAAGTGTTTTTTTGGTATTTTCTAGATAAATAATGAGAAGGCTTAGAATTGTATTTATACCACACCTTTGAAAATATCCCATAGTAGGGTTCAATAATAAAAATAGGTTGGTTCATAGGTTTTGAATAATTTGAAATTGGGATGACTTTAGGTGGTTGAAGACTAGATAAGGATTTGAACACTAACATCGATGCTAGTGTCCCTATATGGCTGATAGTTTACAGAAGGATAGAAAATAGGTATGGATATGTACCTAAAATTAAAATGTATATCAATTTTTGAGATTTTTATAGTATGTGTGTGGTCTAAGTCAACATAATGATAAGGGTGAGACTATAAGATAATCAATTAAGCATAATGAGATGGTGAATGTGAGTTTTTTGGTAATGGAAAGTTCATAACTAAAGGATATAACCCTAATTGGTATTTTTCAAATGTACAAGATTGAGATAATATAATTATTCAATTTTAGTATCTACATTTCCCCCCTTAAATATATTAATACATAAGGATAAAATTACTAGATTAAAGGAAATAAATTGCATACATGGGTGTGTACAACACAACTTGCCTTTGCTTGATCCCACTTTGAATGTTTTACTAGTGTATGAATTATAACCAAGAGCATGCTATAGTATAAATAAGTTTATATAATCTAAAATTTGAAATAATTGAAATGTTTGAAAGGAAATAGAGTAAAGGAGTAAACATATGTGTTGATGAAACCATGTTTCCCCTTTGTACTTTTCTTGGTAAAGATGCTTCCTTATGAAGCATTAGAGATGAGATAGGTTCAAAAATTAACCTTGGAAATTTGAAGAGGAATATTGGAAGGTATTATTCCCCCAATCAGGTGTAAGGATGAGTTTTGACATGACCATTAAGATCACTAAATCACAACATGAAAATCAAGTGTGAATATATATCTGGTGAGGGTGAGTAATTTCATCAACTCATCCTATAAATTTGGTGAGGTTGGGTGATTTAATCAACCCAACATATAAATCTAGCGAGGTTGAATAATTTAATCAATTTAACCTATAAAGAGAACCAACTATTTTAGGTAGAAAAGGTTCGATAAAAATACTTCCTAGTGTGAAATGGTGCTTCATGGTGATGGTAATATGCAGACATAATTAGTAATTTTTGTAATTTTTAGTGCACTGTCACGGCATATACACCTCTAATGCATCTCAAACTGAAGTATACTTGTCACATCTAAAAAACATCTATGAAAATCTATGAAAATTTAGTGTAATGTATAAAATTTTGACTCAAGTACATATCTGAATCATGTAACTATATTGGAGATTATGCAAGTGTGGAGGTCATATATTTATAACTTGCCCTCATTAAAATATAGAGATATTGATAACTAAGTGTGTAGGTGAATTATTTATAACATGCCTCCACTAAAATCTATAAATTGTGAATGGCATGCCTTTATGACATGCCCCCACTAATATTCCCCCTTTTTGAGGTGATGGAAATAGAATCCCATAGGTATATTATCTAAAAATGATATGGAAAATATATAATATGTGTATGAATCACATATCATATAGAAGTAACATGTTTAAGTATATATCAATGGATTTTGTAGCATGTGATTACAAGAATCCCTAAGATGCATGATATGTATCATGACAATGTCTAGAGAATAACAGTACAAGATCAACAAACAATTAAGCACACATATAAGAAACCTCAATGTAAATTAAAATAATGGTCCAAGAAGACCTCATACGAGGGGAATGTTAAAATGTTGTAAAATCAAAAATAAATGACATATTGAAATGTCCAATCGCCATATAATGACATATTCAAATGTCTAAACAACATATGATGATATGGGGGCTAATGTGTTAGGGTGTGTGGAGCTAAAAGCTTCACCAAGGAGCAAACTCAAACAGTTCAGGTCTACACAGACACCGGCATCAGTCAGGAGCGACTGACGTCGGTCAGTTGCAGTTACAGAGGCACCGACGTCGACAGTAGGGTCGGCCGGCGATGGTCACAGGCGAACAGGCAGGAACCGACGTCGGTTACCTGTGTGTCCAGAAAGCAATTTCTGAGGATAGAAGCGAGTGTTTGCATGATGAGTTTGAGTTGTAGACTCAAGCTTGCGTCTCTATTATTAGCAATATTATTTTTAGAGCCCTTGTTGAAGTGGCTTAACTGTTTGTTGTAAGAGCATGCTCAAGTTTCCTATTTCTATATGTAGGAAAGATCTTCTTAGCTTAGTATGAGAGTTGAACTATATGAGTAGAACATTGTGAATGTTTGAAGGACAGTACTGAGTTGCATCAATCCAGGTTGTTGGATTTGATTGTACTTGAGAGAGAGCTCTTAAGGAATAGAGATCTAGTGAGAGATCTTGTGTGCATCTGAGAGAGGTGTGGAAGAATGAAGTTTCTTCAATTGTATTCCTATTGTAAAGAGTTTTAATACAAGTTTTCAGGGTGTTTTCTTGTATATCTTGTTCTGTGTTATTTATCATTCCAGTTGCTTATCTATTTGATTTATTTCCGTGTTTATTGCTTTCACAAGTGTAATCCATTGTTGGTTGATCCCCAACAAGTGGTATTAGAGCTCAGGTTCACTAACAGGTGGTTCAGATCTGTGTAGTGTGTTTGGATTACAGGTTGCTCACAGGGGTTTCTGCAGGGATTTCTGTTTGAGTGGGAGAAGCAATGGCAGAAGAAAGTAAGTTGAGAATGGAAAAGTTTAATGGCAAGAACTATCAACATTGGAGAATGCAGATAGAGGACTATCTGTATCAGAAGGATCTTTACTTACCGTTAGGTGGGATAGCAAAGAAGCCCAAGGACATGGAGGATGAAGAATGGGAAGTTCTTGACAGAAAGGCTCTTGGGTCTATAAGACTGAGTCTGGCCTCCACTGTGATATCTAATTTGTCACAGGAAAAAACTACGGTAGAGTTAATGACTACATTAGCAAATTTGTATGAAAAACCCTCAGCTTCAAATAAGGTATATTTAATGAAGCAGTTATTTAATTTGCATATGCAAGAAGGTGGATCTGTTTCTAATCACCTGAATGATTTCCATGGTATTGTTAACCAATTAAGTTCAGTCAATATTGTATTTGAAGATGAAATAAAAGCTCTTTCAATATTATGTTCTTTGCCTGAAAGCTGGCATGGCTTGGTAATGGCAGTTTCTAATACTGCATCTGCTTCGAATATTTTAAAAGTAGAGGATGTGGTTAGTGTTATTTTGAATGAGGAAATTTTTAGGAAAAGCACAGAAGAGACATCTGGGAATGCTTTAAATCTCGAGAGCAGGGGAAGGCAAAAAGAAAAGAGCAAGAGGAGATCAAGATCTAAGTCTAAGGGAAGAGGCAGATCCAAATCCAGGAATGGCAGAAGGCCACAATGTTGGAACTATGGAAAGTTGGGGCACATAAGCAGAGATTGCTGGTCAAAGCCTAAGGAAGAGAATTAGCATGAAGGAAAGGAAGAGACAAAGGTTGCAGGTATTGCACAGGATGCTCTTATTTTCTCTTTGCATAATAATATAGAATCTTGGGTATTAGATTCTGGTGCATCTTTCCATGCTACCCCTAACAGAGAATATTTCAGTGACTATATCCATGGAGACTTTGGAATAGTGTACTTAGGGGATGATGAGCCTTGTAAGATTATTGGCAAAGGTAAAGTGCAGCTGAAGATGCAGAATGGCAACACATGGGTGTTGAGAGATGTGATGCATGTTCCTAGTTTGAAGAGAAATTTGATTTCTGCAGGTAAGCTAGGTGATGAGGGTTGTACAGTAACTCTCACAGTAGATTCTTGGAAGGTGACCAAGGGTGCACTTGTTATGGCCAGAGGTAAGAGAGAAGGTACTCTCTATTTGTGTAATTTTGTTACTAACAAATCTCCTTCCGTTTTATCTACTTTAGATGTGGATGCTAAATTGTGGCACTCAAGGCTTGGCCACATGAGTGAGAAGGGGATGTCAATTCTTAAGTCTAAAGGTATGCTTTCAGATTTGAAAAGTATGGATCTAGAATTTTGTGAGCATTGTGTATTTGGAAAACAGAAAAGGGTTAGTTTTCTAAAGACTGGGTCTACTAAGAAAAGGCAGAAGTTGCAGCTTGTTCACACAGACGTGTGGGGACCGGCTCAAGTAGCCTCTATTGGCAGATCACGGTATTATGTCACATTCATAGATGATGCTACAAGGAAGGTATGGATCTACTATATTAAAAATAAATCTGATGTTTTTGAGACTTTTAAGATTTGGAAAGCCATGGTTGAGAATGAAACAGGCAGAAGATTAAAGTGCTTGAGATCTGATAATGGCGGTGAGTTCTGCAGTCTTAAGTTTAACTGGTATTGTTACACTCACGGAATCCATAGGCAAAGGATGGTTCCAAGGACACCTCAGTAGAATGGTATTGCTGAAAGGATGAATAGAACTATCATGGAGCGTGCAAGATGTATGAGATTGCATGCAAGGTTGCCCTTAGAGTTTTGGGCAGAAGCAGTTGACACCGTAGTGTACCTGATCAATAGAGGACCCTCTACAGCTCTGGATGGTGGAATTCCAGAAGAGGCATGGACAGGTAAAAAGGTAGATCTCTCATATCTCAAAGTTTTTGGTTGTGAAGCCTTTGTGCACATAGATAAGGAAAATAGAAAGAAGCTTGATGCTAAGTCTATGAGGTGCACTTTTATTGGCTATGGCTCAGATGATTTTGGTTTCAGATTTTGGAATCTAGGAACTAACAAGGTAATTAGGAGCCATGATGTTGTTTTCAATGAAAGAGTGATGTACAGTGATCAGATAAGGAAGCTAGATCAATCTGGGCAGAGCAATAGTGAATTGGATGAAGTAATGGTCCAAAATGAGCTCGCAGGAAAAAGAAATAATCACTTACAAGAAAACACAGAGACTGACGTCGATAGGTTAGGAACCGGCATCGGCAGTATAGAAACCGATGTCGGTCATACAGAGACTGACGTCGGTAGACCAGGCACCGACGTCAGCCAGGAAGAACCGGCGTCGGCCAGTATCAGGTCTACAGGTGGCCGAGGTTGGTCACTGTCAGAAAATTTGGGTGGACAGCGTGTTGAGAACGAGTCCAAGACACCCATCAGGAGGTCTGAAAGGGTAAGTAAGCCTCCAATTAGATATTCTCCTTCCTTATATTATTTATTGCTAACCGATGGTGGAGAACCAGAGAGTTTTGAAGAAGCTTTACAGGTGGAGTCTAGGAGTAAGTGGGAGCGTGGCATGGTTGAGGAGATGGAGTCCTTAAGAGAGAACCAAACATGGGATTTGGTTGAATTGCCAGCTGGTAAGAGAACACTGAAGAACAGATGGACCTACAGGTTGAAGGAAGGTGAGGATGGATAGATGAGATATAAGGCCAGATTGGTTGTAAAAGAATTTGCACAAAAGCCAGGTATTGACTTTGGTGAGATTTTTTCTCCTGTTGTTAAGATGACTTCTATAAGGGTTGTATTGTCTTTGGTTGCTTTTGAGGATTTGCATCTTGAGCAGCTAGATGTTAAGACATCATTTCTTCATGGAGATTTAGATGAGGAAATTTACATGGAACAGCCAGAAGGTTTTGAGGTCAAGGGTAAGGAGAAGTTAGTGTGCAGGTTGAAGAAGAGCTTGTATGGCCTCAAGCAAGCTCCTAGGCAATGGTACTTGAAATTTGACAGGTTTATGATTGATCATGGCTACAGTAGATGTCAATCTGACCATTGTGTATATTTTAAGAGATTTGATAATGGCAGATATATTATTCTATTGCTATATGTAGATGATATGCTGGTTGCAGGATCTCACATGCAGGATATCTCTGAGCTTAAGGTGAAATTAGCTCAAACGTTTGCTATGAAGGATTTGGGAGCAGCAAAGAAAATCCTTGGTATGAGAATTAAGAGAGACAGGAAAAATCACAGGTTGATATTGTCTCAAGAAGATTATGTGGACAAGGTGTTGAAACAGTTCAATATGCAGGATGTTAAACTGATAAGCACACGTTTGGCTGGACATTTTAAGTTGAGTAAAGAACAATGTCCTAATTCACATGATGAGGTAGAGTACATGAGTAAGGTTCCATATTCTTCCTTGGTAGGAAGTTTGATGTATGCAATGGTGTGTACTAGACCGGATATTGCCCAAGTAGTGGGAGTAGTAAGCAAGTATATGGCCAATCCAGGTAAGGAACATTGGAAAGCAGTTCAATGGATTCTTAGATATCTGAGAGGAACCAGTAGTAGGCACTTGTGCTATGGAGGTTCAGATACTTCTCTACATGGCTATGTAGATTTAGATATGGCAGGTGATTTGGATGGTAGGAGGAGCACCACAGGTTATGTTTTTACTATAGGTGGAACGGCGATTAGTTGGATATCTAAGTTGCAGAAGGTTGTAGCCTTGTCAACTACAGAAGTAGAGTATATTGCAGCCACAGAAGCTAGCAAGGAGATGATATGGATGACACGGTTCATGGAAGAGCTTGGAAGGGAGCATGGAAGTTGCAGATTGTATAGTGATATTCAGAGTGCAATCCATTTGGCTAAGAACTCATCTTTTCACTCAAGAACCAAGCACATACAGCTAAGGTACCACTTCATATGGTAGGTATTGGAAGATGGTGAGTTGAAGCTGGAGAAAATCCATACAGACAAGAATCTTGCTGATATGCTAACAAAGCCGGTTACTAAGGAGAAGTTGAATCTTCATTCAACTTCTATTGGTCTTCATGATTGAGTTGAAGACGGAGGAGCTAGAAGATGTTGCTGTACAAGTATTGGTGCAGCTGGTTTATCTCCAAGTGGGAGATTGTTAGGGTGTGTGGAGCTAAAAGCTTCACCAAGGAGCAAACTCAAACAGTTCGGGTCTACACAGACACCGGCATTGGTCAGGAGCGACCGACGTTAATCAGTTGCAGTTACAGAGGCGCCGACGTCGGCAGTAGGGTCGGCCAGCGACGGTCACAGGCGAATAGGCAGGAACCGACGTCGGTTACCTGTGTGTCCAGAAAGTGATTTCCGAGGACAGAAGTGAGTGTTTGCATGATGAGTTTGAGTTGTAGACTCAAGCTCGCGTCTCTATTATTAGCAATATTATTTTTAGAGCCCTTGTTGAAGTGGCTTAACTGTTTGTTGTAAGAGCATGCTCAAGTTTCCTATTTCTATATGTAGGAAAGATCTTCTTAGCTTAGTATGAGAGTTGAACTGTATGAGTAGAACATTGTGAATGTTTGAAGGACAGTACTGAGTTGCATCAATCCAGGTTGTTGGATTTGATTGTACTTGAGAGAGAGCTCTTGAGGAATAGAGATCTAGTGAGAGATCTTGTGTGCATCTGAGAGAGGTGTGGCAGAACGAAGTTTCTTCAATTGTATTCCTATTGTAAAGAGTTTTAATACAAGTTTTTAGGGTGTTTTCTTGTATATCTTGTTCTGTGCTATTTATCATTCCAGTTGCTTATCTATCTGATTTATTTCTGTGTTTATTGCTTTCACAAGTGTAATCCATTGTTGGTTGATCCCCAACATAATGAACATGAAACATATTTAAATGTTCCACAAGCCAAGCAATAACAAAAAATAAAAATTGCACTAAAAAAATTCAATTTGAATAGATGAAGTATAATCAACTAACATAAGAATGTCATACTAGTCTTTATCAATAAATGTCATGTAATATAGGATATCAAGTACACTATGAAATATATGAGCATGGATATATAATTGTGTAAGAATTAGTTTATAATATCAAACATGATAATATAGAAATGATCATAAAGGATATGTAACATGTATTAATCATGACTAAAAAGGCAAATGCTCCCAACATAATGTATCATGCAAGAAGAGGAAAGGTCCAACATCTATAGGTGTATATATCATGTGCTTGGGGTATGCCTGTATCACACTCAAGTATGTTTGAAAAATATATGTCTATAGAAATAAAATTATGTGATATATAATAACATAAAGAAAATAAAATAGGTGCCAAGGAGATAAGAAACATGGGAATGCTGAATATTTTTATATTTTGTGGGTTATTTGAATGTTTTTGTATTTTATTAAATATTTAATTTTTTTGTAATATTTAAAATGATAAGGAAATAAGCTATCTACAATGGAAAATGTTACTATAATCAAAATAGGTCATCAATGGGATGACTATGTGTAGAACCTGTGTCATGTGTGTTATATTCATATGCTGAATAATCAATATCTTCATGATCATAATCATCAATGTAATCATTATTATAGGAGAGAGTTAACTTCTTAGGTTGTTATTAAACATGTGAAATACCATTATAAGCATATGTGTATGAAAACCCATTACTCTCTAGATTGGAGTTTCATTCCTATTTTTTTTATTTTCTTGATTATGTTCATCATTGTCAATATGTTGCATCTTGATGTAAGAGAATCAAAACAAGAAGACATCAATTTTGTGGTTTTGGTCAATAAGTGTCAAAGTTGGTCAATTATGGATGTCAATTTGTGTGAGGGACCTTGTTAGGCCATTGATGTCTATGGTCCTAAAAGGTGGTCCCATAAATAAAGGAGACTTTGAAACCCTTAAAAGATATGTAAGAGACTTGAAGTTGGTCTAATTCTCCATGTTGTCAATAGTCCTATAGGTTACATTATTATGCACAATCAAGGTAGAGAGAATGAATATTTTTTTTATGAATGTATATGATATTGAATATAATTATTTGTATGGATCATGATAGGTGTAGGAAATTAGTGGAAGTTGTAAAAACCTTCTTGAAGAGTCATTGAAACTCATTAACATATAAACCCTGTTGTTACAGTCCTAAATCAGACCTTAAAACCCATGTTTTGTTGGTTAGGAGAGAGGATAGAGACAAATGAAATGTATAACATGTTTTTAAATGTGGGTGATGTGTAAACAAACATATTGGAGGTTATTTTGTCTTTTAAAACACTCTAAAACTCAAGAAAATGAATTATGTAGGCTCTCGGCCTGTGCATGAAGGCAACTAGGGTTTCTAGAGGAAAAAACCCATAAGTGGAGTTCTAAAAAATGAAATTTATTGAAATTTGGTAGTATTGATTTTATATACATTTAAAAAGTGAATAAAGTGGTTTTTTCCTAAGAGAGTACAAAAAAGTATGGTTTCTAGAATTGAGGGTTGAGATAGGGCTAATTAGGCCTAATGGAGAGATGGATTACAAAGGAAGTGTGATCTAAGTGTGGATTTAGGGAATAAAAAATTTACACACACATAAAATGATATATATTGTGGATATAAATTTATTTACATATTCAAATGAGTGCCTAGTTTTATCAAAGGTAAAAGGCACAAAAAAGGCTATAAGCCTTAAGAGACCACTGTGAGCCTTGAGTGTGGAATTAAAAGGGAAGTGTGATATATAGGTTGGAATAGGTTATAATATATGTTTTAATATCACTTAATATCATTTATGTATAGATATTGACTCCTTAAGGCTTATACCTAGATTTGGTATTTGAGACCTAAGAGAGTAACCTAACAAGAAGCTAGTGAAAGCAAGAGAGAAAGTTTGGGAATGGAATGAATGATGTGAGTTTGAAAATGAATGTAAGTGTCGATAGAGAGGTAAATTATATCAATAATTTATTATAATATAAAAATAACAAGTATATATTTAAGGAGGATATTAAGCCTAAGAACCTATAGAAAGATAGGATTGGAGATGGAACCTTGAAGACAAAACATAGCATTGAGTGAAATATTTGGCAAGATTAGAAATAAAAAGGATAATTTGGAGAATTTTCCCCTTACCTATACATCATTTTTTATCAGATCAAGGTAAGCTTGGATAAAGTTTTGTTTTAAATTCTTTAAAAAAAATTATATGAGATGAATGCATAATGCTATGAGTTATGCTTGAGATGACACCTTGCAGGGTATTAAGGGAGAAGAGAAAGTTTTAGGTCTAATATATTGATATCAGTATATAGTAATATATTATTGATAAGGAGAATAACAAAATCCCAAAATTCTAATGAAGAGGACTTGAAGCTAGTCAAGAAAGGACTAGAAAAGATAGATATAAAAGAGAGAATTGAAGCTCAAGTGAGAAAGAGAAGAAAGAAAAATCCAAAAGAGAGTTAAGAAGGATAAGCAGAGGTCCTAGATAGAGAAATAAAAGAATAGGAAAGGCCCAATAGAGTTATAATAATTAATATTGATAAGCTTACTAAAAGGAAGGTCTAGATTGACATAGAAAGCAAAGAAAAGTGAGAAGATGGATGTAGAGAGAAAAGTGGAAGACATGAGAAGAGAATTGGGGAATAGTATTGAGAAGATAGAGATTATGTTGAAGCTATTTAAAGGACAAGGTGGCAAATATATTTTTTGTAATGTGAGAAGAAGGGTGAAGTGGCCACTAGAGTCACTTGTGAAAGAGAGAAGGCACAAAATGAGTGTCTTGAGAGATGAGAAGAAGAAATAGAATGAAGCCCAAAGAGGCATGAGGGGTGAGATGTTTCCAAGTGAGAAAAAAGACAAAGAGATAGATAATAGATTTATCATTAAAGAGAACAAGAAGAAGATAAAAGTGCCAAGAAGAGCACTTGATAATTAAGATAAGAAGAAAAGATGGAGTGTCTATGAAAATGACATTAAATAAAACTACATGGTATCTTGTTTGATATTATAACATTTCTTTCAAGTTCGTGTATGCAAGTATGAAGATAATTTTGGTGAAGGCCAAGAATAAGGCCTTAAAGCTAGTGAAGGGTTGGCCAAGAACATCACCCATCAAGTAGAAAAAGGTTAACAAAGAAAGAGAACCTCTTGTAGAAGACAAAGTGAATAAATTTGAAGGCATTACACATGTTGAATATGAGGTAGAAGAGGATTTTTATGATACTTTGACAAGAATTACACCTGAAATAAGAGAAGAAGCATGTAAAGAAGACAAAATAGCTGACCATGTAGACAAGAAGCCAAAACATGAAGACATGAATGAAGAACTAATATTGTAGTAGTCATATTTATAGGTAAATGAGTGTCTTAGTATTGATTTTGATTGCAAATATGAATAATAAAAGGATGATATTCATATTGGGAAAAATGAGGAAAAGGTGAAACCCTAAAAAAGAGAACAAGGGCATGGATATGTTTGGCCTACATGGCTGAAACAAATAGGTATTGATAAGGAAGAGATGAACCTCAAGCAAGATGTCAAACAAGATAAGAACATAGGTGGAAAACAAGGACAAGTAGGTATTGATAAGGAAGAGATGAAACTCAAGCAATAAGTCAAACAAGACAAGAACATAGGTAGAAAATAAGGACAAGTATGGAAGTAAAGCACAAATGGAAAAGAAAATCAAGTTGGAAAGATAGACTACCAAGACATGAAGCAAAAAGGAGATATAATGAGAATTAAATGGAAAGATAAGTAGGTATAAGGTATCAAATGGGTGGAAAATAACATGAAAAGAGCACAAGAAGATCATGTTATAAGTGTATCCTAAAAAAGCATGAAGATTGAGGAAGAGTATAAGTCTACAAAGCAAACAAAAGAAATGGTCAAAGCTAAAGAAATGAAGGTACATAAAGAAAATGATTACATAAAATAAGATAAGTGTTTGAAATATTTGTTTTCAAATGTTTTTTATGATGATGTATATGAAGTTTATTCAAGTAATGAAGATATCTTGTATATGGAAATAATTGCATTGATGAATGAGTGTGTAAAAAGATAAGGTGAGAATGAGGAACATCAAAGAGTGATTAAAAATAATTATATGTAGCATGAGGATTTTTATATGAATCTCATAAATAAGGGAGTCTAAATACAAGATAATTAAAAAGGTATACAATAAAATGAAGAGCAATGTGACCAAGATTTGATGAGGATTGTGAAGAGGTGAATGCACTCAAGTTGAAAGAAGAGTTGGAAATGTTAGAATACATGTTCAGCCCATGCAAGGGGATGAAATAAGTTGAATTAAAAAAATAGAAGGCCAAGGATGAACTCTAATAATCATCAATAATGGAGAAATAAAAGGAAGCACAAGGAGTTGTAGAAACAAGATCATATGCAAGAAAGCTAGTTAACAAGCAAATGGACTATGAGGAAGTGAAAAAGGTGAGTTACTCAATTGGTCAAGATAAATCTGAGTTAAAATTTTATAATCATGGATATGTAAATTCAAAAAGGTGTCAAAAAACCTTTTACTATGTTGAGGGTGAATGGAACAAGAATTTGCTCTTGCACAATGAGCAAGGTCATAGGAAAAGGAATCAAAAAGAGGAGAAATGTGAAGTAAAGGTAGATAAAGAGAGTAAAATGGAACATATGATAGATTTTTACATGCATGAATACCATTATATCCTAAGTAATAAGATGATATCATGGTCAAGGAGTAAAATTCACTAAATAAACAAGAATAAACTAAGATTCATGAAGAAGCAAGCCATAAAACCAGTATGAGAAAGAATAATAAGAGTTATTCAGTGGTATTTGAGTATAATTAAATTTAAAGTGAATTATAATAGGTTACATATGTATAAAACGCAAAGGTATAACAATTGGAACACCTCATAGAGGAATAAGATGTAATGACAAAGAAACTACACAAAGCCAAAAGGAAGAAATAAAAGAGTTTGGCAAAGAAAAAAAAGCAAGAAATTAGAATCAAAAACATTTTGAGTATGAAGGACCCTCAGAATTTGAATTTGAAGTCAAATAATAAGTTGTATTATGCAAATATTCTCCCTCCTAGGGAGTATGATGCAGGAACATCAAAATAAGAAGACATCAATTTTATGGTTTTGGTCAATAAGAGTCAAAGTTGGTCAATTGTGGACGTCAATGTGTGAGAGGGACATTTTTAGGTCCATTTATGTTGGTGGAGTATATTTTGATTCATATGGGTGTTTCAAATAGCTTCTAAGAGTTTTCCCTCCAAAATAGGGAATTTGAAAATTTAAATGTTTGCCAAGAGCCTAGGAGAGAATGAACATGGTCTAAGATGGTTAGAGGAGAGAATGATGGTGTAAAGGTAAAATAATACTTTTAAAATGTGTTTTAAGTCATACATGTCTAAGTCATTATATTAATAATTCATGTTTATCTGTATAATCACTAATCCTACATTGAGCTGACAAGAGGAAGTTGTTTTGTAACTAACTAGCTAACCAATGTTAAAGTTGGTGGAAATGAGAAGTGGTAAGATAGTTTTAAGGGGAGAAAGGAGAATATATAAAGAGATATCTCCAAGAGGAGATATGAAAATCAAATAATGGAAATGTCTAAGAAACCCCTCATGAAAAATGGCAAGTCTAGGTTTGGACTATAATGTATTGTTGCTTGATTCAAAAATGAATAAAAGAAAGCTTTGTTGATATATATTCTCCATTTAGTTTGATGTTTGCACCAGGTTTCATGTTATTATTGAGAGGCCTTAGAATCCATGAATCTTGTTGATGTTTTGTAAAGGTGCAATTTTTGAATAGAGGACTATTGTTTACAGTTAAGAAAAGGAACAATGGTGAAGTTGTTACATTGACGCAAGAAGAAGGATGCTCAGTCATCCATAGGAAAGAGTTAATCACTAACAAGTTGAGTACTCCGGTAGTATATTCCTACAAATAAACTATCCTAAGAAATGTTCATATTAAAAGAGAACTTTTCAGACTGTGGTCATAGTCAAATAATGAGAGTAACACTTAGTTCTTAAGATGAAGACTATTAACCTTTGAGATAGTAGTTAGTAAGTAAAACATTTGTTGTAATGTTATTGTTTGAATCCAAATAAGTAATGAAATACAATATACATGTTATAAAGGAGTAAGGGTTTTTTTTTCACAGTTAGTGCCCCATTTGAGTGCATAATCACATTATAAAGTAAGTTAAGACCTATCTCTTACTCTTGTCAAAATATGCCATTGATGTCTATGGTCTTGGAAGGTGGTCTCATCAATAAAGCAAAATTTGAAACCCTTAAAAGATATGTAAGATACTTTAATTTGGTCTAATTCTCCATGTTTTTATTAATAGGCCTATAGGTTACCTTATTATGCATAGTCAAGGTAGAGAGAATGAATATTTATTATATGAATGTATATGTTATTGAATCTAATGATTTGTAGGGATCATGATAGGTGAAAGTTAGTAGTGGAAGTTGGAAAAACCTTCTTGAAGAGTCCCTAAAACTCATTAACATATAAACCCTACAGTTATAGTCCTAAATATGACCCTGAAACCTATGTTATATTGGTTAGGAGAGAGGATATAGAGAAATGAGATGTCTCGCATGTTTTGGAAGGTGGGTGATGTGTAAACAAACCTATGGGAGGTTATTTGGTCTTTTGAAATACTTTAAAACTTAATAAAATGAATTATGTAGGCTCTCAACCTATGTAAGAAGGCAACTAGGGTTTTTAGAGTAAAAACCCCATACGTGGAGTTCTAACCCTTGAAAATTATTGAAACAAGGGTTTGAGATAGGGCTAATTAGGCCTAATGGAGAGATAGATTACAAAGGAAGTGTGATCTAAGTGTGTATTTAGGGAATGAAACTTTACACACACCTCAAAGGAGATATAATATGGTTATAAATGTATTTACATCTTCAAATGAGTAACTAGTTTGATCAAATAAAGGTAAAAGGCACAAAAAAGGCTACAATCCTTAAGAGACCACTGTGAGCCTTGAGTATGGAATTGAAAGGGAAGTGTGATCCAGAGGTTGGAAGAGGTTATATCAGATGTTTTAAGATCACTTAAGATCATTGATGCAAGGATATTGACTCCTTAAGACCTATACCCATATTTCATATTTGAGACCTAAGAGAATAGCCTAACAAGAAGCTAGTGAAAGAAAGAGAGGATGTTTGGGAATGGAATGAATGGTGTGAGTTTGAAAATGAATTTAAGTGTCAAGAGAGAGGTCAATGCTATCAAAAGTGATTCTAAGATACAAATATTGAGTATATAGTGAAGGAGTTTATTAATCCTAATAACCTAGAGAAAGATAGGATTAGAGATGAAACCTTGAAGGTAAAACATAACATTGAATGAGATCTTTCACAAGACTAGAACCAAGAAGGATATTTTGTAGACTTTTCCCCTTACCTCTGCATCACATCTCATTATAAACTAGAGAATGTTCTTGTATCTTTGCTTGAATAATATGAAAATATTTAATTTTTGTTTTGATTTGTTGATATCTTTGTAACATATATTTTTCTATCTTTGCCTTCTGAATATTTCCTTACTTTAATTATTCCTTTTGAATCCTTTCTTGCTCCAAGTTTTATATTTGAATCTATTTTTGATACAGATTATTCTTTAGTACCCATATTTGTTCTTTTTTCACTTATGTTTGAGGAGATGTATTCATAATGTGAATAGGTTGATTGATTGATGTATTGATGATAGGATCATCACTATCATTTAGATATGCAAAAAACTATCATTGATATATGGATTGAGTAGGTTTTATTCTTTAATGAAAAAAAACTATCTGTATGATGCCAATGCATTCTATGATATGCAAAATAATATTTAGATATCCTTATAGCATGTAAAGGAGGTAATTTGATCAACTTGTTTCTAATCATTTCCCTTAAAATTTCACTTGAACTCTTATTATCCTTTTGTATACTTTTGGAATCACTATTTGTAGATGATTTTTCATTCAAGTTATTATTTTGATATGAAACTTTGTTGTGTATAACATTTCTATATAAAGATATAATTGCATAATTAACACTAGCACTTTATGGATTTTTTAATAAGTGATATGCTTTTCCAATAGTGTGATTTTTGAATTGAAATATTAATTTTGATTTTTCAACTCTTTTATTAACTTTATCATAAGGATGATTTGATATTTAAGTGTTTCACAAGAGAAAAATCTAGGTAATTTAGATTGAATGTGCATGCACACACAATCTAGAGAAGATGTGGGAGGTGGATGGGTCTAAGGAAGGATATATTGATTACCTTCATTTAAATCCATATGATGGGCTGCCTTATCCCTTAGAAAAGTGATAGGCTAGACCTAGTTAAATTGATGGTAGTTATCACCCTTCGTAGGGTGAGGAGGAGGAAAAGACTCAATATTATTGAAATAATATTTATAAAGAGATTAAATTTTGATCTTATTTAAAAACACTCTATTTATATTGACCAATTTGGTTACTCCATTTAATTATATCTTTAAAGTTTTTAAGAATTTATGAAAAATAACAAGTATTACCATCTTTTATAATGCAATGAAATAAGTACTAGATGTATCCATATTAAACATGATTGATTCCTTTATAATTAATACACTCTAATTTTTATATTATAATAATTTAGAAATCAAGAAAACATAGGTCAAACTAGGGTTTTACACAAGAATACTCAGAGGTAAAATTCACCAAATGTTTAACCCTAAAATTTATGTATGGGGTATAGGTTAATAATATAGAACTATATTAAGCACAAGGGTGATAAACTAATCTATAATAGGCCAATTAATTGTAAACTCAGATAAATGAATATTATGAATTATAAAACTGAGATATGATAAAGGTAGTATCAAGTTGTAAAATGTTTTATTTATTGTAATACCAAATATAAATGGTACTTAGCTAGGTTTATAGTACATAAGAATATATGGGTTATACATAGGTAGAAGTGTGTGGGATCAATATTCTATAAAATTTGTTATATTATATAATTACTATTTTTATATCCACTAACACTACCATCACCTCTAAACACTACCATCGATGCATGTATCCATGCTATGATGTTACTATCTTGTATGGAATAAAAATTGGATCTCAATGTGACCACCTTAACCATTTTAGGTTTTCTATCACCTTTCAAATAATTCCTTTAGATATAGAATATAAGTTGTTACTTTTTCCTTATTTATCAAACCCTTGCTCTTAACCCTTTTTCACCCTTAGAATGAGTTTTACCAAAAATGGGTTAATGGGCTCAAAGTATCGAGTTAGCCTCAATGAATCATCTATCACTAAACACTCCCTACATAGACAATACTCTAAATAGGGATTGATACTTATGTATCTATCCCCTAGGTGTGGTAGTGTGTGTGAACAATAGTGTAATATGCTATATGTAGATGCATGTTGTGATATAACTTGTAAACTTGACAAATATTGCTCGTGGGATATTTTTTGAATACTTATAATTATTGTTATTATGATTGATAAATAAATAATTATGAGTAGGTAAGAATAAATTAGTTATGTGATTGATGGAATGAATCTTGGTAGGTGATTGCTTGGTATTTTCTAGATGAATAATGAGAAGGCTTAGACTTATATTTATACCACACCTTTTGAAAATATCCCATGATAGGGTTTAATTAAACAAATAGGATAACCCATAGGTTTATAATATTTTTTAATTTGGATGAATTTAAGTGACTCTATACTAGATAGGTATCTTGACACTAGAGTTGATGCTAGTGTCCTTTTATAGCTAGTAATGTCTAAATGGATAGAAAATAGGTATGGAGTTATAACTAATAGTGAATGATATATATCAAGTTTTTAGATTCATGTATCGTATAAGTGGTTGAGTTATCATAATGATAAGGTTTATAATATAATATAAGTAATTATGCATAATAAGATGGTGAATGTAAGCCTTTCGGTAGTGATAAGGTCCAAAATTGAAGGGTAGAGCCCTGATTGGTATTTTCCAATTGTACAAGATTGATATGCTATAAATATTTAGTTTTAGTCTCTAAAATAGGTTGGTATGTATTTTTAAAATAGGTAATGTGAGTTTTTCCCATTTTTGATTACTATAAATGCATATTCAAGTCAATTATTCTATCAATTGAAAATTTCAATATTGAGACAAACTTACTCTATTGCACATTAAGAAAAGCTTCCATATTCTTCCCAAATTTGATTCTAATCATTTTTAAAATCCCTTATCCAAGTCAAGAGCCTATTTTAACCAATTAAAATAAAATCATTATCAAGTATTCAATAAATATATATCAAAAGGAACACAATCACACAAATCACTCTAATTGGGATAACTACATTTAATTGATATATCTATTTAGATTATTGGATACATAGGAAGTGATTAATAATCATGGGGGTGATTGGGGGTTAGCTCAACCCATTACACTCCCTCCTTTCACTTTTCATGTTTTCAGTTATTGATTAGAGTTTCAACTTTGAAGAAGTTATTTTTAGTTCATTCAATGCATTCAAAGGACAATTTTACATGGACAAGTGTGTTTCAAGTAGATGTAGATGACTATGCACTAATTTGTTTGATATTTCATACAAGACATAATAAAATAATAAATGACAATAGTGACAATTGATCATATTCCTTTCTCAACGTTCTTGACCCTAAATAGTTACAATTACTATTTTAGTTTTAAAAATCATAGCTAGATTTGTTTATTAACTCCAACCACTTTTTGATTTTACAAAGTTATATCACAAATAATAAAAAATGAAGTCTTTTATGTTGTTCATATTTATTCTTCTTTAATTTTATTATGCTTTGTCAATTTTAGTACTTTTCCTTAATTTTGTTTGTTTCAAGTTATTTTACAACATTTATTTTCTTTCAAATAATTTTATCTTAATTAGAGTTAATATGCCTATCAATTCAAAATTCTAATAAAACATATTGGTGAATTCACATTTTATTTGAGCATCACTTCAATAAAAAAAATTATATGGTTTAGATAAATTCTTGATATATAACACTAAAAATATCTTATTTCAACCTGGATATAATGTTTGACACTAAAATAACTTTATTTCAACTTCAAATTTAATAGATGACACTAAAAAAACTTTATTTTGACATCATATCTAATATTTGACAAAGAAATCACTTTTTTTACTTTTTATTTTAGTGGAATTTACTAATCTCCATACACAAAAAAATCCTACTATTTATAGCATTTTTAAAAAGTTTTGTTTAAAATATTCTTTCCATGTTATTGTTCTATGCCATATAAAAACCTACATCCCTTATTCATTTAAGGCATAGTTCTAGGTTAAGTGGGGCCCATATTAAGCACATTAAAATCTATTGGACCAATGTTAAAATAGATTATTCTAATGCAAACAATGCTTCCCTTTCTTTTGATGAATAAATTACTCGTGAATATTTTCAAGAAGATAATCACAATGGAAAAGCCAATCAAGATTATCATAATGCATAAGATAATAATGAAGGCTCAAATAAGATGCATATTTATGAATTGAATAGAGTAGATTGTGCATGAGTCTAATGTTTATCCACATTTCAAGAAGGAATTTATCAAATTCCAAAATATATTTTTAAAGTAATTAAAGTAATTTTAGCTTTTAAAAGTGCACAAAATTAAAAACTTGTACATGTTCAATGCACAATAAGAACCACTCTTTTCATATATTAAACTTTGCCATAGGTGTTCATACTTCTACTATTGATACTACATATACACCTTTGGGTTTGGGGGAACACAATGCTTTCAATAGATATCTATGACCATTCCTAACCAAATGACTCATATAGTAACTTTGATAGCTATGCATTCTACCTTACCTACCCTTCCTACTACACAATCTCTTGTGTAAACTATTTTTATTTTGCATGGTAAGGTGATGCAATTAGAGAAAGGTATACTGAAAGCTAGTTAATCAATGGATTAATAATCCTTGTTTCATATTTCATTAAAACCTGATATTTTAATGTATCCTTTGCCTATAGGATTTATGGCTCCTGAAATTATACTATATGAATTTAAAGTAAATTGAGAAGAATATATTATACATTTTCATGTGTCATGTTTAGATTAATATTTTAATGACAAGTTACTAACTAAGTTGTTTCCTAGAATCCTAAAGTATTAAACCTTTTGTTAGTTTTATGATTTACTTGTGCAATCAATCAAAGCATTCAATCCATTAAAATATCATTTTATTAAGCATTTTACTATTGACATTGATGAAAAAATTTATTATGCACAAAATTTTAAGCTTAAGAAATGAACTAATGAGCCTATCAGTGATTATGTAATTTGTTAAAAGAACATACTTTCCAAAATTACTAACACCTTGGTAGATAATGAATTTAAATATATTTTCAAATAAATCTTACTTTCACCTTTGCATGAGTCAATTATTTTTAAGAAATTCAAATCATTTGAGGAACTTTGTCACACCATATGGTAAAGAGAATTCAAACTCATCACTTTGAACAAGTTTAAATATGTACCTAGATGCACTTCAAATTCCACAATGAAGTTTCAAATCAAACCATTTTAGAAATATAATCCAAAAAAATACTAAATCTAATGAAAAGATCATGGTTTATGTTATATCTCAACCTTCCAACATGATTTTTTTATCGAAAAAACCAAGTAGACAATTTTATATATTATCACAACTAGCTCATAATTTTTTACAAAATCTACTTGAGTGTAATATTATTACTATAACTCCACCATTAAAGGTTGATATGAGTTGACCTCAAATTAAATCATTCAATAGAAATGTATATTATGATAATAATTTATATTTTGATTACCATAGATGCATTAGTAATTTACTAATAAATGTTTCAAGCTCAAACATCTTATTCAATATATTATTAATAACAATGTCATTGGGCTAGGTACCCCTACAAAGAAAACTAAGTCTCAATAGAAAAAAAATTCTAAATTGAAGGTTTTCAGTGAGCCATTTCTAAATCATGATTCAAATAAGGATAATTTCATAGTGCATCATACCTAAAATGCATATGATCAACCATTATATGGAATTATTGGCATAATTATTCAAATCTCTCAACCATGTCCTATGATCACCTTTGATCATAATGAGATAGTAGATGATGAATCTAATTTTCATGTTTTATGTATACGAGCATATATTGATCAACAACCCATTTCTAATATAATAATTGATAATGGATCAATTGAGAATGCATATAAAATGTATTCATGGGGGAATGCAAGCACCAAACCATTCAAACAAATATATGTGATGAATAAACAAGAACTAAATTTTATTTTCTATTGATCAATTAGTTTGAAATTGTTTCATGGTTATTCTATTTTAGTATTATATTAAGAGAATGGATTTCTAAAGAAACATAATAAAGGTTGATATAATTGGGCACTAAGAATGGATTCATAGGTTATAATGACAACAACCTTTAGGGTATAATTTTTTTTAAATGTAATATAATAGGTTGTTGCGTAGTTGTTGAATAGTGTATTGAATAGTTTCCTTGATCATGTTCAAATTATTGTACTAGAGTTATGCACTTTGTATGTGTGTGTGTGTGTGTGTGTGTGTGTGTGTGTGTGTGTGTGTGTGTGTGTGTGTGTGTGTGTGTGTGTGTGTGTGTGTGTGTGTGTGTGTGTGTGTGTGTGTGTGTGTATGTATGTATGTATATATATATATATATATATATATATATATATATATATATATGATCAATGTTCTAGTTCTTAAAAATACATGTAATGGAGATTCAATAGGGTTCTTAATATGATTTCCATATGTTTTATTCTACATTTTATAGAATTCTATGAATAAGAATGTATTTTAAATGTGTTTATTTTGTTAGAGCTCTATTAGAGTATAATTAGACATGATTGTTGCACAATGACATTGTCCTATATTAAATATCTACAATATTAATCTAAATGTTGTAAATATGTATCTATCTATAAATTTCTATAATCTATTCTCTAAATCATAGAGCTATCTTATAATTATCATGTTCTACTGAAACCCTGGGAACCACTGCTAATAATGGTGTGGTTGGCATGGAACATTTTTAGACAAGGAGATGCTTCAATTATTACCTAGTTAGAGAGATGTGGAAATCTAGTTTTAGTAGAAGATTTATAATTTGATAGAGGGATAAGCACAAAGGATAGTGTGTGCTATAAAATAAATTGTATAAGAACATATCTATAGTGAAATTTATGAAATATTTTGGTGTGAACTTCCTAAACTATTAGCTACTTGGTTGGCTCAATTGGAATATCACTTTATTTGATTTAGAGCTATGGATTTTATTGCATGGACTAAAGAGAAGAAATAGTGGCTTCAAAATTTGGACACTAGTTGGACTCATGTGATCGATCACTATAACTACTACCATTGATGGATACATAGCCAAATTTGTAATATAAGGGTATATAGCCTTTAAAGTGGAAAATGATCTATTTATTAAAGGAATTAGAGGTAATTTTTTGGAGTGACTCCCTCTATTGACTAAGATCTTATATATAGAAAAGGCTATGGTGCCTATTCATTCCAACATAGAGTAGTCACTTTGGGCACCATGGGATGTGTGTGATAGAAGGGTGAATGGTGAGAATATAATATGTAGGAATTGAACCTAATTCTAGAATGGATAACCAAGAGGAGAAAAATTAGAAGAAGACTCTAGAGTTAGAAAGAGAGCTGCAATAACATAAATAGTGGAATAAACTAAGTGAGACCCAAGAAATGGTGAGTAAGAGGAGTTATATTAGAATAGAAGACAAGAGTGAGAGGGAAAGAAGGGAAGATGAGTGAGGTGATGAGAGGATTAAGGAATTCAGACACATTATAAAGAGATAAATAAAAGGAAATGAGGACCAAGTGAGAGAAGAAAAAAATAGTGTAGAAGTAGATCAGGTAATTAGGAGTTCACAAACCTATAGAAGGGTATTCCATGGATAAGAAAATGTATTTCCATATAGTTGAAAACATATCATTGATTCAAGTTCTAAGAAACATGTTGTTGGAGGTAAAAAAAACATTCACCATGGGAGCACACATCCCCCAATCCTATTTTTTCAAATTTTTAACAAATATAATACAACTTTGGAATATAAGGACAAGCAAGGACCATTCACAAAATAAATTAAACAAAAAGGTATCAAGGTATAGAAAGCATCACATCATGAAGTTTCATGTAGTTTTACTAAACAACAAAAGAAGAATATACAAACATTAGTATTGATAGAGACCAAACACATGATTCTTGTGAAAACAAAGGAGTTCATCACATAGATTGAAATATTAGAACATAAGGAATAGAATGCATATACATCTCAGTTTAAGTCATCACCAAGATGAGTGGGAATACAATAGGTGTCAAAATCTTAGGTATTTCCCTCTATCATACCAAATAAATACATACCAATTGTTTAATAATTGACTATGATACTTGTGAAAAACATCAGTATGGTAGCTTAATTGGGAGACTTTATCAATATGTCCCTTATGATGGGTTTGCATACCTAAAACAATACTTGCTCGCCTACAACATGAAGTGACAGGCCAAAGGAATTATTGATGATGTGACAAATTAGTGAAAATTGATTGGAGTTTTGTTCAATATCACACTATAATTCATATTTTGTAGAGATGTTAATACCGTTGATATATAGTAGGTAAAGAATATGCTTATCATGTAATTCAAGATCAAGGATTGTTATAGTCAAAGCATATAGGATCTAAAAGAAATTTGCTAGGGATCCAAAGAGACCATATTTGAATATGATCCAAGATTATCTATTTTTATAAGTAAGGTAGAGTTTGATTTATAATATATATATACAAATCATCTTTTTTTCAAAAGGTCTACAAACAAGGATATGATTCATCATCACACAAACATAATTCAACACTAAGGGAGATGAAAGAGCAACTATGATAAAGGTTGAGAAGATAGAAGACTATGGTGATGCCTCGACCTCAACTTAAAAAATAGATAACACTCTAAAAACACTCCTGAGAAGGATGGATTAGTATAAAGAGGGAGGGGATAAGTAAAAGTCAGGTCTATGGTGTAGAGAGTGTGGCAAGGAAGGGCATCATATAAATAAATTAACAAAAATCAAAATAGAGCTCTATGGAATATGTAGAGTGGTAAGACATGAAAAATCACACTATAATTTTATAAAATAGTATGTAAATAATCTATAGAATCTATATTGTAACTTATGTAAGTCACTTAATCATGATTAGAAGAGTTGTAGATCTCTTTAGGAACTAAAGGACATTAAAAATAATGTGTTTATGGTTTCTACACTGAAAACAACTACTACAACTCAAATAATTCCCAAACCATAATTTAATATGATAAGTGCATCATAGTCAGGTGTTCCATGAGTTCCAAAGGCACCTCAAACCCTACCATTAGGTATGGTAAGTTGGACACCACCATCATAGACGTGGACATCTCCATCCCAGAATTGGAAAACTCAAATTCACTAGGCATAAAAACCAACTTCGATGCCATCAATTCCTCAGTATCAATATGGTGGGTATGATGGCCTAAAAAAACAAGGGTGGAATGCATAAAATTCTCTTGGGATATTTGTGCCATAATAATCAAATTATTGGGGATTTTAATGAAATAGAGGAGGATACAAAAGAGGCTATAGGGGAGGATACTAAGGTGGACCATAAGGATGAATGGGAAATAATTCTTAATGACCTATAATATAATGTTATCTATGTAGAGAATTTCATCATTTACAAATAAATTATCCATAAAATACTAAGCAATAATCCTACTATGACTAATATAGGGTTTCAGAGTGACATGATATAAACTATTGTCTAGTTTTGGAGAAACAATGAGAAGTGAAGGCAGTCAGGAATGTGAATATGGTTAATACACAACCTTGGGAAGATGTTATGATGCAATAAATCATGCACCAAAAACATGTAGAATAAATACTACCACCTCTATATATACTATAATATCACATGATAATTAAGGCTTGACAAGACAAGTATCCTAAACTAATCACTGAGAAAGGCCTAATGTGGGAAGCTGTGCAGATTCTAAAAACAATCTAATAATAAGAGACTACTAAAGATGATGTTGTGGATATGGATTCATAAATGTATGGACATATAGTGTGAATTATATGATACTATGGTGTTATAACTACCTTGATAGACTTAATGAAGTTACTCATCACATTTTAAAATGAATACATCTCACTAAAATATCACCAACCTGCTCCATAATTTATTAAAATACACATAGAAAGGTTAGCAATGAATAGACAGAATGACATGGTATGTTAATGCTAATAAACCTTGGGATATTGATTCTAAGATGGATATTGAATTGACAAGGTATGAAATACCCAATGTAATATTTGATTTTTGTAGCACTATTAATATGATTCTAAGATCAACATAGGTAGATATTGGATGACTTGCATTAAGCTATAACCCTATAAATCTCAGTCTAGTGGAATATGGATAGGTTGAACCTATTGGTCACCTATAAGACATGGAGATAAAAGTTGCATAGTTGAGTTTGTAGGGTGACTTTGAAGTCATTAACATGAAGATGGATGAGACTCACTACTTGACATCGATAGGCAATAAGTGGGCATATGATAGCTACGTGACCATCAAAATAGGTTTGAGTCAATTAAAATCACATCAAGGAGATAAAATAATTATAATTCCCTTGAATAAATGTGGACAAATGCCATATTACATCCCCAAAGAACCTAATTCACCATATGTTTGTTGAGAAACCATCTAGATAAAAATGAGTGTAGAAGACAAATAATGATCTCTACAATCTATTGAAGGTATATTTCATTATGATAGCTCCATCCCACACATAAAATTTATATGCAAGGAAAAATTACTTTTCAAACCTATGTTAAATCACATAGGGATCTCACAACTAAAAATGGAGGATGTGAGATCTATGTCTGTAAGGTCACCAACTTAGTTTGACATATATTTTATCTACCAAGATGGACATATGGGCAAATTTTACATAAAAACAACTCTAGAAGGCATCCTACCTTGAGATATAAATTCTTTAATGAGTGGGAATTATGATATACACATTCTCAATTGGGTCAAGGGAGATCGTGAGATACATCCTATGTGGATAGTTTTTATAATAAAATGTCAAATACCTCACTATTTTTCCATTAAAGATGTCAACTAGTTTATTCTATGATTTCAACAAAATGTACTATGTTGATCAAAGGGTGATCTCTCTAAATTACATAATAAAAGGGATTATTTTGAACTAGTGGCTAGTTTACTGTGATGAGAAGTTATGCTAGGATGAAGCCTACAAAATACTTGTAGCATAATATCAATCACCAAATGTTGTCAGAAAATACTATCCATTATTTAAATAAGGATACTATTTGGAGCTTCATATTTGAAGATGCATTAAAGTTTAAACTACTAAAGCTATGGCTATAAATTATTGGGTGCATGTTTTCTTATATACATTAGACATCTTACCAACTACTTAGTACATACATCAGGAGTGTAGGTGAAAGTCAAAGCATTAGGAACAGGTCCAATGTGACTTCAATCAAACATTCATCTTCTAAGATGATAACCCCTTGATGCATAAAGCATTAAAATAATTAAAAATCATTTTATTTCATGGGTGGGTTGAGGACTTAGAAAGTATGGGTGAGTCATATTTGTAATAAAATATAGCCTATGACTTGAATGAAGCCTTAAGGATTTACAAAATAGAAAAAGGGAAAGAGTAAATCCTAGTCCAACCTTGCCATAAAATATAATATCATGATGATGAGACATCTAATTAGGAAAAATAGGATGAAATGGATTTAGCTGATATATTGAAATTAAATAAGATCTTTAGCCACTTCTAGACCTAGTTGTAAAGTAGACAGAAGAAGAAAGGTTGAGACATATTAACATCCAAAAATGATAACCCTAATGAATTCTATGTGACTCCATCCCTAAGGGAAAAAGTAACATTTATCAATAACTTTTGAAGGAACATGTGGGAAACATTAGGATAAAATTTGTCCCCAAGTTAAACCATATTGGATATTATTGGTCTCAGTAAGACATATTAGAAGTTATGTAACTCTTAAGGGATTACCAAGATGTATTCCCAATAAAATTTATAAAGGTTAAAGGTGTAAATCCATCCTTAGGGGAAATGCACATTAAACTAAAGGAGTGCACATCTTTAATTAAGAAAAGGCCTTATTTCTTGAATCCAAATATGAAGCTTAAAGTGAAAGGAGAGTTAGACCACATGCATGAAGTGGTATTATATTCCCTATACATAAAGTTTATTGGGTTAACCCCATGGTCATACAACCAAAGAATACTGGTGAGATTTAAGTTTATAATGACTATCAAATATTGAATGAGGCATGCATTAATGATTAATTTCCTATCCCATTCATTTTTTAAGTTGTAGAAGCGGTCACAGGCCATGAAGTGTATTAATTCATAGATGGTTTTAGTGGATACCATCAGATCTCAATTATAGAAGAAGATATATTTTATAGACTACTTTCACAACCAAATGGGGTTCCTTTACATATAAGGTAATGTCATTTAGTTTTAACAATGCACATATGGTTTTTTATAGAGCTGTATTCACTGTATTTAAAGATTTTATCCATGAATTTTTACAAGTATATTTGGATGATTAGGAAGTATTTTCTTTGTTTAGAAATCATATGTCTGAACTTATATTTATTTTTGAGAGATGTAGAGCACTTTGAATAGTGTTAAATTTAAATAAATGTTTGTATTTTACACCCTTTGAGGTTTTTTTAGGTCATGTAGTTTGTAGTAAGGGTATCTTGGTAGATCAAGCCAGTAAAATAGTAATTATGGGAATGCCACCATTTAAAATTTTGATAGAGGTGAGATATTTCTTTAACATACAAAATACTAAAGGAAATTCATTAAGGTGTATATAGTTATTGTTAGAGCATTTAATCCTAAGTTATATTATTAACCCTTAGCCTTGGTAAAGTTATTAAATAATAATATATTATTTATTAACATGAGGTGAAAACCTCATGAAAATAAAGAATAAAGTTATAATTATTTAATGAGTTATCAAATTTTAATTAAATGACTTTATCGGGATGGATGGACCTGTTATTTTTATAATGGTCACCTCCCTTAGAATTTCACTATAAAACATGGTTTTACCCCTATTAAAAAAATGAAGGGTTGGTAACTATCATTTTGTTAAAAGCTTGTCACAAGGGAGGTCTTGTGTTCAGATCCCCCCTAGTTTTATTTTTTTATTTTTTACTTTTTTGAAATTTTGTTCAAATTAACTTCAAATTAAATTAATTTGGATTTAAAACCTTGGTTTTTGTGTTATGTTTCACGCATTCAAAACCCTAGGTAAACCTATTGACCTTCATGTGACATTTGATCTAGTCAAAACCTAGGCAAGCATAGCCATATAACCAGTCAATCTTAAGGTTTTGGCATGTCTCAGACATAATGAAGCAGTCCATTTTTTGTGTTGAAGCCTTATATTATTGTTTTTAGATATTTTTTAATAATAGTGCCTATGTGGTCATTTTGAGTGTGACTCTTTTGACACTTAGATTTATGGATTTTAAATTCAATTTTTTACATTATTTAACATCTAAATTATGTAATTAAATATATTTCTACTTATGATTTAAATTATTTTATAAATTAAGTTAAATTCACATTAAAATTCATTGTAAGCATTTGTTTATTGTCTCATTTAAAGGGAAGCTATGGCTTCACCTCTTTTTTCCTTAGATAAATCTCAAATGCTTAATGGAAATAATTAAAATATATGTAAAATTCATGTTAAAGCTAAATTTACGGCCTATAAATTATGAAAGATTATTATTGGGACTAGAAAAGACCCTTCTAGATGACATGTAACCCTTAAGCTTACCAATGCAATTCAAAAAAAATCTCAAGAAGCTATGTTCATTATCTTGAGGAGTGTTAAGAATGAATTCCTTCTCCACATTGGTAATCAAGAGTCTCCTAACGATGCTTGGAAACTCCTTGAATATATGCATGAAGGAACTCACCTTTCAAATATCATTAAATTAATCCTTGAATTTCTAATTACACCTATGAAGGGTGATGAAAAAGTTGTTAATTGTCATGATAAAATTAAAAACATTAAAACTTAGTTAGATGGATGTAATTTTAATTTGATTCAATATTAGTTGCTTTATTTTATCATTTAATTAAATATTCATGAAAAGTATAGAAATTTCATTTCAATTTTGAATTCTAAGTTTCAAACTGAGCAAGATATCCCTGATCTTACCACTTTGTCTTCTCTCCTAATTCAAAAAGATCAAGTTATGAAAATTTTTTATTCTAAATAAAATGCTACTCAATCACTTCACACATTAAATAATGTTTTTGATAATACTAAAAACTATAAATATAACTCTAATTCTGCTAAATATAAATATGGGAATAAGAAATCTAGTAATAAGAATCATACACCTAAGTTTAATGGAAATTATAATCTATATGGTAAATTTGGTCATAGAAGGGAAACCTATTATAAAAATAAGGATAGAATTAATAATCAAAATTTTAAAAATAACAAAAGGAAGAAAACTAATCAAAATAAGTGGAAGATTCAAAACCCTAATCAAAATAACAATCAAGATTCAAATGTTATTGACTAATATGTTATTTTATGTGCTTCAAATGAGAATGAATGGATTTTAGATAGTGGTGCATCACACCATATGACATGCTTATCTGATATTTTATGTGATTCTAGAGATATCTCTGAAATAATTTACTTAGGAGATAATTATTTTTTAGAAGCAACTAAATAGGGAAAATAAAAATTTTCAAATATTGTTATTAATAATGTTTTCTATGTACCTAAGATTAAAAAGAATTTGATATCTTATTCTCAACTTAATAATGATAATTTAATTATAAGATTATTTAAAGATAGTTGGTCCATTAGAAATCAATCTGGTTGCTTGATTGTTGAAGGTATTCAAAATAATAGTTTATATATCTTCTCTCATTTTTTCATCATGTTTAATTTCATTTCATAATAAGAATGAATATCAATTATGGAATGAAAGATTAGGACATATTAATTTTATAATTTTATATGATATGTCTGTGAATAATCTTTTTATTAGACTTCCTTGTATCCCCTCTCATAATGAAACTTGTGAGGGTTGTTTACGTGGTAAACAACATACTAACCCCTTTCACAAGAATCATAATGCAAATTCCTCTCATCCTTTAGATCTAATTCATAGTGATGTTATAGGACCTCTTAAATTTTCATCCTTTAATGGTTCGTTATATACTATTACATTTATTGATGATTACACTAGAATGAACTAATCTTATTTCATTAAAAGGAAATATGATGTTTTGTCTAAGTTTAAAGAATCTAAAGCTTATGTTGAAAATACGTTTGATTTTTCTATTAAGAGATTAAGAACTGATAATGGTAGCGAATATGTTAGTAAATAATTTAATTCTTTTTAAATTAGTTGTAGTATTCAAAGAGAACTAATAAATCTCTATTCCCCTCAACAAAATGCTATTCCTAAAAGTAAAAACCGCACCATCATAGAAATGGCTACGACTATGTTTTTTTTTTTTTTAAATAAAGGGTAAAAATATATTAATAAAAGAACAAGAGCATTACAAGAAGAATGGGGGACTGAAATCCCCAAAGGAAAATAACAAGCATAGAAAACCTAGGGGCGAACCCACCTATATGTTGATATGAGCCTTCCTATCTTCCTCCAAAATACGTTCCAAATCAAAGCGAAGCTCCAAGGAGAGAGACTCCTAATCCTCAAAATTACCACCATATAAATGCTAAGATGCCCATTTTGCCAAATGATCCACTTCCCTATTCCATTCACGAGGAATATGAACAAACCTAATGGTATCCATGAGTGAACTAATCCTCAAAATTTGATGCACAATCCTAGCCAATTTCCAATTGACATCTAGCACTTTCCTCTTAACAAGCAGGTTGATCACGACTTGAGAATCTAATTCACAAATGATCCTATGCCAACACAATGCTTGAGCCTTCTCAATAGCATAGAGAATAGCCTAGCCTTCCATCATGTTGTTGGTTTGTGTCCCCTCATGGATTGTAAAGAGAAAAATCACCATACCTTCAGAGTCCCTGGCTATCCCACCAATACCCGCAAGGCCGGGATTGCCCTTGGAAGAGTCATCCATATTGATCTTGAGAAACCCATTAGGAGGGTACTACCACTGACCATCCCTATGATTCTTATCTTTGCCCTATTGACCTCTCCTGAAATAAGCTGAATTACCTACAAATCACTAGAATCCTAGGTGTGCCACCACCTCAGCATCTTGTTTGGATAAAGGGAGACAAACCTCACTCTTAGCCTGCACAGTCTCCTGAATCATCCCTATGAATTTTTGCCATACTTGTTGTACCATAATCCTCTCATTTTAGAATATCTACCTATTTCTCTCCAACCAGAGCTGCCACAACAAAAATATGGGTCCCCCTAACCAAACATTATACAGAAAAGCCATCCTTGAGGGGGGTTCTCCATGCGACTCCAAAAATCGACCAAGGATGAAACATGGAAATAGGGGCACTACCATACGTCCTTCACATTTTGATATGAGGATGAGATAAGTCACATTTGAAGCCTTAAGCATTTGCTTATTCCACTGAGATTCTTGAACAATAGCTAAAAGATCTAGTTTGATAATATCCCAAAATTCTTGATAAAATTCAACTGAGAAGTCATCAAGACCAGCTGATTTCCCCTTTTTCATTTGGAAAATAGTTTCCTCAAGCTCCCCAAGTGTGATATCCTTCATTAAATTCTCATTCATTTCACACATCACCAGAGGCAGAATGTAGTAGAGAACCTATGCTTCTTTTGATAATTCCTCATTCGCATCTTCCCTAAAAAGAGTAGAGAAATACTGCACCACCTCTTCTGACATTGCAAGAAAGGAATTAAGCCGCTCACCTCTTACATTGACCAGGACCAAGATAGAGTTGCCGTGCCTCCTGGATTTGGATGATTGAAAGAAAAAAGAATTATTTATTTCACCTTCTTGGAGCCATTCTATCCAAGCTTTTTTCTTCCAAAACACTTCCTCCCATAGCTCACATTCCTCCAAGTCTTTCACAACCTAAGCTTCATCTTGAAGTAAGATTTCAGTCAATCCTTCCTCCCTAATTATTCTTATGATACCATCAATCTTAGCCTGCGCATCAGCCTTAGCATGAAAAATATTACCAAAGCTTTGATGATTCCATTGTTTAAGCTTATACTTCACAAACTATAGTGATTTAGAAAAAATATACATCGCCATACCATGGACAGGCCTACCCGACCTCCACCAGTTGGCCACACATTTGAATAATGACTAATCTCATAGCCACATGATTTGAATTTGAAGGAAGGAGAGTGAGGTTAGTACTTTGAAACACTGTTTAGCTTAATAGGCAAATGATTCGATCCTCTCTAGTCTAAAATTTCAGACCCTATACACCACATACCATCGACCCAGTAGCAAGAAACCAAAAAATGATCTAGTCTCTTAGCAATGCAATGTTGGCCAGTCCTCTGATTGCTCCAAGTAAACTGTTTGTTATTGGGCTGAATGTTAACTAAATTCAAAACTTCAATGTAATTTTGCATAATCAAAGCTGAGGGGTCAATATTTGTCATACCACCACATTTCTTAGTCAAATCCAAAATAGCATTAAAATCTCTAGCCATAATCCAAGGTTGGAGGGGAGCCAAGCTATGGACAAAACTAATGTGGCCCCATAAGGATTGTTTACCCTGCCAGTCAGTAGGGGCATAGACATTGGATAGAAGAATGACTTCCCCCATCTCAAAGCTGGAAGCCATCATAGTCAAGGAAAACTTAGAGAAAAACCATCCTATGAGGTTGATCTTGCAGGGGTTCCAAAGGCAAGCTAATCCTCCTGAAGATCCAATAGCCCCAATACATTGACAGTCCCCTTGTCTCCACAACTTAAGTGCTAATCTGGGCATAGCATCTACTGAAAGCTTAGTCTCTTTCAAAAAAAGGACATCAAGTCTTTGACTTCTAATCAAGTTGTGAACATCATTTTGTCTAGGGCTGTTGTTCAAACCCCTTACATTCTAGGATAGTACAATCATTTCAAAGGATTTAGAAAGTGAGCATCTAGAGTCTTCACTGACCCCGACAACACCAAAGTCTCTCCCATTAGTTTCAACTTTTCCAAGTCTTTTTTCTTACCAAGCTTAACTGATTTCTCCCCCCACCCTTCTTAAGGTCTTTTTGCAAAAGTCCCAAGTGAGGAGAAGATTTACTACTCCTTGCTACTCCTAATTCTCTAGATTTCCCTATTAAAGATAAATCTCCATCTTCTTTAGAGGGAATAGCTAAGGAAGTCGTAACATCTGATATCAACATCTACTATTCCATATCTATGTGCCCATCCCCAATATCCTATGATTCAGTTAAATCAACTGAAACATTATTCTCCTGGGTTGGGCCCTCAATCTACTGATCCAAAATCATCAACCCTGGGTTCACCTCCTATTGGTTAAGGTCATCAAGAATTTCATATCTGTTAAGTGAGCCATCTACCTGTCTTTCCTTTAAAGACCATTTTTGACCCCTGATTCTATATCACCCTTTAATTGGGATAAAACCATCAGTTTCTGGTGCCTCACCTAGAATCAAGCGCTTCCCTTTGTCAGCTCTAGGTGGATTGCGAGCAGGTTAAGTAGGCTAAGATTCAAAGGTTTTAGATTTAGGACACCATCATTGCAAGTGACCATAAGCATGACAAAGATGATATCAAAAAGGAAGAGTTTCATAATCCAATTGTTATACCCAGGAAAAGGGTCCCGCACTCATTTCAACAGCATCAGGTATTGGCTTACTAAGATCAATTTCAATGCAAATGTGGGCATAAGTCATTACCTTTTTCCCAAGGATTGACAATGATGAACTAACTAGCCTTCCCAGGAGGGATGCAAGCAATTATAGGGTATCTTCATGATAGCATTCCACTAGAAAGTGAGGCAGCCACACCCACACTGAAACATGGTTTGGCAATTCCTTTAAAGGTATAAAACCAACATGCCATAGCTTGATAAATATCCCCACTTGATTGTGAAAGTATGGACCTCCAGCAAAGACTCTGCTACAGTTAGTCAAGCAAGTAAAAGTGACCATAAAATAATTGTTGGCTAACATTGTGATATCTATTTCTCCTTCTAGAGCCCATGTCCTCTGAGCCCACACTTCCAAGAACTGGAGTGAAGTCCTGAGCCCCAAAAACTTTTAATATAGAGAATGATTTGTATAATATTTGATATCCTTATCAATCATGTCCATAGGTATGACCAATTTGGGCCTTTCCTTGCATCTTTCCAGGCATCCATTGACCTTGGAAAGTCTCATGCTAGTTGGCTCTTCAGTATCACATGGACCTAGAAATAGTGTGGGGAAAACCATTCCAGCACTCCTCAGGCTTTGGGCCAATTACTTCACTCCCTAGGCTAACTATTGCACTCCCAGTGCTGCCTTATAGCTTTGACCTGTGCTCTCCCCCTTCACGCCCTCCTTCCCCCGTGCGCCTTCTTGCTCTCTTTCTGCCATCAAACCCTATCAAAATATTCTTTATATTCATCTAATGGCTATGACTATGTTACAATCTATAAAAGTTACTATTTTTTTATGGGCCAAAGCCATGAACACTATTGTTCATATTCTAAATAAAGCCCCTACCAAAGCCTTGCACCTTTCTATCCCTTTAGAAATATGGACTAAGAATAAACCTAGTGTGGCTCATCTTAAGATATTTGGTAGTCCTGCTTCTATCTTTGTCCCTAAAGTTAAGAGGAAGAAGCTTGACCCCACTTCCCATTCTTATCCTCATCAATGTTCTTCTATTGATGAACTTTACTCTTATGTTTCTTCTTGTGATGAAACGGATGCCCTTGAGGAAGTTGATCTAGTTATGGATAAGCTATAGTCTGAAGAACCCTTTGAGTTTCATGTTCAATATAAAATACCTAAATGGATAGAATCCCTAACTCAATATTTTAATATTGATAACCTTAATAAATTAATTATAAGTCAACATTCTTATCATTCATTAATGACTATGTATGAATGTGGACCTCAATCCTTTGAGGAAGCTACTCAAGATGATAGATGGAATGTTATTATGTAAACTAAGTATAATGCCTTAATTAAAAATTAGACTTGGGACCTTGTCCCTCCTCCATCTAAAAGGCATATTGTTAGTTTTAGGTGGTTGTATAAGATTAAATATAATTCAATTAATAAAATTGACAAATTTAAAGATAGATTAGTTGCTTGTGGGTTTATTCAAAAACCTAAGATTGACTATGTTGAAACCTTTGCTCTTGTAGAAAAAATGAATATTATTAGAATTCTTATTACTCTTGTAGCCCAAAATGGTTGGGTTATCCACCAAATGGATGTCAAAAATGCATTTTTAAATGGTGATTTAGAAGAAGAAATTTATATGACTTAGCTTAAAGGTTTCACTGATCTTAACAAAGAATATTATATATGCAAGTTAAAAAAATGTTTTTATGGCTTAAAACAAGTTCCTCGAGCTTGGTATTCTAAAATTAATTCTTTTTTCAAAGAATTGGGTTTTTCTAACTGTTATTTAGATAATGATCTCTTTGTTTAAATTAAAAATGATCATTTGATTAAAATTGTATTATATGTTGATTACTGACAATCCAACTAGTTTAATTTATAAATATAAGGATAAACTAAGTCAAATGTTTGAAATAACTGATTTAGGCATTCTACATTATTTTTTAGGAATGACCATATTTTAGGATAAAAATTCAATTATTGTATCATAATCTCAGTATGCACATAACCTTTTTGTTAATTTTAACATGCTTGATTGTAAATCTTCTTCTAATCCTATTGAAGTTGGTATTAAACTTAATCCTAAACCTGCATGTGAAAAAATAACCCTAATTTGTATAGATAGCTTATTGAAAGTTTGATTTATCTAACCATTACTAGGTTAGATATTTCATATGTTATTAGTGTTGCTTCTAGATTTATGTAGGATCCATATTTGGATCATTAGAAATTAGTTAAATGAATTTTTTGTCATATCAAAGGAATAATTAATTTTGGTTTATTTTATTTTTTTATTGATAATATTAATTTATATGGTTATTATGATGCTGATCATGTTGGTGACACTTTAGATCACAAATCTACTTCTAGATATGTGTTTAAGTTTGGTATAGGTGTTATTAGTTATAGCAGCAAGAAGCAACCTACTATCTCTCTTTTTTCTATGGAAGCTAAGTACAAAAGTGTTATGGAAGCTACTAAAGAAGCCATATGGCTATCAATGTTATTGGAAGAACATTATTTATATGTTTCTCAAAATACCATCCTTCATTTTGATAACCAAAGTTGTATAGCTCGAGCAAAAAATCTAGTGCAATACCAAAAATCTACTTTTATCTAAGAGAAAGTCCTCAATGGTAATATTAATCTATAGTTTTATCCTACGGATGAACAAGTAGAAGATATATTCACAAAACCACTTAGTGCTAGCAAGTTTTATCAATTTTATGCAATGTTAGGCTTCTCAGAGTTGCCATTGAGGGGGAGTGTGCATGACAATGCCACTTCCTAATGGCCATGTGTTTCTTCTCCTTTGCTATACTTATTCTCATTGTAAAGCATTGTAAAATTTATATGTAAGTTATGTGATTTAAGTAAAATTTGTGTGGAAGTTTTACTTGTGTACCCCAATACATTTAAAAGCATAATTTGTAATGAAGCTCCTTATATTATAAAATGCTCCAAATATGCTTACTGATTATTCATGAGAAACAATGAGATATAATCTCACAATCATGCTAACCTAAACTTATTTTTGAGTAGTTTATGTATTATAATTCCTTTTGTTTCAAAAGGTGACTTTTGGCATGATGAAATTTTTTAAATCTTTCAAATTTTGTATATAGTATAATTCCTTTATAAGGTGACTATGACATTTATGCCCACTTAACATTAGGGGGAGTGTTAGAGCATTTAATCCTCAATGGGCTTATTGACCCTTAGCCTTAGTAAAGTTATTAAATAATAATAATATGTTATTTATTAACATGAGGTGAAAACCTCATGAAAATAAATAATAAAATTATAATTATTTAATGAGTTACCAGAATTTAATTAAATGACTTTATCAGGATGGATGGACCCATTATTTTTACAATGGTCACCTCCATTGAAATTTCACTATAAAATAGGGTTTTACCCTTATTTTGAATACACATCTGAATATAAATTATTTTTATCATATTCAACCTATGAGTTTTATGAAGGCCATTCTGTGAAGAAGTGAGAAGGTAGAAGAATTTGTATTGGGGTATTGTTTCTCAATTATTGAATATCACTCATGGGTTTTTAACCTTCTGGAGGTTTTCTCACTTTGAAATATTTGTGTCATTTGTCTCATATGCTTTGCCTATTCATTTACACTTCTAGATCTCATCTTTTGTGTGTGTGTGTGTGTGTAAATATATATATATATATATATATATATATATATATATATATATATATATATATATATATACACACACACACACATGAAAAATTTTAGTTATATCTTCCTCCTTAGAAAAGTTGTTGCAGAAAGGAACATAGTTCATATGGATAAAGGAATACCAAGTAGAATTTATTGATTTAAAATGAATATTGTTGACTACACCAATTTTGATGTTTAAAGATTTGAGTAAGTCATTATATGTGTATGTGGAGGCATCTAGACTCATAGTCAGAGCTATGTTGGCATGACTAGGAGAAGGTGGATTGGATCATCCAATCTATTTCATAAGTAGAAAATTAACCACTACTAAAAATAATTATACTAGAATTGAATAAGAGGCCCTGGAAATAATGTTCACACTTCAAAATTTCCACCATTATCTATTTCCCACACCTTTTAAGTTGTTCATTGATTATCAAGCACTATGATACCTAGTTAATAAACATTTACTAGGAGAATGCATCTCATAATGGCTAATGTTATTCCAAGAGTTCTAGTTTAATTTCATTGTCAAATCAGGTTGATAGAATGTGGGTCTAGACCATTTGAGTCTACTCTAAAATGGTGAAGAACCAGAGCAAATCCAAGATGAGCCCCTAAATTCACATTTATTCTGTGTCTATGATTCCTGAACAATTAGAATAAATTGCATAGTTCCTAGAATAAGGGACATTCCTAGAGCACTATATAGAAAGGTATAAGAATTATCTCATTACCAAGGTCCTTACATACAACATTAATTATGGATTCTTTCAATATTTAGGCAAGAATGAGGTGTTATGTAGAGTTGCACTAGAGCATGAGCAACCTTAAATAATAAAGAGGTGCATTAGGGGATAGTTGGAGGTCACTTCACAGGAGATGATACTAAGAGAAAAGTTTTACTTAGTGGTCTATGGTGGCCCTACTTATTTTAAGATGCTCACAAAGTTACACAATAGTGTGATGTATGCCAATGAATGGGTAAGTCAAACCAAAAAGATGAAATGTCTTTATAACTGATGATCACACAATGTCACAACCCCACTAGGTTTTACCAAAGTATTACAATAATTTTTTAAAAAAAAAAAATAAACATATTCAACATATATATTTGACCATGAGAAACCTAACTAGTAATATTTAACTAACTATATTAATTTAGTTAACTAAAAACATTATAGCTAATCCACTTAGCTATAGATCACCATGAACAGATATAGAAATCTTGAACAACACTAAAATAAAAATAAATATTGCATCTCATCATAAATGAAATAGTATAAATTTATCCATAGCTAATACAACATTACAACTACTATTGTATAATTATAATGTATAAATATTATAGTTTTTAGCAATACATAAAAATTTCTCAAATGATAAAACATGACACAAAGCTCCTCTGAGCAAAGTCTCCACAACTCAAGTATCAATCTATAATCTCAAGTGTAGTCTCAAGTATAATACTCTAGTTTGGATGGAGAACATCATCTGAGCACTTTTCTACACCAAACATAGACCATATATCCCCCACACTATCTCTTAAATAAAGGGATGGCCCTCCCTTTACGAATGGGTAAATAATGACAGTGTAGGAATATAGAGTAACAAACTAGAACCCATCTATTGAATATATCTAATACATAGTGTGTATCATAAATAAATTTGTTCTAACATGATATCACATAAATATAAAAACTATATCAACATATAAAATGATAATGTTTAAACAAAACATTACTTTGGCCAAAAAATTTAATAATAAATGATCTCTAAGATCAGTCATATTTATACACACTGCTTTATTGGATTACACCTCATATTACATTGATGGTACTAATTAATCCATTGGAATCCATTCACTACTTATTTAGTGTTATGAATGTAATATTTAGTTAATATATATTAATATAAAAACTAGTAGATTCAAATAGAATATTCCCTATTAACTGATAAAACATGTTAAGTACAAAAATATCATTTTCATTCATTTAATCTATCAAATTAAATGCAATGAATCTATGATTCTCTATTTTATTATATAATAATAAATAGAATCAAAATACAATCCTCAATATAATCTTTTCATCTGGGTAAGAATCATATTTATACTACCAATTACTTAATATCACTATGTAACTTTAAAAAATATTTTCTCAACTTTTTACTCATTTAAATCTAGTCTAAAACTTGTTCATATTTCCCAAATATAACAATATTTTATCAATTATAAAATATCTATAATTTATCAATTAAATTCCATAAACTTAGAATTTCAACCAAACATCGAACATATAATAGATATTGTCACTTCTTAATTTTTCACTAAGTTAATTTACCTAATTATCTATGAATTATTATGGTTGTTAAATTGATTAGTTAATTTTTAACTAAATTATAAGTCATATACTATTTTTGGGAAAATTATATGTTACTTTTATTTCATGATTTCATTGCTATAAGTTAATTTTATTGTAAATTATATACATTATGATCATGTTAATTATTATTACAACATTGTTTTATGATATATATCATGATGTATCAGACTAACTACCTTCTTGTCATGATTGGATGCAAGAGAGTTTCATCCCTCAGAGCATGATGGAGGGAAAGAATCATCATAAAGGATGGTGTAGATGAAGGTGTTGGGGGATGATAGAGAAATGACTATAATCCATGCGCACACCACATTAGATAATACATGCATATGCATTGTATGGATTATTGGAGTTAGTATGTTTTTGAAGTTATTTTCATTTAGATAATTTAATTTTGTGTGTTAGTTCAGTTTAGTATTTATATATGGAATAAATCATTTGAGATTGCATTATGGATATTTTACGTAGACTTAGTGCATAATGTTGTAATATGATTATATTATGCTATTGTAATCATGTTTGTTTATGATTATGAGAACGTAAATATGTGTGAATAATATCTAGTTAATATTATATATAGACTAACTATAATGTCTTTGCAATGTTTTAAAACATTAGTTTGTTATCATTGATATTTGGGAATATCAATATATGCCTTAATTTATGAAGATAAAAAAAGACATAGATATTCTATATAATCTAGTAATAACAAAAACAATTATATTATTATGATTGGAATAAATAATAGTTTGATTTATATTTTGGATAAAATGATATCATCAAATTTATTATTAGTCATAATATTATTTAAAATTCAAGATATTTTTTATCTTTACAAAATTACTTTAAATATTTCACTATAACCTAAGACTATCCTATGATCTAAACCTAGTCTTTGATTAACATGCATAGACTATGTTAATATTAAAGGTGTTGTTATCATTTTGTATAATGTTAAGAGTGGAATTTTTGAATGGGGTACTCGAGCATGTAATTTGGTTATATTATGCAAAGATTTGAAATGAATAAAATAATAATTAAGGAATTATGGGAAAATTTGAGATAGAAATTAGGGGTTTTATGGTACCATTAATGGAAGTTAACTATGAGATTAGATGAGTTTGAAGAATAATAGGGATTATGCATGGATTACGAGATGGGAGCTAACAGATGAATGCAATTTTAAATGGTAAGAGATATATGATAAAAATAATTATAAAAGGCAAGTTGACAAAGAGGAGAAGAGAAAGCGCAGAGCAAGGAAGAGAAGGAATTTTGGTTCATTCAGTGTCAAATTGGAAATGATATTGAGGTTGGTGATGTTATTACTATTCTATTGCTTAAAGAATTTTGTTTATGGTTTGGATTCATAGGGTTTAGAAAATGAATTTTATTTTATATAGGGATACAGTCTTAGCCCTGTGGATGGCTTGGCCATCCACAAAACTAAGCCAATATCCTCTAAATCCCTAAGATTGCAAACTAGATTGATTTGTATGTTAAACCATTAGGGTTAAATGGGTTTAGTTTCTTTGACGATGTAATGCCCTAGATCAAGATAAAACCCTAGGTAAATGATATATATATATATATATATATATATATATATATATATATATATATATATATATATATATATATATATATAATTTTGAGCATATTATGCATATGTATATATACATCTAAAGTTTCAAAAAATATGTATATATAGTATGATTTTTTTGAAACTTTAGATGTATATATACATATGCATAATATGCTCAAAATTATATATATATATATATATATATATATATATATATATATATATATATACTTAATAGGTCAATTTCAGCTATCTGAGTATATATTGAAATTGACCTATTAATTATATATATAAATGAACTATGTGATTTTGTTTACAAACTGTGAGTATATACAAGTTTTGAAAGGGTATGTATTCCTAACAATAAAAGGGAGGATGTATGAACTATAGGTTACTAGATATTCAAACAATATGTATATCTATGGGGTGTATATACATTTTCCAAAATAGTGAACTTATGAATAACGGTTGTGTACCCATATAAGCTTTAATGAGAAAAGAGACAAATACAAGTTCTATTTTTAAACCTATAGGGTAATTAGAGTCTTTAAACTTATGAGTTTTACCTATATGAAGTCGATTGTGTCAATTTTTAAATGGATAATTATGAAAAGTTTGCATTTTTAGAAAATGTATACAAATGTATCAAATTATGATAGTATGTCGTTCTCAATGAATTGGTTTTAGATGCTGATTTGATTTTATGGAGAGACATAGAAATTATGAGAGAAAATTAACCTCCATTTGATAAACAAAGTCAAAATTTAGGTTTGAATGGTCAATTTTTTATTTTTCTATTTCCATTAATATATATACAGTCGAAGGACTTAAATAAAAGGAAAAATAGGGAAATTAATTTAGAATGGTTTGATCATACATGAATTATATCATTTATGTATAAATTTTTGAATCAAATTAGGGGCTTTAAGAAATTTTGAGACCCTAACGCTTTTCCATAAAAATTTAATGGTTTTTAGAATCACATAAGTTTTCTATAAATAAAAATGGAAAATACTTTAGTACGATAGAACATGAATATATATATATATATATATATATATATATATATATATATATATATATATATATATATATATATATATATATATATATATGTATGTATGTATGTATGTATGTATGTATGTATATAATGGGATATATATTATGCATGGTGGGTAAAAGACAAAATATATCTATATAAGAACTTAGGTTCTCATATACATATATAGCCTATATTTATACATTGGGGTGCATTCCTATAACTATAGCTTACGACTAGTAAAATTTGGTCACATAATATTGAGGGATAACACACTATAGTTATATGCATTAAGCCTTCCTAAATAATAGCAGGCTTCATAAATGAAAGAGTATGCTTTTGATTTAAGAGTTAATTGATCTTTTAAATAATTATGACTACTATTTTTAATTAATTAAAATGTACAATATACTATGACAGTGTTGGTTGTAGTACATTTGAATGTACCTACGGTAATTAGATCAAGCAATATAAGTATGTATTGTACCCATTTGGTATTAAATTTGTACTTTTTATGTTTATTATTTAAGTGTTAAATAATATGGAAAATATTCATTTATATGTTTGATGGACTAAATGCATGCATAAAGAATTCATGTATTGTAACATATTTTATACCTGCTAGTAGAATTAATCTGTATGAATATGTTGGTTATGTGAATGTTAACTAAATCTCATATTAGTAATACTAATCAGTGTTATAGACTTAATTAGCTTACTCAGAATCACCAATTCTAGATGAAGGTAATTCGATCAAGTGGTTTGTATGAATTTGATTGATCCTAGAGATCAATAACTATTTGAAAAATTTATCCAAAGTAATGTTTAGTTGGACATTGACATTTCATATATATGATTTACATGTTTATGAGATATCATATTAGAATGTATTTTATTTATGGTACACATCATGTATTATAAATCTTACAGTATATAGGTACTAGCTTGTCTCTATGTATTCTCGTACCATCACTATCTACCCATCCATGAATAGAGGGTCATTCCCTATTTGGGGTATTGTGTGGGGGATCGATGGTCTATGGATAGTGTGGAAAAGTGCTCAGATGATTCTCTCCCTCCCCACAACATTATTTATTGGAGACTACGCTTGAGATTATTAGAGATACTGGTAATTGAGAGACTCATGCTCCATGGAGCATTGTATCTATTATTGCATTTATTATTAAGACATAATGCTAGTTGGAAATGTAATTAATTAATTATTTTACATTGATATTAGTGGTTATATTATTGTACTATCTATTATTGGATTTTATGTAATTACTTTCTTTATACAGTTATGTTTGGTTATATGTGATGCTGGTGATCAATAACTATTAAATGTTACATGTTTACTTTATGTTTATCATACTTATTTAGTATGATAAGATCAATAATTAGATTCTCGTGGTGAAATCTAATGAAAGAATATGAGAAATATTATTTTAAAAAATATATATTATGTTATTCTAGTAAATCCCAATGGGGATGTTACAGATGTCCCTAAATCTTTATTATGTTAAAATACTGCACACAATATACATAGTAAACTAACATCTCTATATGGATTAATGTTTCAAGTTTCTATGAAAATTCCATAAACACATATATCTTCCATATATTTATACTTTTAAAACATATAATATAAGATTTAATAACTCATTTATTATAAACTCAAAGTGTACATAAGTTATATAACCCTTATTATTTTTATCTAACTGAACACACATAGCATGTATTGTTTCAAACTTAAATATAATGACCAATCAGTTCATGCTTTAGGAGTTATACTATAACATAATGCATAGATTTTTACTCATAAAAGATTATCAAACCAAATGCAATCCAAATCTAGTTTTTATTCATTCTTATAAAATCAAATGACAATGGATTTATAATATCATTTACTCAGTTCATGCTTAATCTATAATCTATTCAAGATTTGAGACTTCTACATTTAACCTCAATGATAACTTTGTTTACAAATCCAATGCAAAATCCCAATTAAACAAATGTTCAACACAGTCAAAAGTTTATAAATGTAACCCAAACATATTAACATTTGACATAGTCAAATTAAAGTAAATATAATTTCCCAACTAACAATCATTCGAAACATTCAAATTTATACCAATATATAATCATTCCATAGTATAACACTATCAATGTCATTTTATAGAAAAAAACTACTTGGTCTACAAATTGACTAAGTCGATTATGATACTATATTTCAAACTCATTTCATAGTTTGATATAGTCCATTTAATATGGAATCAAACCCAGTTATTAGTTTGACATGGACCCATCATAATCAAACTACATTCTTATTTAACTCCATTCAATATAATCTAAAATTCTAAATGTAATCAATACAGTCACTATATTTATGTATAATCACACAACTTTACTCACACATTAATTTATTAAATTGACTACATAATATAATAATAACCAGTCGATATCATATCAAAATAACCCTAAATTAACTCACAATTATTATAAATGTTATTTCTAGTATTGTGTGTGTGTGTGTGTGTGTGTGTGTGTGTGCGCGCGCGCGCGTGTGTGTGTGTGTATCCTAAATCATCAAGGTCCTATAGGGTGTATATACACACCTTTGATTATAATAATATATATGTATATATACTTCTTAGTGAATAATAAAAATAACTAGATTTCTATTTTTGCATAGTCAAACTAGTTATATATATATATAGTATAAACATTCATAAAAATTGACTGTATATATATCTTAATCAAAATATCATAACAAAAATTAAAATTCAATGAAACTTTCAATCATTTTTGAATTGACAGAGGGTTAAAGGTAGGGAATTCATAGTGGTGAATTCAAACCAACCAAACACCTATAGACCTAACCTTTACCCCTTTAGGATTATCTGGTTAGATGTAGGGTTATGTGGATGCCAAGCCTTACATAGGGTCATGCGTACAAACTAATATATATATTTTTATAATTCATTTCAAACAAATGAAAACCCATTATTCTATCATTTCATTTATCAATTTTTATCCAACACTAACACATATAAATTCAAGTACAAAATTGACCTAAATATTATGTCGAGTAAGCTAAAGTTTCTAAGCTCCAAATCCTTTAACATTTCTCTTTTTTTTGAAACTTTCCATATTTTTGTGTCATCATCATCAACACTTCCTTTTATTTCCTTTTTATTTATTTCCATCACCTTCCTTTCCTCTAATTTCTCCTCCATTCTTATCAGGTAAAATTGACTAATAAAATGCGTGCTAAATGTTCTTAATAAAACTCTATAGTTTGCCACCATGCAGCCATAGCCAACTCCCATTCTTATTTCCAAATGATGGTTAACTCAGAGTAAAATAGATGATTATTAACACTAATTATCCTAAGACTTATATATAATTCCAAAATAATCATTCTATATTCCTTATAACATTTACATGCCATTGACTTAACAAATAATCATTGACTTCCTAAAATTGACCAACTAAACCTTAAGTTACGTAGTCCCCAATTTTATTTCATGTAATGACTATCTTATTGAATGACCATTATGTTTCCATGAAATGTTTATCAATCAAACAATGATATATTACATGAAAATACTCTTAGGTATTATAAGACTATAGTTCCATGTTACTATCCTATCCACAAACATACATAACAATTACCCTTGGATGAGAATTCAAATTTAGTTGGGTAAAGATGCACTTGAGTCCCAAGTTATCAATATTAATCTCAAATAGTTTTCCAAATAGATAATCCTTCTAAACTTGCAAAGCATGGATAATTACCATAATTTCTAGGTTATGAGGAGCATAATTCACCTCATATGGATTTAGTTTCCTAGACTCATAGGTTACCACTAAACCATCCTACATAATAAATCCTTCAAGTCCATCCCTATATGCATCGGTGATCACTAAGAATTGAAGATTAGGATCAATAACTATTATCACTAGTGCTGAAGTAAGCCTCCTTTTCAATTCCTAAAAGGGTACCTCACACTTATTTGACTAGACAAAACTTTTATTCTTCCACTAAAGAGAGGTAATTGGTTTAGCTATCTTAGCTAAATTTGGTATGAATTCCCTATAATATCCTATTAATCCCATTAAACTTCTTACCTCATGTGCATTATTTTGTGCCAACCACTCTATTATAGTTCTTATATTTGTTGGATCTTCTGAAATACCATCTACAAAGAGAATATATCCTAGATACTACACTTTTTTTTAGAAAAATTCACACTTAGATAGCTTGTCATATAATCTATGCTTTCATAGATGTTGTAAAATGAAGTCCAGATGTTGTAAGTTCTCTTCCTCTTGCTTGGAATAAATGAGTATGTCATCAATAAAGCCAACACACAATGATCTAGGTAATCTCTAAACACATTATTCATAATATTCATAAATTTGGTTGGAGCATTTATCAATCCAAATGGTAACACTGTGAACTCATAGTGCCCATATCAATTCATGAATGTTGTTTTTAGAATATCCTCTTTATGTATCCTTAACTAATGATACCCTACTCTAAATTTAATCTTATAAAATACTATTACTCGTATCTGATCAAAGAGATCATCAATGCATGGCAATGCATATCTATTATTGATCATTGATTTATTCAACATCCTATAGTCTTTGGATAAGCATAGAGTTTAATATTTTTTCTTAATGAAAACAATTGGATAACCCTATGGTGATACACTTTATTGAATTAGCCCTTTCAACAAAAACTCCTAAAGTTGTACCTTTAACTCAACCAATTATATGATTGTCATTATATATGATGTCTTAGACTGTGGTTCTAATCTAGGTATTATATCAATCAAGAAATAAAAATTGAATTTATGTGGTAATACTTGTAATTCTTTTGGAAATACATCATTGAAGTTTCTTAGAAAAGGATAATCTTTGATAGACTATTCCTTTGATTCTTCCATTTCATTTATATTAATGATAAATTCATGGCATGCCTTCCTTTGAGATTTCTTGAGTTGAATTTTATAAATTTTCCTTAGCTTCAAATCCCTTCTCTCACCCTAAAGTTGTGTCTAATTTTTGAAATCATCTTGACACTCAACCTTCTTTATAAAATAGTCAACCTTGGCTTTATGCTTTGCAAGCCAATTGACTCCTAGGATCACATCATATGATCTTAATGGTGTTGCATAAATATCTACTATTGTAGTGAACTCAAAAAACCTAATCTCTAATTTGATTAAACACTTATCAACTTTGACCTTATACTCATTCCTATATTATACCAACCATGCACTTGTCATAACTCTAGCATTTGTAGACAATTTAATAAGAAATCTAGGAATAATGAAACATTATGTAACTTCCATATCAATCAAAATAAAAATTATATGATCAAAAAAATACCTAATAGTTATATGGATGAAGCTTGATACTTAGCCTATCTATTATCAATAGCTACATGAATCCACTATTAAAACATACCTTACTAAGAAATTGAACCATTGTTCTTAGACTTGTCTTGAGGATATCTCAAGAAAAATGGTCACCTCCATAATTGAAGCAACCTCAAACTAGTCTTTTCCTCTCAGTATATTGGTTTCCCTTCAAAACACCCTTGAAACCATCACCAAGTTTCCTATTCCCTAAACCACTATTGAACTTCGCATTCTGATTCTTGAACTGACCCTTGGAATCTCCACTCTTCTACTTCTAGTTCTTCTTCTTGAAATTTGGTTTAAAACTTCTAAATTTATTTTTGAACTTATCTCTGACTTGGGCAAGAGATTTTAATTTTTTTTCTTGTTTTATTTCCTTCTCAAACACCTGCTCCATGGTAGATGAACCATGTGCATCTACTTCATAACCAGTTCAGGGTTTCAATCCCATGATGAATTTCCTAATTTCAAACCTCTCATCTACTTGATAATGAGGTACATACTTAAGAAACTTGGTGAATTTCTCCTATTATTCATTCACTATCAAATCCCCTTGCTTAAGATTATAAAAATCCTTAATAATTTGATTGGATTATAGATGTGGAAGCCATCATGATATAAATAGTGTCACAAACTATTTCAAGGTTCATCTCAAGATTCTTGTTTACCCACCAAGTTTTTGCTTCACTAGCGAGTTGATAAACTCACTAGACTAATTTTATGACTTTTTAATAATTCTAAATCTTAAAATACTTATCTATTTATATCATCCATGATTTAGATTCATCCCCCAATATAAATCTATCGAACTTGGGTGGATTCACCTCTTTCATGTCGTGTGTCAACTCTAAAGCTACTCGAGTTCTCATATCCTATGGTACTTCCTCATGCCTCTAATCTTGAATATGTTATTAGTTATCAAGATGTTCTTCAAGATCCTCCTAAGTATTCTCCTCTTCATGGCCATGTACTTTCTATTCTAGGGCCACAATTTGGTCATTAGTCTCTTGCATGGTTATGAGGATTTGGTCCAAATTTACAGCTTGCTCAATGGCAAACTGATTTATATCAATAGGGGGTTCAATCTTCAAAGTACCTCTCCTCCTAGTCTAGTGCACATCATTTTTATTCATGCTTATTAGGAGAATAAGTTTGTGTTAGCAGACACATTAAGTCCTAGAGTTTAAGCCTCAACTCTGATACCACAATGTTACAACCCTACTAGGTTTTACTAAAATATTGCAATATTTTAAAAAAAAATTAAATACAAATATTCAACATAGATATTTCACCATAAGAAACCTAACTAGTGATATTTAACTAACTATATTAATTTAATTAACTAAAAATGTCATAGTTTATCTACTTATCTAAGGATCACCATGAACAAATATAAAAATCTTGAACAGTACTAAAACATCAATAAATATTGCATCTCATCATAAATGAAATAGTAAAGATTCACCACAGCTAATACAACATTATAACCATTGTTGTAGAAGTATAATATATAAATGTTATAGTTTTTAGAAATACATAAAAATATCTCAAATGATAAAACATGATACAAATCTCTTCTAAGCAGAGTCACCATGATTCAAGAGTCTCCATGAATCAAGTATCAATATTTAATCTCAAGTGAAGTCTCAAGTATATTACTCTAAATAGGAGGGAGATCACCATTTGAGAACTTTTCCACACCAACCACAGACCATAGATCCTCACACTCTCTCCCAAACAAGTGGATGACCCTCTCTTCTTAGATGGGTAGATAATGACAGTGCAGGAGTCCAGAGTAACAAACCTAAACCTATGTGTTGAAGATATGTAATACATAATGTGTATCATAAATAAATCCATTCTAACATTATATCACACAAATATGAAAACTATATCAAATCAAATAAATATATGTGACACATGCACAAGAACCACATTTTATTTTCTGTTGATTAGTTAGTCTAAAGTTATTACATGGTTATTATATTTTGGTCTTGTATTATGAGCATGGAGTTATGGATAAATAGTATACATGGTGACATAATTGTGCACTAATATTGGATTCAAAGTTTATAATGATAACAACCTTTATGGTATATATTTATTTAAAATGTATAAAATAGGCTGTTGTGTAGTTGTTGAATAGTGTATGAATATTTTAGTTGAACATGTTTAAAGGATTGTACAAAACTTTACACTCTAAATGTGTGTGTGTGTGTGTGTGTGTGTGTGTGTGTGTGTGTGTGTGTGTGTGTGTGTGTGTGTGTGTGTGTGTGTGTGTGTGTGTGTGTGCGTGTGCATGTGTGTGTGTGTGTGTGTGTGTGTGTGTGTGTGTGTGTGTGTGTGTGTGTGTGTGTGTGTGTGTGTGTGTGTGTGTGTGTGTGTGTGTGTGTGTGTGTGTGTGTGTGTGTGTGTGTGTGTGTGTGTGTGTGTGTGTGTGATTGATGTTCCAATTGTTAAAAATACATGTAATGGAGATTCAATAGGGTGTTTAATATGATTTATATATGTTTTATTTTTTATTTTATATAACTTTGTGAACAAGAATATATTTCAAATGTATTTATTTTGTTATAGATCTCTTAGCATATATTTAGATGTGATTACTATGCAATTTCATTTTCCTATGTTAAATATCTATGATCTTAATCTAAATGTTGAAAATCTATATTTATTTATAAATTATTATAAGCTCTTCCTTAAATCATAGTGTTATCCTTGTAATTAATATGTTCCTGTGAAACCCAAGGAACCACTACTAACACAATGACATTACTTCATTTATTAGGTTACATACTTCATGACATATAAGCAACATTTAATGGGAAACAATAAACTACTTTGGGACACATTGCATTGCCTTTTCCAGTGGGTCCTACTATGTTATCCACTCATTTGATAATTATACAAAATTGGGTCTTTTATATGATATTAGGACATTCATTCTTATAGAAGCTTTATGTTGTACCTTATATGGTACATAGATGCCTAAAATACATTCATTACAATCAAGTGTCTATAATTTTAGGAATCAGATATGAGTACCCTCTACAATCTAGAGTACCTCCTTATCCCCATCCAATACAATAATTTATTGATACATCTATTCAAGAACAGAGAAAATTTACAATTGTTTCACTTATTCATATGTTTTCACCTTAGAAAAAAATGGAAAAGTCTCAAAATTAACCAATGCAAAAACAAACATATCATAAAATGTGTCAAGTTTCAAAAAAGGCATCATCACCTGTAATATATTCTAAATTGGTAATACATACATATCAAATTGTTCCAAAAAAATCACAATATTTGGCACATTCTTCTACTAATCATCATATTTAAAAACATTAAACATTTTGTAGAGCTAATCCTCCCATATGGGATTACACGAGTAGTAATCTATATAGTTTTAATATAGCACCCAATGCATTTTTTGATTTCAAGTCATCCACATCTAACACTTTTGTTCAATAAATGTGATTCTTCCATAACTTATTGTAGACTCTTATTATGGTTTGTATCTTGATGGGATCATTATTTAGCATGTTACAATTTCAAGTACTCTAAAACATTTAAAATCATTCATTCAAATGATAAAAGAAAAAAAATGATTGTTCATAGCTTCTTGATTATTTCATCATGTTTTTCTTCTACTTGTTGCACATGAAATAAATTGGATAGATTTTATTCTAAACCTTGGATCTAAGTGAATCTCCTGACCTCTTAGATCTTATTTTTCACTTTCTAGATCTAAATAGTCCAATATAATGATCTATACTTCCATAATTTGATATTTTATTTGTTGTTTACAGGGTTTAAACTGAGCAAATTTAATTTTTATATCAAAGAAAGTAGCATCCAATAATGAACAAAATTGACTTCCAGTACTATCCTTAACTAGTTGATCCTGTCATGTACCATTTTTCACAACCAAATCATAAACTGTGAAAATAGAGCCTTAATAAAAAAAAATTAATTCCACTTAGTTATAAAATACAAAACAATACTTATTCAATAAAAATATTTATTTTATGTGTTATATTTCTCATACATGCATGTTACATTCATTAAAAAGTGTATATTTGATGAGATTAAGATGTACAATCATTCATTCACATTTCTATTATATCTCCTACATACCTTTTAAAGTTACAATTCACATATACAATGGGGACATCTTACTCACACATGGCCATGCAATTATTTTCAGTGCATAATTTAAATTGACACATGTTATGGATTGTTCAAATTCCTCTCCTTTATTATAATTTTGAACCCATGGTTTCATCTACTAGTCTATTTTATTCTTAAATAAAAATTCAAAAAAATTACCAAAAAATTCAAATATTTCATAAATACAAAAAACATTCAAATTATTCTAAAAAACCCAAATCAGGCCCTGAGCATGATTAGACATCTATTTTACATCATTAGGATATGCTATTTATCTCATGATTGGTAGATATCATACTCTATTTCTTTCACATTTGCATTTTATTGGTATTTATGAGTGTTATGTAGGACATACAATTTCATATAGAATAAGATGTTGGGATTTCCTCTACCTAAGGGCCTTGCTAAACTAGGGGTATCTTATCCATAGGTAAATATTTACATGTGTTACCATTTTTTTAACTCTTATATTATTGATCTATATACTCTTTATAAATGTCTTGCTAACATCTCTATATTATATTATGTACATTAATATGTTATTTAGTAGGATAAGATCACATTACATATATATGGTGTGCACTAATTTATACTTCTATGTTTCATTTATGCTATTAATTGTATTTAATAGATTATAATTTCATTTGTATATTATGTATATCTCTTAGTCTTCGTGTGAAATTGCTTGAAAATATTTATGAAATGTTTTGGTGTAGCCATAGTGGAGGTTCCTAGTGAAGAGACACCTCACCACGTAGCCATCAGAGTACTCAAAAAATTTCTCAAACTTATTTTCATTAATAAAAAACAATCATACATTATATTATTAGCTTAAAATCTTACATAGGGGCCCTTAGATTCCTTCTAAGAGATCTCAAATATTTTCTCCCTCACTCTCTTAACTCTACAGTTTAGAAGAGTTTAACCCTTAGGTTTTTTCCCTTCTATTGCCTCACTCTCAATAGAAATAAACCATCAACAAAAAATCACCATCAAGAACTAACCATTATCAACAAATTTAAACAAGACTTGACTCCTCCTTTTATAGTTATTACAATGTACACATTAGCTCGTTTGATGTGGGGATGGACAATTATCATTAAGTAGTCTTGGTTCCAAAATTTGAAGGCCTATGTTAGGGTATCCAAGGATGAGTTATAAATTTATCCTTATGATTTTTACAATAATTATTTCAAATATTACCTCATATATCTTGTTTTCCTTTATCATCATTTTAGTTCCATCTCTGTTAGGTGTCATCCTTTAATTTACAACTAGCTGACTAGCTATTTATCCTTTCTACTTCAAGATCTATGTCTATTTCCTTATGCTATGATTCCTTGATGTTGGTGTATTTTATTTATGCACGTCATGTTTTAGGTATTTCCCTATCCTGCACACTATTTGATTATTCTAGCTCCTTGATTGTTTCACATGCCATTTTTCATGCTTTCTAACATTTCATTGCACAATTATCCACAAGTGATTGTATCTAACATCTATTTATTTTATTTATCTTTGCATTCCAAAAATTATGATACAATATTATCAATTCACCTAGGATGCTCTAGCATTAGACTCCTAGGTAACTAAAATGTAATCCATGTATACATTTGGGGTTGAGTGATGGAATAATTATTCTGGTTGGTTTCCTTGGCCAAGGTGTGACCTTTTCACTGATATTCTACCTAAATAGGTTTGTTTTACTCTATTTTACTTCAAATCCTCCTATATCTTTATTCTCTTCTTATTTTCCCTTTACTCTTCTCTAGTTCTCCCATTTCTCCTATTTTTCTCCTCACTTTCTCTAATGGGTCTACACCCACCTTGACATTATGATCCTACCAAGTTTCCTTTCTTTGTGTATACCTTAAAAATTATCCTACACATTTATCCCATATTCCTTTCTTCTCCTCACTCTGTTGCATCTAATTCCATCTAGAATTTTGTCTTCACCAAGTGTTTTCAGTTCTCCCACTTTGTGGCATGCTTGACGGCTCCTCTACACACTTATCTTTACTTCCCCTCTTTTATCTCCTCTAGGTTTTCACCCAAATGATTTAATTTTCTATCCTAATGGATTTTTTTGACCCTTATTGTGTGAACTTCTTCATTATTTCCTTATGTGCACTTTCTTCCTTTTCTTTCTCTTCTTTTCATTTTCTTTCCCTTGTGAGACACTTCCAATTTTCACCTTTCTTCTTCTACTTCAGCTCACTCTAATCCATACTTAGATTTATATTCCATTAGCCACTTCATATTATCTCTTGGATGATTTTATATCATTACTTATTTTGGTAGCCTCTCAGTGCTTTGAATAAATAAAATTGCACTACATTAACTTCCAATTGATTTTGATCCACCTCTACTTCCTCTAGTGGTTTCCTATTTTCATCCACAATGGATATTGTTCCACCTTAGCCATTTATCATCTGACTCTTGCATTCCTTCTCTAACCCTTATTTAGGTATCTTCTAATCCTAATGTATCTCTACTCTTTTCCTCTATAGTGAATATCATTTACTCCATGCCCTTTGTCCCTTGTGCACTACTGCAAGTGGACCTCTAATCACTCATTCCTCATTGTTGCCTCAACACAACAATTTTTAGTTATTTGAGAAACTTTCTTCCCATATTTTCTCCTTCTTCATGTTCTTTTTCTATCCTCTTTATGTGTTTCTATCAATGTGAATCATGTTATTTCATGTCTTTAGGTTTGCCCTTTTCCAACACTATTGTATTCCATCTTCTTTTGGTGCTTATTTATTCTCTCATGCATATCCTCTCATGTCAATTTTCTCTATCGACTTAGATTAGTTTTATTTCTAGCATCATTTATTCATTCTATTTCTATGTGATCTTATTTATTAGCACTTTTAATTTGCTACACTCTTCTCTTCTTTGGCATGGCTACAAGTTGATCTTATGTTCATCTTCTACACAATCCTACTCTTGTAACCTTTATTTATTATTTTCCATACCTTATACTAGGCATGCCTTGCCTACTCCATTTATTATTTGCACAATAATTTCACACAACTTCTAAGTTGGTGATTCTATCTCTCTCATTCCTTCATGCATCTCTAGAATTTTATTTCTATTGGTCCCTCACATTCAATTCTCTACCATCATTTAGTTAGTTTCTTTGTAACTTATCTCCCCATGATCTCCTTTTTGGCATGTTCTCAACCTTTGTGCCTCTTCCTAGGTGCCTCAAGGTTCAATGATCTGATAGCTTTTAGTTGTTCTCAAGGAAACTCTTATCTCCTTCCCTTGGTATGTTATTAGGTTTACATTCTTTATAACTACCTCAAAGTTTGGTGGTAGTCTTAGATGCACTAAGCTAAAATCTACTCTTCCCTGGTGCTTCTTGATCATTGAACCACTATGCTAGCTACCTCAATGTTCAGTGATCTATTAGCCTTAGTTACTCAATACGATACTCTTCTCACCTTATTTTTCATGTCTTATGCTTCTTCTAGTTTCCTCAAAGCTTATCATTATCCTATCATTCAATTACTCTTTCTACTTATGACTATTATGCTACTATGCTAACTTCCTCAATTTTTGATGATCTGTTAGACTTAATTTCTCTTAGGAAACTCCTCATTATCAAAATTATCCTAGAATGTCTTTGGATTATTCCTCTATCTATACTTATCTTAATGTTAAACACATCCTTTTTTGGTCCCTTACATTAATTAATCATGCTTGAACAATATTTCTTGGCTTATTATCATATTTTGTGTTGGTCTATGATCTATGAGTATCTCTCCTCTATATTATTATTGTGTATCTCATTACATGCACTTAGATACTTTTTACATTTTAGTTGTTCTCTCTTCATTGACTCTTGGCTTCCTCTTATAGATTTTATATGCTTTATTATCAACACTTATCTTATCATGCCTTATATATATGCATGTTGCTTGTTATTTATAAGACAACTTAGGTTCAGTTAAAGACTGATCTCTTCACTTCCTTCTTCTCAACTTCATCTCTTCATCTCAAGTTATATACATTTCACCCTACCACCTACTCCACTTTTTAGTTCTCTATTGTGTCCTTAAAAACACCTATTTCATGCACCCTATATGACATGTATAAGAATACTCATGCTCTCCTTATCCACTCTTATTTGTGTGACTTCTTTGATAATATCTCTTGGATGCTATTCTTCTTCATTATTGGCTTTATTTCTATCCTTGGGCCTCTTCCTAAGGTGACTAATTAGTACCTCTTGTTAGTCAGCTACTATTGATATTTTATTCTAACTTCTGTTGAATATACAAGTATACTAATTGTTATACTAGTGTATAAACCATATGATTCAATATTCTTACCCTTTCATTACCTCTCCATATTTTCTTATCTTATAAGTTTCTCTAGCACTTTGAAATGTTGCCTCATAGCCTACTCCATGCATAATTCACTCTTATAGAGTCCCATACACTCTTCAGCATGAAATTACAATCAAAATTTATGACTCACTTCATATTATCCTTTGGGTTTCCTCCTTGTGTTTTAATAATTTGTATCACTTTCATTCTAATACTTTTATTGGAAGATGTTCTTGTGCCCTCACTACCTCAGATTAGTGATTTTTCATCTCTTTCTTCACTTCTGCATTAGCTACCTCTAATTGGTGATTTTATCACACTCTACTCTCTCATGATTGAATGCATATAATTATTGATTATATCAAACTTTTATTATGGCTGACTTCCTCTCATCATCAATTATGTTGGTGTTTCATTCTAAATTTAATTTTTCACTAGCTACCTCTAATCAATTATTATGTCTACACTTCCTCTCTTACACTCAACTATGTCATGGTTAACAATGGTTCAGTATTATTATCTTATAATTTGTGAATTTAATACTTCAAATTTATGTTTTTTTTCTATGAATTTTCTCTTTTTTTGTGTTTCAATACCTCATAATCGATGATTGGTTAATTCTCAATCATTTAAGCCACCCATTATTGATCTTCACTGGTGCAATCCTATGTAGGCACTTTGGGACTCTTTGAAATACTAAAAAAAAAGTCTACCATAGTATTAAATAACTCTTTTATTCTATAGTATTTACCTTATAGTTGTTAATCAATCAATTCTTAACTCATCACACTATACTAGTTATCTCACGATTGGTAGTCTCTAGTCCTCTTCTCTCAACACTCTTTTACTATCTACCTCACTGGTAAGTGGTCATCTAAGCATATCTTATGTGTATTACCTCATGGTAAACATTATACCATTATTATATTTTACATCCCTATATACCTTTATGCTCATAAACTCTTCACTTCTTATGTTTCCTGAGGTTTTTGACTTTCCTCTGATATTACATGGTGTAGTCACAATGCAAGTTCCTAGTGAAGGTACACTCACCATGTAGCCATTATATCACTAAATAGATTATTAAAACTCATTTTAAATAATAAAAATAATGATACATGGTATTATTATATTCATTTATTATATTGGGTCCCTTAGCTCCCTTTTAAATATCTCTCATATATTTTCTCACTCACTCTATCAACTATGAATTTTGGTAGAGTTCATCCCTAAGGCCTCATCTCTTCTATAGTCTCACTCTTATTAAAAACCAAAATTCAAAAAATAATCACCATAAACAACTAACCAGAATAGAAAAACCCAAATGGGACCTAAATCCCCCTTTTATATTTGTTGAGTCCTGGTCACCAACACATCCATTCTAGGTATGGATAATTATTATGTAGGCTTGACACCAAAATTTTAAGGCCTTTGCTAGGGTAGCCTAGGTTAAGTTATACCATGAGATTTATAGTTAAAATAATAATTAATTCAAATATTTACTATTATATTTTTTTTCCATCACCATCAATTAAGTTTTAACTCTACTAGGTCTCATCCTTTACTTTACAGCTAGCTACCTAACTATTTTTTATTTCCACTTCATACTCTACATTTGTTTCCTTACACTATGCTTCCCAATTTTAGGTGTCTTTTACTTTAATTCCTTATGTTTTATTTATTACCTTATCTTATTTATTTTTTACTTGGTCTAGATATTTGTAATTTTATTCTAACTTGCTTTTAATTTTGTGCCATTTAAATACACTTTCTAAAGTTTCCTCTTACATTGATCTGTAAGTGTTTCTACACTAAACTGATTTTGTTTTGCATTCCATTCACATACACTTTAAAAAAAATTCATCTCTTTTTGATTTACAAGTGCTTCTATTTTTTTATGGTTCCTAGTTCTCTTCTTTATGTTCACACTTCAAAACTTGTGATGCAAGATTGTTGGTTTACATAAGATGTTCTTACATCATATTTATTTATTTTATGAGACATTTGAATGTGTTTATTTATTGTGGCCCTTATCCCTATGTTTTGTGGAAAATTTGAACATGTCCCTTGTATGCATCCCTTAGCCTTATTGTATGATATTACACTTGTTTTTTTTATATGCTTTATAAGATTGTTAATTTTGATAAATTCCATGATACATATCATGTAATACCTATTATGTATGATTCAATTAAAATTTACCACTATGATCTTCATTGATACATTTTTTATAGACATTGCTTCATATGTTACATACATGATTTGAATGGTACATATCTTATTATGTTGACATAATTTTTACATATGTTAAAATAATCAATGATTACATCTTAATATGCATGATACAGTTAAATTTTATTTTGAGATGAGTGACATTCATGATACACATTCCCTTACCTCAAAAGGGGTGACTTTAAGTGGGATTTTCATACATAAGATAAACCTCTATGAGAAAAACCCAGTTTTGAGTATAGAATACAATGTTAGATAATTAAAAATTAAATTATTAGTAAAAATATGGGTCAATATGCCATGAATATGAACTCATATTACATTAAAATTTACATTTTCATACAATTTTAGGTGCATGATAAAAATTCATGCACAAACTTTAAATAGAATTTATAAATTTGCATCTACATTCAACTATAGAGTCTACATTTATTAATGAGGGCATGATATATATTCATGATAAGTTTTCAATACTATTTACTATCCACAGTAATGATAAGATCATGTATGTACTCCATTCTCTTTTGGTCATGCATATAAGAACTAAAGAACAAAGTGAAAATTGAATCTACAAGCCATTTGTAATGGTTGATTAAGTTATTACACATAATGCATAATTTAGAGGTTTAGTGACCTATAAAATTATAGAGTGTGAATCCACTGTGGATCCCAACCTATTTATTTATTTGTGGTTATAAATACCAACATCATAAATTGAGGTTTTTGCATCCCTTAATGGGTTCTATTTTTTATTCATGTTCAATTCAAGTTGGGGCTTGATCACCTTCAATTCACCATTGGTTTAACTAAGTAACCAAATCTCTCCAAGTGCTTCATGGGAAGCATCAATTATATATTTATTATAGGAAACAACATATTCAATAAATGTTATAAGAGAAACATTGGTTTCAAAAAAACAAGATTCACCATGGAACACCTTTCATGATTGGATCTTTCTCCCAAAGTAAAATTGTGTTGTACACACTCAGGTTGATCTTTATATTATACTCTAGTAATTTTATTTATAGACCAAATGAGGGGAAAATTTAGTCACTCAAATTTGGTGATGAATACTTGATAATATCATTTTATGCTCACTTTCACTTTAATTGACATGAGAACTTAATTTAGACCTATTTCAACACCTTAATCTATTGTGAGTACCTATCACTTTTTGAGCTACTATTGTACACATACATAAATTTTCTTAATCATTAAACCTCCTCTAAAATTTTGTATAGACAACCTAGTTTCCAAATTCACACATTTCCTTTCGTGACATGATTGACCAATATGGGTAAATCATGGCAGTCAGTCTTAACCCCTAAAGGGTCAATCCTGACATTCACCTTAACAATGGTTACTTTTAAAATTTTGACCCTCCTTTATAGGCTTGTTCATATTTTTAGGATAGGTCATGTGAGGTTTTCCTCTTTTTAATTACTTTAAAGGCACACCTAAGTCACCTATTCTATCACTTGGCAATTTCAATATTAAGGCCCACTTACTTTATTTCACATTGAGAAAAGCTTCCCTATTCTTCCAAATCTGATTTTAATCATTTTAAGTAGTATTTATCCAACTTAAGAGATTATTATATCCAAGTCAAAGTAAAGAATTATCAAATATTCAATCCATCTTTAAATGCATACATGTAGAAAAATAAACACAATCACACAAAGAACTCTAAGTGGGAGAAGTACATGGAATTGATTTCCCTCCTTAGAGTATTGGATATAGGGGTAGTGATCAATCACCATGGGGATGATTGGGGCCAACTTAACCCATTGCATTTCCCCCTTTCTTTCTATAGGTTTTCAACTATTGAAATCCTTATTAGGGTTTCAAATTTAGAGAATTTATTTATAAGTCATTAATGCACTTCTGAAGGTCATTTTTTCACACATAGGCATGTTTCAAGAAACTATAGATGAATGTGCCTTGATTTACATTATTTTCTATAGATGACAAAATTGATCATTAGAGTCATATCCTATATTTGGCATTCTTGACCGTAAGCATTTACAATTATAATGAATCATAGTCATATATGTCAATCATTTCCTACCACTTTCCAATTTCACACAGTTAAATCACAAATAAATAGCTAAATCTTTTTTAGTTCTTTCGATAATTTTCCTTTATTTTTATTGTGCAAGTTATACTAAAAAAAATTATTTCTTTCAAATCATTTTATTTATCTTAATTATATTTAATACACCTATTAAATCCAAATTCTTATAAAAAAACTTTATTAATATGCATAGTCAAAAATATAAAGCAAGAGATGATGTTGAAAAGTTACTACAAAAATATTACAACAAATCTAGTTGAGTATACTAGTTGCTCATACTAAAGGGAAAATTCATGTTACAAAATAATCCCACCTATTTATATTGATAATTTTTTCTTTGTATGATTTTGGATATAATTTATAGATCCATTAAAATCAATGATAGCTAAAAATAAAGAACTAAATATGGGCATGACTTCGATTCAAGAGGAGACAAGTGTCTCTATCGAATAACATGTTAACATGACTAATGAACTTGATGAAATTAGTGGTGATGGACACAACTGGTACATCAAATCCAACACTATAAATTAAAAATATTAATTAATATTAGGTATTAAAAAATAATTACCATTTGACAAACCTTCTTTTCCTTCTTATCATATACTTTTCTGAAATTTTATACATGTTTTCAATCTAATTGTTTAATTGTTATTTTCAATTCACTGTTACATTTAAAAATAAATTTATTTCCATCTTAATATCAATATTATTATTGTATATGGTTCCTCCAAAAAATAAATTTTTGTTCTAAATTTAGATCGATTGTTAATACATAAATTTATTTCAAAAAAGAAAGAAACATTCCAAATAAAATACAAGCACATTCAACCAAGAGGAATGGTGATCCAATTTTCAACTGACACAATTGCATAGTTTCAACTTGTATCTTTTTCTCTATTTAATGTAGATATCAATGTAAAAAATTGTATTGAAACTAATACAATAAACTAAAGTGGAGGAACATCATTTATTTTATTGGGTTGCTAATCATTGTGATTAAAAAAGAAGAAAATTGTATTAATAATTTGGATACAATTTAGAGGGATTCTCAATTTACTTATAATTCTAAAATAACTATTATAGATAATCCTATAAGAAAGGTGTTCTTGAATAAATTTTTATGATATCCACGAAGGTCTAACCAAATCAAGAATTCAAAAAGGATAAATGGCTTATGACAACATTATTTATACAACTAGCCTTAATTGTGAATGAGAAGGATGTGATAGATTTCCTAAAGCATATTTTGTATATCCATATATTATCATTCTCTTAAAAACACTAATTAATATTTATGACATAATACATAAATTAAATTTCTAATATTTATATAAATATTCCACAAAAAATTGAAATTGTTATACTATCTTTACCTAGAATGTTAAATAACAATTCGCATATTTTTTCAAATTATTTTACCATCTTTTCCTATAATGTTAATTAAAAAATTTTATATTTCTATTTATATGTGTGTGAATATTGAATATTTAGTTTAAAAAATTATGATATTATTAGTGGATTGAAATGTTAATTAACAACCAGATATTTGTATTCATATTGGTTTAAATTATCGACCTAAATACTGACAATAATGATAATGTTAGATGATAAATTAAATATTATTTTCCTAATTTAAACTTTTTAATTTCCAACTAGATGTTTCCATTCATATTGGTTTGAATATTTAATTTAAATACAAATGATTATGAAATTGCTAGTGGGTTGGAATGTTAATTGACAACTAGATATTTTCATTCTATTGGTTTGATGTTTATATCTAAATATAGGTAATAATGATAATTTTAGAGGATAAATTCAACATTATTCACCTAATTCAATTTTTTTGATTTCCAATTGGATGTTTCCATTTACATTGGTTTGAATACTTAGCTAGTTTTGATATTAAATTCAAATGAAGATGATTATGACATTGCTTGTGGACTTGAATGTTAATTGATAATTATATAAATCATTTGCAATGCTAGGTGTGTAATGTTAATTGAAAATTAGATATTTTTATTCATATTAGTTTGATTTTTCAATATAAATACATATAATCATGAAATTACTTGTGGACACTTTCAATATTACTCCTCTAATTCAATATTTGTGTTTAGAGATACTTATTATTATGTTTAATTGGATCTTGATACACTAATTTTATTTTTACTACTATTAATTTCCTAATTGGGTCTTGTTATATTGATTTTTTTTAACACTATTACCTAACTAATTAAAAAAATATTTTTTATAAAATACAATCATGATATTTTTTAATCACCATATTCAATATTTATCCTTAAATATACTATTATTTTTTATTACATCTTGATATACTAATGTTATTTTGAGTATTAATACTTGCTTAATTAAAAAATCATTTATATAAAAAATCATTTCTTTTTTTTGTTACAAAAATAATTATTCATAGATATACTTATTCTTATGTTTGATTGGCTTTTTCTACACTGAGATTAAAAATAATTTATTTCTCTCATATTTTTAGATCTCATTCCAATTGGAAGAAATTTATTGGTATTGGGAGTGGAAGGAATGTTATTTGGAGTTATAGGGATTACCAAATTGATATCTCCAAGAATAAAACATAAGTTTTTAGATTCATGTTATAGATTCTTTTATTGTGCATTTATCCATGATTTGTTGAAGATTACAAAAAAGAAATTATATATTGGGTTATGCTTTGCTTATCTACACTCAAGAGTAATTCATTATTTCATTTGTCAGTTTTACTAGATAAAAAATGTTTAATTTGTTTTTGTTTATCGAATATCACATTGCAAGATATGTGACAATGTTTTTACAATGAAAAAAATAAATATTGTGTCAATATACATTAAAAAACATACAATTAGTTCTAGACAAATACAAATAGTGTATGGAATAGAAAACACATATTTTATAAATGAGAAAACATGTTTTGATTGCAACAAATAAGGTTCTCTTTGCTTTGGATTGCCTTCAAGTTGGAAATTTGATGACACATTGGATTCTAAAAAAAAATAAAAATCACACACTTATGTATGTGATTAGAGCATATGAGATTATACACAAAAATGCATTACTCTTTAGAAACATATTAAAAAACCATTAATGAATTTGATTGATTTCATTTAACTTTATTAAAGTAATCCACATAAATAAATAGATTTGATTGAGTTATCTTGTGTTGTTTAAATTGTATTTATTATATCAAATTATTGACTTATTTTTATTACAATAATCTTTATAAAAAAATATTATGACAACCTTTGCTTTGTATTTGTTACGCTAACATATATAAACAAGTGACTTTGGTTATAATTTTATATTTAGATGAAATTCATCTTAGATATTTAAATGATTATTTAAATGAGATTATCCTTGCATATTTAGGTGAAATTGATCTCAATAACTCAATTAAAGTAATTTAATCACAATGAGCAATGTTGATTGTGTTTGACTTGATGATGTTTTAATTCATATAATTCATAAAAATGAAGTCATTGAAAACAAATTCAGTGGGGGGTATAGAGATTAAAAATAAATAATATTTCCTCTGACCAAACCTAAAAGAATTATTTCAAAAGTATTTATGTATCTTCAAAATTGTGAAATAGACATCAGCTAATTCCAAAACATAAAAAATGTAATGAATTCACCAATTCAAGAAATAACATTGAAACAAAATAATGTTGAATTTATATAACCAAGAACAATGCAAATTATTTTGATGAATTGATTATAAAGGTTTTGGAAATCATGTAATATTCTGCAAGGCACATGATTTAGTTTGGAAACATAGTAGGGGTATATAAATCACTTCAATACAATGTTAATTGATGATTCTTATGATAAAAATACTCACAGTGATAAAGGTAAATGTATCATTGCAAAGACTTCTAATTATGATCTCTCTGAAGTGATTACTTGATACATGATCTATAGCTAGTTTTGTTACATGTGAAAGATGTCAAATATGTAAGGCAAGTTACAAATAGATTACAGTTAGTGTTCAATAAACAAATTATTTGTGATAATTTTTTAAAACTTAATATATTTATGGAGATAATTTTTCTTTTTATTTGTGATAATAATTCAAAAATTACTATTTTTATGGTAATTTACGTAAATTTATATTTATGGTATGGAAAAATATATATTTCCACAATTATATGTAAGCTATTTTCAATAAATTAGATGTACTAATTATATTTATGATAATTTTGATGTTTAAAATGTAACATAAATTTATTTGTCATAACTTATCCACACTAAATGTTACAAATATATTTGTGATAATTTAACCACAATAAATGTTACATGGATATTTTTGATTTTTTTTTGCACTTATATTTGACATAATTTATCCACATTAAATGTTACATATAAGTTTACGATGATTTCACCATGCTCAATATTAAATGGATATTTGTGATGTTTTTCCTACATTTATAAGGTAATAAAAATAAAAAAATTATAATTAATATGTTGTAATTTATCATGCCTAAATTTGAATTGATTACATAAAAATGAAATATTAATTACTATCATTATTTATAATAAAACATTGAATTAATTCAACAAATTAAATTCAAGAATATAGTTGTTTAACACTAAATTCTAAAAACCTTTAAATTGGAATCTATAAATAAGATATATAATTCCATATAAAAAAAAATTGAAAACTGATAATAGAGAAATTTAATTCCAATATTTGATACTATAAAATCCAATAAAAGTAGTTTGAGGTTTTAATCTAGACTAGAATATGTCTAGATTTAGTGAAATAATGGTTGAAATCAATGTATGAAGCATAACACTCTTCAATTCCCTTAGATATAAATTTCATAAGTTGAATAAGACTATGTCATCTGAGTTATGCATTGGGTCCCTAAGTTTTATGAAACCTAACCTAAAAACATATTTGGCTACATTTCATATTAGCCGTAATTTGTCTAAATATAATGTTGAACTAGGAAGATCACATATAAGAGCAATGGGTTCAACACTTGGTAGGAATCATGATTATGTTACATTTGAACTTGAAGGTGAAACCATCTTCATTTCAAGATATGTATAATCTACAAAACAAAAAAAGGAAGTGGAAATCATTCCTTCAACCAATGCTCAATTATTGATATCAAATTATTCTCTAAGTACACCAAAGCTGTATGATGCTAATAATAAGGAAAATGGAGAAAAATAAAGGAGATCCACTAAATCAATTTCAAAATATGTTATTATACCTTATGAATATACCAATGACCATGAAAATATAATTTTAAATATTCATACTTCTATGGTTGGTGTTTTATCTAAACTGGTGAATCAATGTTGTGATTAATTCCTAATTAGATATGTTGAATTTGAATAAATTATGGTGTTGTAAATAAACTTTTACAAAAATGAAACTGAAAGCAATAAATTTAAATTTATGAAACAAAATGGATACAAACAAGCCTGAACTATGAAAATTAGAGATATATTCTTAACTTTTGATGCATTCTATTGACTATGTTAGCTAAAAAAATATTAAAACAATAATGAAGATGAAACTTAGAATCCTCCCAAAAGGTGATCCTTAAAATATGTACAAATAGGATTTCCTGGTAGGTTCAATAGTGATGGGTAATTCTATCCTTATCTAGTATTTTTTCCCTTTTTAGAATGTTAAAAAATAGGGAACAATCCTATGTGATTGTTTAGATTATGAATGTTTGTGATAAATGTCTTCTATGATGAGTGTGAGATTGGAAAATATATTCTTGAATTTGTAGACCCTAGCTTTGTGCCACAAGGAGATAAATAGATGTGAAAGAGTAAAAAGGGGTTAAGAATTGGAGTTGTGTTAGACCTCAATACCCCACTATGATATGTACTACATACATAGCAATACTTTGAAGAGGGACCAAACCTCCATGTCATTATCTCACCTAAGATATTTGTGTAATTGTGCTCCTTTGGATATATGAATGCATCTAGAATTGGATTGAATAATTGATCATGTCTTGTCTAGGGTTGTATAAAATTGAATTTAAAATCATCTCATGACTGCTTGAAGTGATTAGAAGCTAATTTGGAAAGAATAGGTAACTCTTATGTTTTGTGAAATTATGTGAATAAGATCTTGTGATAATATTGATAAGCTTTATGAGATTTTATAAATTAATGAATTATTTGTTATTTTATAGCGATTAAAGAGGGGGAAAGACCCATTGGGAAGTTTAGGAATATTTAGGCTAACCCTAAGGATACTTTCCTTTTTGAATTTTTACTATTTATGAGTGAAGGAAAAAATGGGTAAACAAATACAATAACATTGGGAACTCTCACCCTTTTAGGAAAAGTACAAATTTTTGGGTCTAAATCAAGGCATGCATATGCATAGAGGTGATTTAATAGTAACATCATTTCTAGTGGTGATATTGGATTAACTTGAAATGGAAGTATGTCTCTTCATGTGCTTGGGATAGGTCAAATTGGTGAAATAAGTGTCAATTAAGTGCACATGTCAATTAATGGTAAAAGGGGATAAAATAGGCATGATCAAGTATTTGTGACCAAATTTAGATTACTACATTTTTCCCCTATTTAGTCTATAAATTCAATTACTAGATTAAATAAAAACCATACCTTAGTGTGTCAGACACACTTTATCTTTGAGTTGCATACTTCAATCATGCAAGGTAATATACTGTTTAGAAACCCTAATAAAAACATGAAGTAGCTATTTTTTTCCTTTAAAAACTAAAATTTGAAAAATTAAACTTTGAACATTTGTAACTTTACTTGAATTTTTAAAAAAGTTATATTTGAGATAAACTTTGCTAAATTAAAAATTTATTGTATATGAGTAAATTAAAAATTTAAATGAGAGTATAGAATGAATATGCATTAATATGTGACAACCATGTTAATTTTTGTGACTTTTCTTGGTGATTATGCTTGATTGAAGAATTTGAGAATTGGTCCCTCTCATGAAGCACTTGGAAAAGATGGTTCCTTAGCCAAACCATTAAATAAAATTAAGGGTAATCAAACCCCATCTTATATTTTCTCTTTTGAAGTGAAATTATTGCTCATTTTAATAATGCTTGAAACTTGATTGTGTATGACAATATTTATAACCCCAAGATAAAAACGAGTTAAAATATAAATGAATTTGCACACAAAATTATAGAGTTCTCGATGACTCTAATTCATGAACTATGAAACCAAATTGAATCAAGAACTGCAGATGGCTTGTAGATTCAATTACAACATTTTGGTATTGTCGTAGTATATCCTAGTATATGAAAACATGATAAAAAGATAATGGAGTACACTAATGCTTCTATCATGTCTAAAATACTATCACATAAACTTGTTATTATTCCCCCACTATAATTATATAATTTTAAATTTTATGTGAATGTTCATTGTCACTTTGAAACTGTGTAACTATTTGAATTTACTCCTTAAAACTGAAATAGGATTTCATATGCAATGGCATACACCCCTAAAATGTGCCAATGATTGAATTTTAAACTTTTGAATTGTGGTTGTGTTCACAATTGAATTAATCTCTTTGAGAATGGCTTGTCTCATGCATGAAAATATTACTAAAGTTCCCCCATTTTGAGATGAGTGAATTTTCTCCTAAAAATTCACTCATCTCAAAATAAAATTTAAATTAAAACGTGTAGTACGATGTAATCATAGAAATTTTCAGCGTTTGGAAATGTTTTAGCATAGTAAGTTTTGAATTATATATAGAATGTAAGAGGCAAGGCCTATAGAATTTATCATTAAAGCTAGTAGAATCAGCATGTTAGTATGCCATTATTTTAGGAGTGTATGATATGGATCATGAAAATTATTAAACTCATCAAGCTCAATAATAACACAATCAACAAGCACAAATAATAAAAATTTGACATATATGGGCAAAGGGCCAATTATAAGGACATGTTCAAATGTCCCAAATAACACATGTAGACATGATAAATGTCACAAACAAGGGACATATTCAAATTTCACACACACCAAAGACCAAGGGCTAAGATAGGGACATGTTAAAATGTCGTACACCACACATAAGTCTAAGGGCAAAAGTAATGACATGTTAAAATGTCACAAAACACATAAGATCACATAGTGATGCATCAATCCAAGAGTCCCACACAAAGGCCAAGGGAAAACATAATAAAAAATAAAAGGTGTAATATAATATGTACAAGTAAACAACATAAATGGAACATAAAATTAGAAAATATAGTCTAATATATGTATATGTCATGTAAGCATGTCCTAGAAAATAACATGTTCATGTGCATTATGTATGATATAAATTTTAGAAATACATTTGTATCAAATAAAAATTTCAATAGTATAGGGTTAAATAATGATAACACCTACATATTGTCACCTATGAATAATATGCCCCCAAATTGGTAAGGTAAATGGGTAGAGGAGAGTCCAACATCTTAATCATTAGAAATGTTTTCATGTCATGCACACACTCATCTATATTAGAGAAATGCATGTGTGATATATAAATAATATGTTATATAATAATCATGAGATAAATAACATATTTCAAATATGTAAACTAGATTGCAAATCATGTTTAAGTCCTGATTTTGTATTTTTGAATATGTTTCACGTTTTTATATTTTGACATTTTTATGATTATTTTTGTTTATTGAAAATTTTAGAAAACAACAATGTTGAAACTAAAATTGATTAATGTTTTTAAATATAATAATATGAAGAATATCTGAATATCTCACAACATTTAACTATGATCGTAATGTACTTAGAAAGATTGAAAATTTGAAATATGGGAAAGATGCCTCATTGTGATATTGGGAAGCATGTAAGAACAATAACATGATGTAAAATAGTGAATACACATTATAATTTTGTCAAATGTATGGTTGTAAAAATATTTGCATGTGATATAAATATGTACTGAATAAGAGAATATTTTTCATTAATAGTAGTATTTTTCATAAGAAGACTGATTTAGAAAAATAGAAATTGGTAGTATTAAGGTCCAAGCTTCTAAAATTATGATTTTTGGGTTAAAAATTGTAAAAGATAGGATCGTTCAATTATGAAATTAAAATTGGGTGATTCCATTCAATTCTGATGGTTTTGTCTTAGCTAAAAAATAAGTCTATGCTAGTGCAGAGTAAACAACTAGGAGGAACATGTCCTGTTTGAGCATAATTTATCCATATTTTGACCTAATCATATTTGTGAATTTAAAATAGAAGGGATAAGAGGACAAAAAATTCAATAATAAATCTAAGGTCATATAATAATGGATCAAGTGGTCACAAATGCAAGAAAATAGAAGAAGATGAAACAATTAGAAACTATGTATAGTCAGGTTTTTATTATTTTAAATGTTTGTTAATTTGATTTTAGAATGTTTGAAAATGCACAAGCTACCAAATTATATCAAGTATATCACAATATTATGTGAGGAGTGGTGAATTAATAACTTGTCCTAAATGAAATGTGTTAGATGTGTGCAGATTAGAATTAAAAAATATAATCACTTTAGAGACATTATCATTTTTGTGTGCTTGCTCTAAATATGTTCCCTCTTTTGAAATATAAATGGCCTTGTATTCATGGTAAAATTTATTATAACCTTTGTTTCTATCAATTTATTCCCCTATTAACCTTAACCATGATCTTCAAGGCACAAAATTGTATGCAGATGGATGAAAAATAACACTAAAAGTAAGCTGACATTCTTTTGAAGTAAATAATATTGTTAAGTCAATAAATCCCAAGCATGGCATTGATGTGGTTATATTATCTATGTGTTTAATCCTATATTAAAGGGATACAATAAATTATGTAGAATAAAAATTCCTTCTTGAGAGTCTGTAACCTTAGCAACTGTAAATTTATTACCATCTATGGGAACAATAATAATGAAAGGTTCTTGATATGAAGCATAATTGCCTATTTTGGAACCATATTTGTAGTATTAGGTGTTATAGGCCTTTCTTAATTGATTTTAAATTATTTTTTAGACTTATCTTATTGTAAATTTGCTTATTCTGATTTTTATTTTTGCACTTGCTCTTTCTCAACTTGTTCTTTTAGTAATTTGTCTCTTTCCAATTATTCCTTTTGCAACCTTTGCTTTTCAACATGTTCTTTTTGTAACCTTTGGTTTTTCATCTTTATTTTTTTTGTAATAGTTTTATTTTGACACTTTTTCCTTAATATATGTATTGTTATTGAGTTTTTTGATTGATTTATCGATTATAGGATCACCACTATCAATGAGACTTTATATTTTGTTCTTCTAAGAAAAACAATAATTTGTATGATGCCCATGCATCCTATACTATGCGCAATAATATTTTGATATTATAAGAGGATTCATATGAGGTAATTTTAATACTTTGTTTTGAAGTATTTATCTTAAAATTTCACTTGAACTCTTAGTAGCCTTTTGTGTACTTTTGGAATAATTAGTTGTAAAAGTATTCTATTTTGGATTCTGATCTTGAGATGAAGTATTTTTAGGCACAACATTTATAGATGAATATTCAAACACATGATTAACACTTTAATATTATATATTCTTTATGAATATTATATGATTTTACCATGATGTGATTTTTGAAACCAAATACTAATTTTATTGTTGTAATTCTTCTATTGAGTTTGTCATACTGATTATTTGATGCTTAAGGGATTCACAAGCACAAACCCTATGTATTTATGATTGAATATGAATAAAAATTCCATGAATAAGATGTGTGGTTGGTGGAGAGGTTTGAGGATAAACTTTTTTATTGCATTTATTTGACACTAAAGGGTTGTTCAACTTATCTCTTATGATAGTGACTATATAGAAATGGTGAGATTGAGAATAGTTATTTCCATTTTGAGAGTTGAGAGGAGACCTTATAACATATTGAATTAATTTTTTATCTTATTCCCATATTATACCTTACTTAACAAAATATTTCATTAATGAAGCTTTTGTAAAATATTGGATAGTTATCCTATCATAGTCATCAAAGATGTATATATCATCCATTCTAAAAGACATGAAAAATATATTGCCACAAAGGAAAAAATGAGATGCATTGAAGCAAAAATAAAAATTTGAAGCCCTAGGACAAAATTTTTGAAACCTTAGAAGGTTATAACCCTAAGTAAAATTTAGGATTTGAAAAGGTTTGATCAATACATGGGTTCACCAAATATTTTATATGAATTGTGAATTAATGTGGTGATCAATTCCTAATTAGATAATTTGAATTTGAATAAAGTAGAGTGTTGTAATTGCACTTAAAAATAATAAACTAATAGCAAATAATTGAAATTGATAAATTTAAATGAATACAAGCAAGCCTAAACTATGTAAAAGAGATATATACTTAGATTTTGATGCATTCAATTAATTGTTTTAAATGAAAAAATATACAAATAATAATGAAGATGAAAACCTAGAATTCTCCTAGAGTAAGATCCTCAGAATTTGTATGGACATGAGTTCTTTTTAGGGTCAATGGAAATGGACATTTTTATCCTTATCTAGCATTTATATCTATTTATAATATGTTGTAAAATAAGGTTAAATCCTTTTCAATTTTGTAAATTATTCTTATTTGTGATGTGTGCAAGATTGGTAGATGTATTTCTAAAGTGCCTAACCCTATATTTGTTCCATGAGGATAAATGAATGTGGAGTAAAAAGGGTTTGGTGGTTGTAATTGTGTTAGACCTCAAAACCCCACTATGTTGAGTGTCACCTACATACCAATACTCCTAACAGGGATCAAAGTTACATGTAGTTCTCCCACCTAAATGCTTTTTGCAATAGTGTACCTTTTATTATATGAATGCATCTAGAATTACCTTGAATAATTGATAATGATTGGGCTAGGGCTACATAAAACTAAATTCAAAATTGGATCGTGACTTATTGAAGTGCTTAGAAGATTACTTGGAAAGAATAAGAAACTTTTATCTTTTGTGCACTTGTGTGAATAAGATATTATGATAATATTGATAAACTTACAAAGATGTTATAAATAAATGAATTTTGTGTACTTTTATAGTTATTAAAGAGGAAAAATACATGTTGGGGAGTTTAAAAATATTTAGGCTAACCCTAAAGATATTTTCCCTTTTGAATTTTTATTCTCTGTGAATTAAAAGCATAATGGGTAAACATGGATATTAATAATGGTCACTCTTATCCTTTCAAGAAAAGTAAAAAAAATTGGGTCTAAGTCAAGACATAAAAATGCATCAAGGTGATTTTAGCAGTAAGATAATTTCTCTAGGTGATAATGGATGGCTTTGCAATGGAATTGAGTCTCTTCATGTGCTTAGGATAAGTCAAATTGGTGAAATAAGTTTTAATTAAGTGCACATGTCAATTACTGGTAAAAATGGATAAAATGGGTATGATCAAGTATCCATGACCAAATTTAGGTTACTACATCTAGTAATTATGTTTCTAGACATGTTGATCATGATCATGGAAATGAAGTAAATGACTATAAATTATGATTATGATGATGATATATATTGGTATACTAGTGATATATCTTTACATGGTGAAAAAGATATAAAATAAAACATCTCAAGGAATAATCATTGTATAGGTATATTAACAAGTTTTAGACATTTATATAAGTCACCATAGTAAAACATTATTAGATCCAAGTAGTTGGGAAGATGATTCTATTAAAATTGGTATGATAATTTGTGGTGATATCATTGTACATTACATATATTTATATATAACATAATACATATAACTCTTTCAATATAACATGATACGTATAACTGTTTTATTTTGAGATGAGTAATTTGTAGGCTACATCAATCACCTAAAAAGGAGGCATACTAGTGGAGTTGTAATAGATATTATATCCTTCATACATAGATAATAAAGATTTTGGAAAATATTTAATGATTCAAAGGGTTTATCCTATGTCATATTATCAAATTAGTTCATATTATGAGACATATATATATATATATATATAAGTATGTATATGTATATATATATATATATATATATATATATATATATATATATATATATATATATATATATATATATATATATGTATGTATGTATGTATATGTATGTATGTGTGTGTATATATATATATATATATATATATATATATATATATATATATATATATATATATATATATGTATGTGTGTGTGTGTGTGTGTGTGTGTGTGTGTGTGTGTGTGTGTGTGTGTGTTTGTGTGTGTGTGTGTATGTATGTATGTATGTATGTATGTATGTATATATATATATATGTGTGTGTGTGTGTGTGTGTGTGTGTGTGTGTGTATATATATATATGTATATATATATATATGTATATATATATATATATGTATATATATATATATATATGTATATATATATATATGTATATATATATATATATATATGTATATATATACATATATATATATGTATATGTATATATATATATATATATATATATATATATATGTATGTATGCATGTATGTATGTATGTATATATGTATGTATGTATATATATATATATATATGTATGTATGTATGTATGTATGTATGTATGTATTAAAACATATTTATGTACACATACAATGCATATGCAGGCATTTTATAGGTAGTTGAGTGATAGGTTACATATATCAAATCAGTATATAAGATTATAAGGATCATATATATATGTATGTGTATATATATATATATATATATATATATATATATATATATATATATATATATATGTATGTATGTATATGTGTGTGTGTGTGTGTGTGTGTGTGTGTGTGTGTGTGTATATATATATATATATATATATGTATATGTATATATATATATATATGTATATATATATATATATATATGTATATATGTATGTATGTATTAAAACATATTTATGTACACATACAATGCATATGCAGGCATTTTATAGGTAGTTGAGTGATAGGTTACATATATCAAATCAGCATATAAGATTATAAGGATCATATGAAATATGTTATCATACTTATTGTAGACATCTAAAATTAGCCACCAGTGGCTTCAAACTAGACTTTAGACTGATTCTTACCAATCTTTGAAAATCCAACCTAATAATCAGTAAACATCTCAAATTTGGCTTCATAACATACAATTTGGCCTATGAACCTATTAAATGGGCCAATGCACACATTAATTAATTCAAAATATTAAAAAATGTTAAAATGCCTAAATAAAATTTATTACCATGCAAAACCAAATCAAAGGTCTAATTGAATTATCCATGAGCAATTAAATAAATTATCAAAAAGGAAATTCAAAAATCAATGAATATCCTAAGAATTCATAATTACCTTTTTATGAGTTGTAAAATATCCTAAAATATCTCAACATGAGTATTTATTCCTAATCATGACTGTTTGATACCTTTTAACTCTATTAGGGTTAATTAACTCAAAAAGGTTAGGTTTAAACCCATTTCAAGATCTAACTACACTCTAACTCAACTTGGGTTGGGGTTAGTTACTAAACCTATAAATACAAGCCTGGACCTCTTCATTTAAAGAGCTTAGACATAATAATGTTATAATTTTGGTTCTAGATCAAGACTGTATGACAATAGTGTTATAATGCCAAAATCACAAGTCAAGCCACTTTGAGAAACATCAAGCCAAATCCAAATCAACCATGGTGCCAAGGAAATAAAGAGATATCCAAGCTCCATTGCCATAGACTTCTTGCTCATAAGTTGAGAAAATTAAACAAACACATCATTTAGAGTATTCAAGGAAGGTTAGGAAATTTTGAATGTTTCTTTTCATTTAAGTTGATCTTTGTCATTTATTATTTGTTCACTAAGCTCCCCCTATGATCTAGGCATGGAGGTGTTAAGCTTTTTAGTGTGTTTTTTATTTCATTATTTTATATGATAACTAACACTTGGTCTAACCTCCCCTCCATCATCGAATTCCTATCATCACAAATGGCATGCCCAGTGAGACAAGAAGCATCCCATGTACCAAGGAGATAAAGATGCAACTCAAAAATTGATAAAGTAATGCTTGACTATCTTCAAATTTGCCATTTTAGCTTTGATTTTGTCATATTTTCAATTTTTAAATTAAATCAGATCTACATAAAGATAGACATCGATTAGGCCTGACTGACATCAGTTATGCCTAACTAAGCTTAGTCTTATGTGACCATCATCAGTCGGTATGTAGGGTGAAACATGGTTTACAAAGATTGCATTTTGAGTCTTTTTAGCATTCTTTATTATTTTTTCTTGGTTTCACTATCATTTAAACTTTATATCTAATCCTTGCTTTGTAGGTTTTATTGAGTTTTTAGCTAACCATTATCTAACCTAATGCTTTCATCTTGTGTGGTTTTACCTTCAAGTTCATAGGTGATCGACATCAGTCCTAATCAATTGGTATCAGTCCTTTACTACCATCATTAGTTCTCTTTGAGACCGATTGGCATTAGTTGCCTTAAAACCAACATCTATCAATTCTGACCGATGATGGTCACTGTGTTTTTTTTAAATCAAAACTGGAGAGCTACTTTTTCAAAGTTCATTTACTCACAATTTAAATTGATTCTAATTAGAAGGAGACTATCTAAGCATTGCAGGTCCAAGACATGATATGAACACAAATTTGTAAGTTTAGGTGGTTTTACACATTTTATTTTGGGTACCTAAAAAGGAATCCAGCTAAGTCATCCACACTTCATTTTGGTGCTAAAATGAACATGTTAAATCTTGAACATTTCACCTTTGGTGCTTAAAATGAATTAGGATTGATAATGTGTTTAACACTTCAATTTTGGTATTTAAAATTAATTCTTAAGTCTTTAACACTTAAATTTTTGGTGTTTAAAAATGAACTTAGGCTAAATATTAAACATTTGGGTTTTGGGCTTTAAATGAACGTAGATGGTTTTTCTTAAATTGGTTTTTGTGAAAATACATTTCAAATATTTCACACTTAAGCTAAAGGTCCAAGTAAATAACTTAGTCACATTTCAATTTTGTGCCTAAAATCAACATTTACTTCAATCACAATATCTTGAAACTATTTGTTGTTTATTTTTTTCACAAAATGAATAACATGTGTATGTTATCCCCATGTCCCCTATAGGGAACTTGAGTGATCAAAAACACCTTTTCATTGAATTTGTGCCTTAGTCTAATGAATAGAAATAAATTTGTCTAGGCTATCCCCAAGACACACATGGTCTGGGTGATTTAAAAGTAACCCTAAAGTCTTTTTACCTAGTTTTATTTTCATGCAATTTAGCCTATGAAGGGGATGCCATTACCTCTCATGAGTTCTCTAGGAAATAATTGACTTGGGGATTCATATAAATGTAATGTTTAAACCCCACTCCATGATGGGGTATATAAATTATGGTATATATATTTTGAGAGCCAGGGGTTTAAGAAGCTAACCTCTCCTTTCGTAATGAAGGCCCAAGTCAGGGCTAGTCAACCAGGGGATTCCACTAAGTAGTCCACAGATGGAATCATTATGCAAAAGAATAGACCTTTAAATGATAATTTTATTGGTATGAACTCAATTGACATGATTATTCTCTTATATTAGCCACACTTGGGATTAATATAGATAATCATAAATTATAAATTTTAATCAACCCCACTTACCACACCTTGTTAGGATCAAGGATGATATATTTAGTTGTATTTAGTCTTTTTCCTTTATTGCTTGGTGTTATGTGTCTAAAATTTTTTTTTCTATACCATGTCATAAATTATTTTGTTTATCTACATTGCTTTGTTGCTTGAGGAGGCATTAAGCCATCTATTTTACACCTTGCTTTAACTTAGAAGACTTTTTATGTCAAAAACGTTGTGTGTGTCACTTGATTGAAATGGGTAATGTTATGCTACCCAAATCAGTTCAAATTTTGAGCCTTATAATTATTTTAAAAAACCTTTATTTACATCTTTTGAGAGCACTAATGTCATTATGCTACTCAAATTATTTTAATAGACTTGCCTTATCTTGTGTCTAAGTTTCACATTTGACACCAAACCATGTGCCTTGTTGGATCTTTGTTTTAGTACAATCATGTTATTCATATTTTCATAGCTTCTTTCTCAATTAAATTCTAAGTTTTCTTAAGTTGAGTTTTTAATTAACTTTTATAATTTTGGATCCAACCATTAATTGATTTCTATTTAAGCCTTATCTCATAGGGGTTAATACACAAATATTTCTCTTTTGGGTTGCATAACTTAGGTTAATTCAATACCCAAATTCAAAAATGTATTTTTTATACCTTTGTTTGATTAAAATAACTCTATCTTTTAGTGCCTTTTGTTTAATTCCTTATACCAATTTGATCATGTAAATGCCTAGAATCAAGTGCCTAGTTTATGCCAAAGTGTTCCAAGTTTGTTAGATTAAAATCATCTCTTTGGTTCAAGTCTATATTTTGATGCTAAATTTGGATAATATTCCTAGCACATGCCTTGTTTGAGCCAAGATTTTGATGTCATTTTTAGCCAAAAGACCTAGAAACTTTTACCTTTCCTAGTTTAGACCTATTTGGAACATCTTTGGACCTAGAGTTTGGCATCCTGTTTTTAGTTCATTTTACTTGACCTTGTTTGTGTGAAGCATTTAAAATTATAAATTTTGAATTATACTATTTTTACCAAAGTTTTTAGAACTCTAATTCCCATCTTGTTATGAAACATCTGCCATTTATTTGACCATGTCTCACTATACATGTATATAATCCTAGATATGGAAATGTTGTCACACAAGAGGAATTTTTTCAATACCCTTATGAAGAATATGTTTTTTGGGAGATGGATTATTATCCACCTTCATAAATTCAAATAGGGGAATAGATTCAAGATCCTTTGTCCCATTTTTTGGTTAGTATGCCTCCATACATAGAGCAAGACCAAGAACAAATGACCCAATATTTGTCTAACATACCTTTTATAGAGTGATCCTAATAGAATAATAATAACATTATTACAATATAATTTCATAAACCTATGATCCTAATAGAATCATAGAGGTATGGACTAAGTTTCTAATAGACTTTCCCCATGAAAACTTGACAAGTCTAGTAAGAGAACCTTACAACATGTTTTACAATAGAACAATAAATGAGCATCTTTTAGTAACCCTAATGCCATTATACCAATGTCATATCAAGATCCTCATATGATTTTCACACAAAAAGGCCTCATGGAAAACCATTTCATTTAAATGCAGATGGCATATTAGACATATCAAAACCTAGCACATAACTTTATCATATGACCATGTCAAATCCACTTTTTATTAAGTCACTTCCTTTAACAAGAGTCTTATTTGAGTTTATAGGAAAATAAAATCAAGGTTTATACCCATTTATGAAAATTAGTTCAAGAGAAAACACGTTCACTATCCAAACTATCAAGGATGTGTCTTCTTATTCTATGTATAATAGTGAGCCAAACATAGTGGATAGTATGCAAGTAACATCCAATTTACACCAAAGTGGTGATAATGCACAAGAAAATAGTCAAAAATAAAATGTTACTTTAAAAAACACTATGAGTGGTTCACAAACTTAGGGGGTAGGAGTTTATACTTCCCAGCCTCAACTAACAACCTCTAATCCTCAACTAGTTGCTTCTTCAAGCACCCAACATCAAGGATTAAGTAGTGATCTAATTACTAGTGTTATACCACAACAAAAGGTGATTAATCTTAATCCACCCCAATATGTGATGAGTAATATTCCATAAAAATAGGCACTATCGAACATACCCATATAGCAGAGGTAAAACATCTTGCCACCTCAATAGGGGAAACCAATGTTCTACCTCACCATGTAGTACTAAACATACCTCTTCAATCCTAGACTAACATGCCAATTTAAATCCTAATGATGTTTAACCAATAAAATACAACTATTGGTTAGTGACAGATGTCAAATCTCCAACATGTGTCTACTTCCCAATAGGAATTTGCATAACCAATAGGTTCCAATTTTCCTTAGGTACCTATTAGGCAATAAATGCCTTTCATGTAAAATATTCCACAAGTTCAATGGTAGGGTCTTATTTCACAAGTTCCCCTCAATAAAAAAGTTATGACTAGTCAGTAGCATGTCCCTATTTAACCTCAATAGGAATAGTATAGTCAGTAGTATAACTATAATAATCCCAATATTAGGCCTACTTACCTAATCCAAACTAGAATATTTCATTATAGTATGTGAAATGTCAATAATTATACCCTAATCCATGCATGTGTATTCTTGTTCCATTCCCCTAACCAAACCAACATTCCCTAGAAAATGCCTCCACTATACCCTGGTTAAGGTAATCCACTTGTGACCGCCTAGCCTCTGCCTCAAGCCAATGATCCCACTAGTTTTCTCACACAAGAGATATAATAAATGAAGAATGTAATTACACTCATCCAAGATAAGAAATATACTAATAAGTTCAAATTGTAAAATGTGTGTTCTTTCCATTTCTACATGGAGTACTTTCAGGTACCATTTCCTCTAGGGTATGAGCCACCAAAGTTTGATAAATATAAGGGGAAAGGTCCCCAAGGTCTATTTGACAAAAAAAATTATTACATGCCATCTAGTGGCCTATAATGACATATACCCATTATTGTTGTTTCCATTAATCCTAGTAGGTCAAGAATTGGAATGGTTCCTAAAATTACCCAAGAACTTAGTATTTGATTTTGATGATCTTTCAGACATGTTTGTGTAGCATTTATTTTATAATATCGAACATGAGATTTTATTGGTAGACCCTATACAATCAAAATGAAATTTTGGTAAAAGATTTTTAAGTTATCTATAGTGATTTATATCTCTTACGAGCCAATTTACCCATAGTCTACCAGATAAGTAAGTAGCCTCCATGTTTACCAAAAATCTACATAGCGAGATATTTTACAATTTAGAGTTGAAGTGTGTGCATACTTTTAAATATATCATTTACAAAGGTTTAATTATTTAAAGAGCCCTTGTTAATAAAGGTATCATTAAAATAGCCTCATAAAATCAAATCTAGAACCAAAACTAGAACAATGGCCAAAATTAGAATGAAGTCCAAGTACAAGTGTCGTATCCAACCTAGGCCAATAACTATGACAAACCTAAGAAGTTCAATCACAACTAGAATGTTGTATGAAATGGAGTGACAAAGTCATGACATGTCCAAATGGTGTAAACACCATTTGCATAGCCTATGCCACATATGCATATAACTCCTAACTAACAACCTCTTCAGCAAATGCAGTAAGTACAATAACTTAGACTGGTATATCAAATGAAACAACCTATCCCTTTACAAAACCCTCCTCCAAGGAGAAATGTGCCTACTCATAATGTCTTTATTAACCTTGGATATCCCCTTAAATATGTGTTTTTAAATATTTTTACATCTAATTTGATTGATTGACCTATTCTAAAGTGTTATCCTAAGGGTGTTACCTATCCAGACTAGTATAGGCCAAATGAATTCTATGAATATCATTAGGTAAATGGTCATAATTTGTAGTGTTGTGTGAAAATTAAACATTTGATTGAGAATATGTTAGAAAATTGAGAGATCACATTAGATCTTAGGGCTTCCACATTTAATCAAAACCTTAGAATTTATTAAAATCCCTTTCCCTAACATAACAACCAACAATAGCAACAACATCTAATGTAACAACAACAACAATAGTATCAACAACGAAGGTCAAACCAATAAAACCAATAGAATCAAAAGTAGAATCAACAACATCAAAATAATGGATAGAACCAAGGTTATAATGATGCCAACAACCAACATACCTATCATGTAGTTTCACATGACTACAACATGGTTGTAGGCCATCTTGTAGTAGGTCACATTAACACCATTTCCATCAATCTAAGACCAAGTTCCAATCAAATAAAATAATTTCTAATCATACCTAATCAACCAACCCATGCCAATAATCCTTCCTTGACCTAGGACTGCATATAGGTGAACCAAAAATTAAGGATTCCCACTTTTGGACCTTATACTAATAACTCATAGTTATCTCATGACCACATACAAGTGAACTGGCAATCAAGACTTATCCTATCTAGTCCCCCTCCACCATCATTTATTAACAACAATGGTCTTATACCTAATCTTGATTGTGCAATCACAACTTGGTAACCAAGGATTACCATACCAATCCCACAACTATCTATGACTTCACCCATCATACAACCACCCATTCTAGCTAGGAATAAGCCATTTACCATACTATAATAAATGACATTCAATATTTTGAAACAATTACAAAAGACACCTGCATAAATCTCCATTTTGGATTTATTGCATACATCTACTATCCAAAAAAACATCTTAACAAAGTTCCTTGGCCATTCCAAAGTTCCTAATGACATATCTCTAGACAAATTTCAAGATTTGGTTAGATGCCTAGCTCCAAGCCAATAATTAACCTTTAATCAAAGTGATATGGCATCCCTTGGTCCACTTCATAACAATCCATTATACATCAAAGTTTACATAATGTAGCAAAAAGTGAAATGTGTCCTCATAGACAATGGATCAAGCCTGAATATTGTGCATCTAAAGCTCATCAAGCTCTTGGGTACATGACAATGGATCTCTAAGAAAACATAATCACCATCAAGGCTTATGATAATGAAAAACAAGAATCACAAGGCACCATCAACTTACCAGTCATCAATGGGCCTTTGACCCATGATACATTATGCCATGTGTTAGATCTTGATTTGTCATATAATATACTTTTGGATAGACCTTGCATACATTATATTCATACAATCCCATTAACATTGCACCAATGTATCAAGTTCTCTCATTTAAGAATGGAGGTTACCATTTTAGGAGATTTACATCTATACAAGGATTGTAGGCATTTAGAGGCCGAGTTTAAAATCTATAACTACCATTTTAGCATGAATCTAGTTGCCAAGAAAGACAAGGGGAAAGCAATACTTGTTGACTCACTAAAGGACAACTACATTAACCCTGATACCCTTGATTCACTTTCCCACATGTCACCTCTTGAAATGTCCAATCATTATACCATCTCAGCTAATGGTCTAGGAGAATACTTGACCCATGACACCTTTCACATTACAAAGCTTCCATAGAACCCCAAGTCCTTTGGAAGACCAAAAGCTAAACCACTCATGCAATGACAAAGATTGGCAAAGGACATTTGCATAGTCTAGTACCTATCATTTTTATATCAACCTCTCACCAAGGATAGAACACTCTTGTAGAAGATGAATCATGGTTTTATAATGATAAATTGGATTTTTGTTACAAAAATTCCAAACATCCCATTTCTAATAGGGTCATAGAGAACCAAGACTATGAAGGAGGAGGCCTAGGTCTAAATCAATAGGGAACACTTGAGCCAATTTCTATGACTAGGTATAAAGGAACCTATGGACTTGGATTTGAATTGCCTGGGGGTGACCCCATGTATCTTATTTGAGTTTTGATACCAACAACTAGAGACAATAATGCTGATAGCAAAGTAGAGTCTAGTCATAGCCCTTTAGATAACCTAGCCCATACCAATTTTTTTGACAAGAATTCCATTTTTACCCTTCGACCAATCATTCTCCATAACCCACTTCTATTATATTATCCCCAACTAATAAACTATGACCAACAAGAATCCAACATGTCAGTAGATGAGTTATAGAATGATGAAGCCTTCTATGATTTTCTAGGCCTTAGGGACAATGTTTCATTAGGAGACCACAAAATATGGTTATCAATCAAACTGGATCCTGAAGCCTATTTTGGAGAGTGGGTGAACACCCTTAGCCAAAAAATAATAATTAAAACATTGAGGTCCCAAAGTGAAAACCTCTTTGAGGCACTTTTGAATTAGGGAAACAATAAAGATAAAGGCCATTCTAGTGGTGAAAACCTATTTCAGGTGCTATTAGATGGGGTTTTCAACCTTCTTTAAACATAGACCAAGATACCACCAATGATGAATTTGTTTATGGGTCTGATTTTAGTCTTGAATAACAAGAGGATTTTGATTGAAACATCCAGGACACCAATAACGATGAACTTTTCTATGGGTTTGAATTCAATTTTGAAGAACAACAAGAATTTCATCATATCATCCAAGAGTTCTCAATAGTGTTTATTACATGGCCATCCCTACCCTTAGGGGATTCTGATTCATCATGCTTAGGAGAACTCAATGAACTAGTCCTAACAAAGGACACTAACATTACAAATTATTTCAAATCTTTACCCATTATTCTTAAAGTTGGTTTGATCCTTCTAGTGGAATATATAACAAAAGTAAACATCAAGACTCTAGATGACCCAAAATGGATCAAATTAGGTGCATCCCTCATTGAAGAGGAGCATGAAGTCCTTACAATCCTATTGAGGTAATTTATTGATAATTTTCATGGGCCTACTCTAACATGCCTGGTTTAGACCCTACCTTAGTTTTTCACTACCTCATGATACATCTTGATGCTAAACCAATAAAAAAAAAAAGATTTATCCTTGCATTATTGGATTAGTAAAGAGTTAGAAAATATCTTAAAAGTGACAAGTATTAGTCCAATCAACTATTCTAAATGGATTTCTAATATTGTACCTATCAACAAAAGGCCAGAAGGAATTAGAATTTGCACTGATTTTAAAGACATAAATAAAGCCTAATCTAAGGATGACTTTCCACTTTCAAAAATTGACATGATTATCAACTCCACAGTGGGTTATGATATGATTTCACTGATAGATGTATTCTTAGGCTACAATTAGATCCAAATCATATGGGAAAACCAACATAAAATAACAGTCACCACTCTATGGGGAACATTTTGTTATCAAGTTATGTCATTTGATATCAAAAATGTAGGAGCCACCTACAAAAGAGCCACGACCATCATATTTCATGATATGATGCATGACATTATTAAAGACTACATCAATGACATACTAGGTAAATCAAAGACTACGGTTGATCATCCAGCAACATTGAGAAGGATATTTGAGACACTGTATGAATACAAAGTCAGGATTAACCCTAAGAAATGCATTTTTAGAGTTACTTCAAGTAAATTTCTTGGCTTCATTATGTCTCACAAGTGCATTGAAGTTGATCTAGCTAAAGTATGAGCTATAAAAGATATGCCACCACTAACCAATTTGAAGTAGATCTATAGTTTGTAGGGCAAGATACAATCCATCAGATGCTTCATATCTTAGTTGGCAAATAAGTGTCTTCCATTTACACATCTACTAAAAAAAAGTGTAACATTTATTTGGGTTAATGATTATCATAAATTATTTTTCACAACTAAAGGACTATCTTGCAAATCCACCATTTTTATTGCCTCCTATGTTAGGAAAACCATTCCTTCTATATCTATCAGCTATAGACAAAGCCTTGAGGGCACTATTGATGCAGTGGATTGCACCCAGGGTAAGAGGCCGAGCTCCTACCTTCCACACATCAAAATGGAAACTCCCCTATCGCTTGTGGGACTAACGAAAATGGAGGGGAGAGTCTCTAGATAAGGGCTAGCTCCCTCTAATGTATCTTTTAGGCCCTGGTTTCTCCTACTACTAACAAATAAAATGAAAAAGGGGAGGGGGGATGAAAAGGGAGAGAGAGATGTTGAAAATAGAACCTAAGCCTAAAAATGAAAAGGTGATACACCATAAAAGTGATGACCCACCCAGCTCGAATATACACTTTTCACCAGGAAGAAATGCCCATACACTTCATCTGAAGTGGGAAGCTCTTCTAAAATAGTCAGCTAGGAGTCCGTGAAAACATAGGGAGGAAGAAACTACTAGAGGCATCCTCAGACTCACTTATGGTAGCCTATTCACATGCACCTATATTCTTCTTGTAGACACTTCTAGCAGACCTACAGAAAGGAGACTTCACAATGCATTGGACATACTGTAATCAATCTATGGAAAGCATGAAAGACAATGACTTAACATAAAGGAGAAAATAGACATATACTTTAAAGTGCAAGTCTAGATAGAGGTAAAAATTCTAAGTCCTGATTCAAGGTAAAAACTAGCAGAACTCTGCCTTACAAGCCTGAGAGACTTTTGGGTAGAGTTTTGCATTAAGGCTGAGAGAATGGATCCTTCTCAAATGAGAAATTTTACAATATATAGGAAGAGGAAGAGAACTTGGCACTTCTTTTGAAAAGAGTTTGACACCCTTTGATGAGCTGGCCCATGTGTGTTCTAAACCTTGGGAAGAGGAAGCCATCTAATTTTTGGCTCCTACTTTGACTTTGGCATTCCATATTAATGTAAAAACATGGCCATGCCTCTTTTCTACAAATAGACTATGGTTTGTCCCCTCATAAATACCAATCAGAGAAAACAAGTTGTGCCGCTCATCTGGCAATAACTCGCCTCCTCTTTGCCACTTGAACTACTTTGTCTCTTTTCACACCTTTTCTTCTTCCTACTTTGTCTCCTACTTTTTCAGCCCTCAAGGGTGATATTCTGGTGGGTTTTTGCATTCCTTGGGCTCCTTTCATGGTTGGCATTTAGGTAATTCAAAAGCAAATGGCTATTTCATTGTCTTAAAATTGACATTCGTGCAGTCATCACCTTGAAATTCAATACCCAACGGCTAGTTCATCTCCTTAAAATTGATGGCTTTTGGGGCATCACTGTCCTTGGCAAATTCCATTAGGTATTTTTTGTGGATTTCTTCCTACGAACTTTTTCCACAAAAAACTTTCCCACGAAAAAAAAGTCCATGAGAATTGTCTCAATCTTTTATCCTTTTGTCTTCAAGTTCTTTGGTTGTAGCTTTCCTCCGAATTCCTTCATAAAAAAGTCTAAAGGAATTCAAAGCCTTAAGTCTTTTTTACACCCTTGGAAATCCTTCGACTTCATTTGAAATGCTCCCTGCCCTTCGGCTTTGGGATGCCCCCTTGAAACAAGCCATTAAACCAACCCATTGAACAAAAAATAGTTCAACAGTTCAACGGTTCAACACTGCATGGTGAGCCTTTGAACCTTCCATGGTGAACCAAGTGATTGAACCAAATGTTGAACCCATCGATTGAACCAAATGTTGGACCTATCGATTGAACCAAGTGTTGAACCGGTTCAATGATTCAACATTGCACGCTGAGCCTTTGAACTGAGCATTGAACCAAGCTCGTTGAACTATCTGATGAACTAAGTGATTGAACCAAAGCATTGAACCAACACGTTGAACCAAGTTGAAGTGTTGAGCCAACTAAATTGAACCAAGGATGATGAACCTTGCATTGAAATTCACTAATTAAACCAAGAGATGAACCAAGTGGTTGAACTAAAGCCAATTGAACCAAGGCATTGAACTAGTTCAATGGTTCAACAGTTCAAAGCTGCCAACCTTCCTTGTGAATTTATAGACAAAAGCCCAAAGAAGCCTTGCAAAACCCAACACTTTCTGAACTGATCCTTCATGTGCTAAAATACTGACTTGCAAAGTCTGTAGAAAAATCTTTTTTGCAAAATTAGTAGAAACTCCACCTGTAGAGTCCATAGAAATAGACCTATAGAGTCTGTAAAAACTCCACCTACAGAGTCCGTAGAAATTTCACCTATAGAGTCTGTATAAATTTCACCTACAAAGTCCATAAAAATAGACCTACAAAGTCCATGGAAATTCTAGGAGAGTCCGTAGAAATGGATAGATTCATGTAAAATCAAAAAATGAAATGGCCTAGAATAGCAAGGATAGAAGGGGACCAATTTTTGGCCTGTTGGGTAAAAAATGGTCAACAAATTGGTGACTCCTAGGGGAAGCATGCCTACTATGCTTAGAGACCAATTTCTTTATAGTCCATTGGGCATGGAGTTAGAATTTAGCTTTGAAGAAAGGTTAGAAACAGCCCCAATAGATCCAAGAATCAAACATGAAGCTTTTTACCCCACACATAAAGGAAAACACACAAGGCTAAAAACACTTCTTGTGCAAACTACACTTAGGGAAAGCAGGCAAAGAAACTAAAAATAACTACTATATACAACTAACTAAGTACATCTGCTTCCCTCCTGGATCAAAGGGAAAACTTCTTAAGTCCCCTTCCTGGCAAGGAAACTCATGGTGCCAGATGAGTGGCTAAATGAAAAGGAGATTTGGTGACCTGCTCCTCTTGCCTGCCACTTGGGTTGGCTTGTATCTGAGTGGATCAGATTCAAACATGCTTCCAACGTATACGTACTCTTTTTGTTCTTGGAAGCTTGCCTCCTATTGGTTCTTCAGGCTGGTGTATCTCATCAAGAAATCAATCATTGTTGGCTCATCACCATAAGCCCCTTGATATGCATCATTGACTGGCTCATTCTCTTCTACCTCATGCTTAGGTTCCATGGTATGACCATCCTCCTTGATGATTTCAAAGAAGGTATCTTCAGATTCACTAACCTCTTGAAGGGGTAAATCTAAAATCTTTCAGCCCCTTTGCATACTTATTTGAGTCCCAATGCTACCTTCTCTACTCTTATCCATCTCATAGCCTCCTTGAAGAACAGTACAGCCTGCCCCAATGACTTCAAATGAATCATTCAAAAAATGAACAAGAGATTGTCCATACTCCTCCATGACATTAATGGTGATCTCCTCATCCATACTCATGAAGTCTCCCTGGTCAGTCATAAACTGAGCATAATCTATATTAGGTAAGGCTTGATAGCTTTCTTGGAGGTGTGTGGATGGAGTGTATTTAGACATGGAATCTGCTATTTGGTCTGAAATGTCCATCACATGTTCACTGAGGAGACTTGCTCTGGACTCCAATTCTACAATCCACCTATCTATATCTTCCTGGAAGAGCCTTTCCTAGAGGTCACAATCATCATCGGGAGTAGGAGCAGCCTCATCTTCTTCAAGGGTTTTAATAAAACCTTTCTCCTCCTCTTCCTTTCTATTCCATGATTCCACTATTTGCTTCCAACTCATGATCTTTGGATTGGAATCTTGCTCCTATGAACAGGCAGCAACTTTATCCTCTTCAAGCTTCTGAGCTAGTTCATGATATTCCTTTTTCCAGCTTGGAATTTGGAGATCATGTTGAAAGACTTGAGGAGGTTGGGGAAGATTTGGGAGGGTCAGCTCATGTAAAGGAAGAGTTTTATAAAAAGAGGCATGTTGAAAAGCTAGGCATACAGGATTAGAGGTAGGGTCGATTAATGCATCGGATGAGTTAGAATGAGCAAGTGCCATTTGATAGAAAGGATTTGGCACACAAGAGGGATTTTTCTCTAGAATAGGAGGGGGTAGACCTTGGGCCAAAATTTCTTGATTTTCATCCCTCCACTTTACCAACACTTCATAAATATTGGATTTAGATTGAGGGTTGGTAGGAGGGGTATCTGCTGGTGCAGTCTCCCCTAAAATTCTAAAAACTCGATATCTTTTTCTCCAAGCAGTCTCATCTTAGCTTCCAATTCTTCAATTCACTTAGCCAGATTATCCTCATTTTGTACCTCTTGGAGCTCATATGAATTATTATAGAGATGGGGAGTGCATGAAGGTTGCCATGAAATGTAAGAAGCTTCCTAAGGAAGGGTGGGAGGGACTTGAAAAGGACTAACCTCATTTTTTACCTCACACTCTTGGATAATGTCTTTCTCCTCCTTACTGTTCCATGACTCAACCACTTTATTCCAGCTCAAGACATTCAGACTGGGCATCTCCTTTTGGGGAGATGGGGCCATAATGTGAGAGGGTAGTGAGGGTTTAGATTCCACTTCCCTTGCTACCAAAATAGACTATTGCATTTGAAGATTTGCCAATTTGATCTATCTATCAAGATTAGCCTTAAACACTAGATTTATTGTTTCATAACTCTCCTCAACATAATTGGGGAAAGGACTTTGATAAGTTTGACTTGGCTCATGAGCAGGGGCTGTATATGACTGATATGATACTTGAGGTAGTGAGTATGCAGGTTCATAGACTTGGTAAGGTTGCCTCTCATAAATACTCAGCTTCTCTTCAAAATATGCAATCATACCACTCACATCCAGCATCTCACTTGTAAGCCTTTGCCAGTTGGCTCTTTTAATAGGAGTCCATTCACTCTTAACCTAATCCAGTGAATTTCTCACTTGATGGATGACAAGATCAAGAATTTTTTGGCCACATCCCCTTTTGGTGTCAATATCTATTACATACTTTTCATATCCTAGCAGTGCTTGTTTGAAGGCAGAAATGGGTTGATTGGCAAAGAGATTGGGTTGAGTGGGAGAAGTGATGCAATGAGAAGACTGGGCATAAGGCTGATATAGCTCATGATAAGGCTAGGACCAGTCGTATTGGACCTAATAAGGATCAACATAAGGTTGGTGATGATCATAGCCATTTTGGCCAAGGAAAATAGGGTCCATGGCTCTGAATGATGGTATTATACATACTAGAATATTATTTCTTGATGGTATGATACCAGAACTGCTTAACCAGTTGATTTAACTCAGACTCACCATTGGTGTTGATGTAAAAGCCTCCAAAGGCTAGTTGGTTGAAGAACACACCAAGAAATCTTTAACTCTTTGGACAAAACTTGTCCTAGTTGGTCCCACAGGGTGTGCCAAAAACTGTTGACGTAGTGGATTGCACCTGGAGCAGGAGGCTGAGCTCCTACCTTCCACACATCAAAATGGAAACTCCCCTCTCACCTGTGGGACCGGTGAAGCTAGAGGGGAGAGTCTCTAGATAAGGGATAGCTCCCTCTGATGTATCTTTTAGGCCTTGGTTTCTCCTACTACTAACAAATAAAATGAAAAAGGGGGGGAGGGATGAAAAGGGAGAGAGAGATGTTGAAAATAGAACCTAAGCCTAAAAATGAAAAGGTGATACACCAGAAAAGTGATGACCCACCCAACCTAAATATACACTTTTCACCAGGAAGAAATGCCCATACACTTCATCTGAAGTGGGAAGCTCTTTTGCAACAGTCAGCTAGGGGTCTATGAAAGCACAGGGAGGAAGAAACTACTAGAGGCATCCTCAGACACACTTATGGCAACCTATTCAAAGGCACCTATATTCTTCTTGTAGACACTTCTGGTAGACCTGCAAAAAGGAGACTTCAAAATGCATTGGACATAATGTAATAAATCTATGGAAAGCATGAAAGATAATGACTTAACACAAAGGAGAAAATAGACATATACTTTAAAGAGCAAGTCCAGATAGAGGGCAAAATGCTAAGTCCTGATTCAAGGTAAAAACTGGTAGAACTATGCCTTACAAGCCCGAGAGATTTTTGGGCAGATTTTTGCCTCAAGGCTGAGAGAATGGATCCTTCTCAAATGATAAATTTTACAATATATAGGAAGAGGAAGAGAACTTGGTGCTTCTTTTGAAAAGAGTTTGGCACCCTTTGATGAGCTGGCACATGTGCATTCTGAACCTTGGGAAGAGGAAGCTGTCTGATTGTCAACTCTTGCTTTAACTTTGGCATTCCATATTAATGTAAAAATATGGCCATGCCTCTTTTATGCAAATAGACTACGGTTTGTCCCCTCATAAATACCAATAAGAGAAAATAGGCCGCACCGCTCATCTGGCAATAACTCACCTCCTCTTTGCCACTTGAACTGCTTTCTCTCTTTCTACACCTTGTCTTCTTCTTGCTTTGTCTCCTACTTTTTCAGCCCTCAGGGGTGATCTTCTAGTGGTTCATTGTGTTCTTTGGGCTCCTTTCATGGTTGGTGCTTAGGCAATTCAAAATCAAATAGTTATTTCACTATCTTAAAATTGACGTTCACGCAGTCGTCACCTTGAAATTGAATACCCAACGGGTAGTCTATCTTCTTAAAATTGATGGCTTTCAGGACGTCATTGTCCTTAGCGAATTCCATCAGGTATTTTCTATGGATTTATTCCTACAGACTTTTTTGTGGACAATTTTCCCACAGATAAAAAGTCTACGAGAATTGTCTATCTTTTATCCTTTCGTCTTCAGGTTCTTTGGCTGTAATTTTCCTCCAAATTCCTTCAAACTTTTTGTCTAAAGGAATTCCTTCATGCAAAAATTCTGAATGAATTCAAAGCCTTAAGTCTTTTTCATGCCCTTGGAAATCCTTTAGCTGCCTTTGAAATGCTCCCTACCCTCTACAAGGGCTTTTGGACTCAAAACTACCCTCCACAAGGGCACCTGCCCTTTAGCTTTGGGATGCCCCCTTAAACCAAGCTATTGAACCAACCCATTGAACCAAAAATGGTTCAATGGTTCAATGTTTCAACACTATGCATCAAGCCTTTGAACCATCTACGATGAACCAAGTGATTGAACCAAATGTTGAACCCATCGATTGAACCAAGTGTTGAACCAATTCAATGATTCAACACTGCGTGTTGAGCCTTTGAACTGAGTGTTGAACCAAGCTCATTGAACCATCTGATGAACCGAGTGATTAAACCAAAGCATTGAACCAAGCCAAAGCGTTGAGCCAACTAAATTAAACCAAGGCCGATGAACCTTGCGTTGAACTTCACCAATTGAACCAAGTGATGAACCAAGTGGTTGAACCAAAGCTGATTGAACCAAGGCTGATTAAACCAAGGTGTTGAACCAGTTCAATGGTTCAATAGTTCAAAGCTGCCAACCTTCCTTGTGAATTTCTAGATAAGAGCCCAAAGAAGCCTTGCAAAACCCATCACTTTCTGAACTAATCCTTAATGCGCCAAAAGACTGACTTGCAAAGTCTATAGAAAAATCTTCTTTGCATAATCATTAGAAACTCCACCTACAAAGTCCATAGAAATAGACCTACAGAGTCCGTAGAAACTCCACCTGTAGAGTCTGTAGAAATAGACCTACAGAGTCCGTATAAATTTCACCTGCAGAGTCCGTAGAAATTTCACCTACAAAGTCCGTAGAAATAGACCTGCGAAGTCCGTGGAAATTCCTGGAGAGTCCGTAAAAATGGACAGATTCATGCAAAATCAAAAAATGAAATGGCCCAAAATAGTAGGGATAGAAGGGGACCGATTTTTGGCTTGTTGGGCAAAAAATGGTCAACAGGCACTTCTAGCTCAACATGATGATAATGGAAAGGAGCACGCCATGTATATCTAAGTTATACACTGGTTATGTATGAGAACAATTATATGCCCATTAAAAAATCTTGTTTAGTTATTATCTTTGTAGTTAAGAAATTATGATAGTACATGTTGAACAATAAGACCATGGTAATTTATAATCAAATATCTACTATCTAAAATAGCTTTACAAAGCCACATGGCCAAATGGATCATGCTTCTCAGTGAGTTTGAGATAGAGTATCAATGAGAAAGCCATCAAGGGATAAGTTCTTATAGATTAGCTTGTATAATCACCCCTTGTAGATATAGAGTCATTAACATTATAATTTCTTGACGAATCCATCATGTTCATCATTGAAACACCTCTTGAGGAGCAGCACTAGAAGTTATATTTTGATGGATCATTCATAACACATAGATTAGGGGTAGGCCTTTCATTTATAACACCATATGGGGATCTCATCCCTAAGTCATTTAGGATCAACTTTCCTTATACCAATAACATGGCTAAATATGAAGCACTTTTTTTAGGGCTTTGACATGTATTACAATGGTCTATACATCATCTAAAAGTTTATGGTGATTCTTAGTTAATCATCAATCAGGTTACAGACCATTTTTAGACCAAAGATGATAAGTTGGTTTCATACAATGCCATGACCGACACTCTCAAATAATAGATTATCAACATCCAATCTGAACATATACCAAGGGCCAATAAAAAAATAGAAGATGTTATGGCTACCATTGGATCTTTGATTTGACACACAGACATGACCAAAGAATACCAGTTTCTCATTGAAAATCTACTAGTGTCAGCTCTTGAACCTTCAACTATCATAATGATCTATGATATTATTGGTCCTAGATCTAATTGGTATTCAAACCTATACACTTACCTTCATAACCATATTATGCCACCAGACTTATCATGTAAAAAAATCAAATCCTTCATCCACAATGCCCAACATTGCACCTTACTTAGACCAACCTTATACTGTCACAATTTTGATAGAACTCTACCTCATTATTTAACTTTGGTAGAATATACATTAGCATTATGGGAAGTTCAAGGGTTATGTGGATCCCACACCAGTGGGGTAGTCCCATCCAAATATCTCTTGCATATTGGGTATTATTGGCCAATGATAGATGCAAATGCAATTGTATATGTGAAAAGATGTGATAAATTTCAATGGCATGCCAATCTAATTCATGCCCCAGCCAAAACTCTAAAACCAATGTTGAAACCATGGCCATTTACTATATGGGGCCTCAATCTTATTGGGAATATAAACCCTACCTCATCTGATGTCCATAAATATATCCTTATTGCCATAGAATATTTTACTAAGTGGGTTGAATCTATACCCCTCACTGACATGACTAAAAAGCAAATTTCCAAATTCATATTTACCCATCTCATTTACCACTATGGTATCCCTTCCACTATTATATCTGTTAATGGAAGATCATTCAAGAATAAGGATGTCGAATCACTATGTGTTGAGTATGAGATTAAACAACATTTTTCCATGGCATATTTTCCTCAAGGTAATGGCAAGGCAGAAACATATAACAAAACCATTATTAACATGCTTAAAAATATTATCAATTATGTTGGTTATGATTGGCACCTTTAAATATTTCATGCCCTCTAGGCATACCATACCAATCATCGTACTCCCACAGGTGCCACTCCATACTCACTTGTTTATGGTACTGAGGCCATTCTTCCCATTGAGTTCAAGTTACCTTCTTTATGCATCTCTTTGAAGCATGTCCTAGATGATGAATACTATCGAGTAGCTTACTTGCAAGAGATAGAGTTAGATGATGAAAAATACATGGATGCATTAAATAACCTTTAAGCATATCAGAACTAACTCTATGGTCACTACAATCGGTGCATGAAAAATAGAGAATTTGAACTAAGTGATTTTTTTTTTTAAAAGAACCAAAAGAATACCATGGTTGAGAAGAAACATAAAGGTGATTTTAAACCCAACTAGGTAGGTCCCTTCATCATTATTGCAGATTATATCACTAGAGCATATAGGCTCACCACACCAGATAGCAACAAACTTTATGAGCCAGTGAACATTATACACCTCAAGCATTACTTTGCTTGAGTGACTTGATGTATTGTCTATGAGGACCATTTCAATTTATACCATATTATCAATATTCTTATTTGTACCATACCATTCTATCATTATATCACTTTGATGTTCCACCATTCCATTCTACCATACATTTCCTATTGACCAACTTGTTTTAACCCTACTCACCTAGCTTGCTTGACCTTGGTTCATCCATTGGTTCTACTTTCAACATAGTTATTTCAAGTATTCTAGACAGAGGCCATATTTTGATGCAGTATGATAGAATTTTTGGTAGTTACATCCTTTATTTCTTGTTCCATTCTATACCATGCCTTATTTATGTGGACCTAATTATAAAAGCCTTTGGGAAAATCAATGTCTCATCGGTTTTGCTACTAATTATAACTATCTATTTATAAATTAGTACCATTGACTTATGCTATTGTTTCCTAGTTATAACCACATATGAGCAAACTAGGGATAACACTTGTTTATTGTGCCTTGATATACCAACTTGCCATATTTATGTCATAATGTGTCATTATGCCAACTTTACTTATCTTATTTGAATTAGATACTACACTAGTCAAATTCCTCCACTATAAGGTAGAACTATAATGACTTGAGGTCCTATCTTGGGACTATGTGGGTAGTGCTTGATACTTGTTGAGATCAACTCAATCATCCCTTCACCATGCTCTTGTTGTTTTGTGATCAATTTTTAGTTTGAAAACTCTCACCATTTTATGAGCTTGGACCATTTAGTATCTTTTCATTCTCAACTGAGTTGAGATACATTGAAAATTCCAAAAAACATTTTTAAAACCATTTAGAAAAAACAAAAACATTGACCACTTATTTACCTTAAGGATTCTAAGAACCCTTACTAAGTCACAAAAAACCATTTGTCATTTAGTTTCCCCATATTTTTTGACCTTGTCCCACACTCTCATCATTTTATGAGCTCATTCTTATTATTCTATCACATCTATCATGTTTTATTTCTCATCATTTTTGTCTATCCCATTTCCTAGGAGAACTTCATTTGGCCTAAATTTTTAGTTGGATATTACATCTAGGGAACTATGTAGGTAGTCTCCACTTGCCTAGCACATTTGGAGATAGCTTAACCACCCCCTTCCTTTTCATTTATTCTCCCAAAAAAAAATTGTTACATTATCTCCTATTTTATAGGGGCAATGTTCATCATCTTGTTTATGTCATGTTATTTGTACTAATATTATGCCTAATCATTATTTATTTATTTCATATTTCTCTTTGTTTTGTTGTGCCTTTATTTTCTTAGTGTTTTAATTGTTTTATTTATTTATTTTATTTATGTGCATATTTTCTTGCTTTCAGTATCGTGCCTTGATTTAGTCTACATGTGTTTATTGGGTGATTCCTTGTGCATTATTCTTAAATCCATCCATATTCATACATCAACATTATCATCATAGTTTTTATAATTAGTACACTATTTTCCAATGATTATTGGATCGAGATTCAATCCTTATACATATTTTTTCTAAGTTATCATGGTATTCTATCATGATGCCTACCATCACATACTACAGCAAAAACTAGCTTTGATAATTCTACATAACAAAGGCAACAATGATATCTCCTTGGAACTAGCACCAACAACATTCCTAATATAATCCAAATCATGTCCCAAATAGAGTAATTAAATAATGAAATAATTTTCCTCCTTGCCAGTTCGAATGAGCATCTCCCTACTCAAAAGTTGCCTAGTTCATCTTTAGCCTCTATATCATGTTTGCCATAATCAAGATAAAATGCTTATAACATAACCACATTTGGGCAAATCATTGTATATAGTCCCACTTGTTTTTCATAATTAGGGTATAATGCTTATAACTACCTTTGGTAAAACCATTTTACACTGTCCCACTTGCATTACCAATGATTCTAACTACCTTTAGGCAGATCATTAGGTTTCCACCAATTTAAGGGTTAATGATTATAACCACATTTGGTAAAATCATTCACTTTCTTCTACCCACCTTGGGCATGTTTTTATCTCAATGATTATAACCACCTGTGAGAAAATCGTTGTTTTCCCTTTAATTGATTATAGCCACATTTGGGAAAATCTATTTCTTATTAGCCTAATCCTTTTTTTATGATTATAACCACCTTTGGGCAAATCGATCTCTTATTACCCTAAGCCTTTTTTAATGATTATAACAGCCTTTGGTAAAATCATCACCTTCTTTTATCCCACCGATGTGGATGATTATAACCACTTGTGGGAAAATCATCTTATCTATCTACCTTGACTAGGGCAACTCCATATGCCATTGATTATAATCACCTTTGGGTAAATTAGTTTATTCAACCCTATTATTTTAACTATTTGGTCCACTTATTTCCTTATTTCAAGGGACCATTTGCCGACCCCTTTTCCAATCTCTCCCTCAAGGGGGCACCATATGGTTCATCCATTGTCATTGAAGTCGTAATCATATAGGACCTTTTCATTCTTTGAGAAGACATTACTGTGCTTATAGCTTGTAATGCCTTCCCAAACAAGGGTAAATTATCAACATATAAAATTGGACACCAATGACTTCATACCAGATTTTAGATTAATTCTTACCAATCTTTGAAAATCCAACCTAAGAATCACTAAACATCTAAAATTTAGCTTCATAACATACAACTTGGCCTATAGACCTATTAAATAGGGAAAATACACACATCAATTAATTCAAAATGTTAAAATGCCTAAACAAAATTAATTAACATGCAAAACCAAATCAAAGGCCTAATCGAATTATCCATGAGAAATTAAATGAATTATCAAAAAAGAAATTTAAACATCAAATAATATCCTAGGAAATCATAATTACCTTTTTGTGAGTTGTTAGATATCTTAAAATATCTCAACATGCCTATTCATTGTTAATCATGACCATTTGACACTTTTAAATCTATTAGGGTTAATTAAGTCAAAAAGGTTAGGTTTGAACCCCTTCCAAGATCTAACTACACTCTAACTCACCTTGGGTTTGGGTTAGTTATTTAACTTATAAATATAAGCCTAGACCTCTTTTTTAGAGATCTTGGACATAGTAATGTTTTTGATAATATAAGGCAGCTAAACCAGGGGTTGAACCCTTACAAATAGCAAAAACCACAAAGGCAATCAACACAAAAGATGCCTTATGATAGGAACATCACATCTAGTGATCCAAAAGACATAGCAAAACCAAAACTATAAACTAAAAATGAAAAAGAGAGGTAGAGTATCAAGAAAAATAAAGAACAAAGGAGGTAGGATCTCTCCTTACTTAAACATAGATTTAACTAGGTCATCCAATTTCTCAGTGTTCTCTACATTGTCAGCAGAAGCAGTGGCACCCAAGTCCTACAACATAGGCATGTTCAGGAGAATAGAATTTTGGAGCCCAGTAGCAAAATTTTGTTCCAATTTCTAAATGAGACCCTTCAAGACTAAAATTTTAGCTCCCAATCCAGCCCTAGTTTCGATTTCCTCATCCACTTCTTCCACAAACATCTTTCCCACTTTGTCATCATTTTCCACAAAGTTAGTAGCATCCTCATTGGTAGCCTCTAATTCTTTTGTCTCCTACTTACCTTCAGTATCCTTAGATATTTCTTGAATGTCCAAGTCCTTGGTCTCATGATCATGTGTGGCTTCATTTGAGGCACTCTCAGAGTAGTCGATAAGCCTATTCTTGGGAGAAAGTTTGCCAGTAATTCACCCTGACCACCTAACTCCTAAGGAGAGACCCTCCTTAATAGCCTTAGTGGAGAAATGGGACTTACTACCTTGACCCCCAAGGGTCCTACAAGGATTTTTATGGGTCCACATAGTATTCCCCATAGTGCTTGTTTCATTATCATATGTCTTCCTCTTCTTGCACTTCATACTCACAACAGAGCCCAGAGTGTCTATGGGAGTCTCCTCAGGAGTAATAAAAGAAACTTCTTTAGTTTTAGTAGGGATAGGAGAAGGACAGGGCTCTTCGATAGCATCAACAACAAAAGGGTTAGAAGAAATTTTCCCACTATCAATATGAATGGCCTTGGACAGCTCAAGGGCACAGTGTAAATTATATAGACAAAAGATGAGGCCCTGATGAAGGGGGATAGGATTCATATCAATTTTTTTAACCAACTTAGCTCTCACCCTAATGATAGAATGCTCAAGGGAAGAAAGCAGATAAAAAGGAAAGCTACTGAGAGCATTTCACCTAAAATGATTCAGGAGTGGAAGATGATAATTATAAAACCTGGTGAAATGTCCCTCCAAAGTGAAATACTTCATGAGGATGAAACACACGCCATCCCAAGGTTCAAACAACTTAGCTCGATCAAATCCCCCTGATAAGGTGCTAGTTCTTCACCTTCTCCAAGAAAGAGCTTTTGGCTAGAAAGGTCCACAATTTTTGTTTTCCATTGTAGTTTCATCCCCTACGTAGACATGCCAGTAGCCATAGCTATCACATTTTCTAAAATATCAAAGTTAATTCCTCCAATAGTGACTCACTAGTTTAACCACGACCTGGTGAACTATTCAGATAGGTTTTCATCAAACCCATTGAGCATCTCTAGATAGGGGCTAATCCCACCCTCTTTGCAGTAGTGCTAGACCACCGAGTTGTCTTTGAACTCATAGCAAGAAATTGGTTCCATTCAAATTCTATCACCACCTATGTTGGAATTAATGAGTAGACCAGGAGAATCCCAAGTTTTTACTATTGTATTTGTAGTAACTTCAATCCCTTGCTCATGAATATGCATAATGATGATGAAATAGCACATAATTCAGAACATCATGCAGAGATGACACTTACTCCTCCCATGCTTAAACATAATTTCTAGCGATCTCCATAATTATGAAGCTGTCTGCTCACCTTAACAAGGAGATATAATAAATTGGAAATGATGATCAAACAAGTACCATAGACCCTGATCTCCAAGATCCACATCGACACCCTCTAAAGGGACTGACTAATGGAGCTATCTTTACCATATATCTAACTCATCCTTAACATGTCATTTCCTTTTGGATGAGATCCCTAATATTTAAAGGGATATGATCAATTTAGCGCCAACATCGCTAATTTGAAAATTGTTGGCTAAGATTGGCATAGGCATCGGCTACATTATTTCCCTCCCTATAAATATGTGAAATGTCGACCCTGGTAAGCTTTTGTAGTAGAATTTGTATGTCCCTAATGATATCTTTTAGCTTAATACCCACATTTGATACTTTTTTTATTGCATTAATAACCATTTTATAGTCCCCATGGATACTCAAATTCCTGATACCAAGGGATATAGCCAATTTTATCCCCCATAGAAGAGCAGTTGCTTCAACATAATTGTTGCTCTAGAAACCTATTCCACCAGCATAGATAGTAATCATCCACCCTTTGTCATTGATTTGGCTTTGCCATTAGACATTTCAACCAGTTAGGATTCATCCACCCTTTATAATCCCTCCTCCACTTGCTTTGCCATCAGACTTAGAGGCCCCATCAAAGTTAAGTTTCAACTAGTTAGGCTTCAGGGAATTCCATCTAGTATTAAGTCTCTATAATATTTTAGAATTATCATGAGCAGAGATATGATTTAGGACCTTCCATTTAGCTACAATTTGTTTTTCTTCATGATTAATGGGTTTATCTGCAGTGCGAGTATGAGCAATAGTGACACTTTCTAATAGAGTCTTAGCAAAAGTATGGAAAACCTGAGAGACATCTCTAGCAGTATCCCTAAAAATTCTATGGTTGTGTTCTTTCCATAAAATCTAGCTCAAATAGGGTAGAGTTTGTTTCCATAACTCAAGGAGCCAGGGATGAGAAAAGGTAGGGTTCTGGCTGATAATGACTTCCTTAAGGTCAGAATTACATACCCACTAAATGCCAAAATTATTTAGGATTATGTCCCAAAGTTCCCAGGCAAAATCACTGTGTATGAAAAGATGAGAAACAGTTTCCTCCTTTGAGCAGCACAAATAACATCTATTGACCAAGGTAAATCCTCTCTTCTGAAGGTTGTCTTGGGTTAAAATTTTGTTATGAGCAACTGCCCACCAAAACATGTTGATTTTTGGTATAAGTTTATGGTTCCAAACTTTTTTCCATATCTCCTTATTCTGAGCCTCAGGAATCAACAAATGATAAGCAAAATTGACAGAGAACCAACCATTCTTATCTGGCCACCAGTTTGTAGTAATGTTATGATGTTGGTTTTAGAGCAATATTGCATGACAATAGTGTTATAATGCTAAAATAACAAGCCAAGCCACTTTGAGCAACATCAATCCAAAGCCAAACCAATCATGGTGCCAAGAAGAGAAGGAGATATCCAAGCTCCATTGCCATAGACTTCTTGAGCACAAGCCAATCAAAAGAAACACATCATTTGGATTATTCAAGGAAGGTAAGGAAAATTTATAAGTTTATTTGCATTTTAGTTGAGTTTTATCATTTTTTGTTTCTTCACTAAGCTCCCCCTATGATCTAGGCATGGATTTGTTAAGTTTGTTAGTGTGTTTTTTATTTCATTATTTTATATGAGAACTAACACTTGGTCTAACCTCCCCTCCATCATCAAATTCCTAGCATCACACTTATCATATTAGAGGCAAAATGAGATAAATTTACAATATTATACATTAAATTGGTATAATTAGATCAGATTATGAGGTTTGGTTATTGTTCATGAATGCACTTTTCTATTTTCATGATGGTACCAAAGGTAACATTCTAAATATAAAATATATTTTTAGTATTTGATTCAATCTTTCTATATTTACATACAAACTTAATATGGGGTTCCACCTTTACATACAAACATAGTATGGAGTTCCAAATTTACATACAATCTAGTATAGGGATCCACGTTTACATACAAGGCTAGTATGGGGGTTCACCTTTTTCATCTTTATATTATTATAGGTTTAACATCAGTTGAATGAGGTTTGGTTAATTTATCTCCTCAACCCATTTTTTACATAGTGGCACTCACCTTGGGGCATAATCACCCTAGTCACCAATACTTCAAAGGGTAGTGTGGTTCACTTACTTATAGGTGTATTCCTCATTTGATTTTAAAATTTTAAATATATCATTGATATAATTTACTTCATATTTCATATCATATATGGAAATTGATTATTTCATGTTTCACTATAGGTTTTCATGGAGAAAGTTGGACAGTCAAAGCCTTCTCTTGAAGACAAAGTGCAGTTATACTAAGGTACATAATTTATTTATCTTTTTAATATAGCATTTTCAATATTAGAAATAATTGGGGGTGGAATTTTTAGATACATAAATTTCTTATTAGACACTTGAAAATATTAGTCTTGACCTATCTTTACCATACATGAATTGTGCATATATATATATATATGACTCTTATCCATAATCCTCTTTAGTTATTCATCTATCTACGGACCCAACCTTCCTAATTTATTATCAGTTACCTATAATAATTCCTATATCTATGTCTAATATACTTATCATCCTAATAAAAATGTTTTATCATCATCAAACATTTGATCCTATTTATTACATGCCTCTAGTTATAGTCAGATGAATATGATACCATTTTTTTTACCTATGTCATATCTATTTGATCACCTTGTAATAGTCATTTTAATAAATTCATATCTTCCCTATGAGATATCCCATATGATTCACATGTTAGTGGTAGAAGACATTACCTAAATAGCTACTTATGTATGCAAAGCTAGCCTAAGCCTATTCATATCTAGCAAGTACTTGGAAATATCTAGCACGTATATATCTAATACTTATCAAGAATACATATATCACTTTCACATTGAAATAAAAACACCAAAGTTTCAAAATCAGAAAACACCTTAAAGGAGTAGGCCCTAGCCAAGCTTGAATCACCCAAGGGAATTTTGCATATTTTCAATTGTTTTAAATTAGGTTATAGGTTGCATCCATACTAGTGGACCACTATTTCACAAATACACCCAAGTGGGATAACTATATGTGGTTTGAACCCTCTTTAGAGTATTGGTATGTAGATAATGCTTAGCCACATATCATGGAGTGGTTGGGGTTATCTCAACCCATATTATCCATCCCTTTTTAAGGTAAATATAGTGTCAAAAGTAGAACTACACTTCCAAGATTAAGGAAACAAAATTATAAACCTGTACACAATAATGAGCCTATGATATTGAAAAAAATAATGGTTTACATGTAAACACAACAATATGTGATGGAATAATCTAACACATCTCACATAGACATTTAAAATAGATATTAGATGCCTTTGGTTACCATAAGCATCCAACTACTAATAAATCTGTACATGTAGGTCCAAATAGTCATTTTCCAAATCTGAGTGACTCCACATCCAATTTCAACCCTTCATAACACTTGTATATAATCTTAAACCCAAATAAAACACTAACAAGCTAAGTACCCTAGTTTTCTTGGTCATTTATATAAATAGTAAATATAAGTGAACATATGATTTTACATTCAAATATACTTCATATAATTTGAATATTCATAATTTTATACTTGTTTAGATCATTAATCCAAAAAGGTAAAACACATAGAGATCAAGATTGGGCTACCCTTTGAGGATAATTAGGTAGAACTCATCATTAGTGTAATCCTCAAAGTAGACTAACAAGTTTTATATAAAACATGTATGTGAATAAAAATAATCCAGTGTAATATTGATGATAAAAATCAAACCCAAGTTAGGCATCCTCATCAAATCAACCAACTTAAAAAGTGCCCAAAAATGGCTAAAACCATGGCTCCATTCATGTAGAAGCTCTATATTATCAAATATCAATTAAACCATCTTAGAAGAATCCAATCCTCTAATATTCTTATTCAAAGAATCAATTCCTCAATTTTCTTCATTATTCTACTTAGAGTCCTCAAACCTTAAAACATTAAACCCATGATCATTTTCCTATATTTTTCTCGAGGAATCCTTTAAAACCAAAACCCATAAACCCTTTCTCTAATATTTTTATGATGTATTTGGGAAGGGATTAATTAAACCCTTTTTTATCATCCTTGGATTGAGAGACAATTAAACCCTTTTGGTAGTACTCAAATCCCTATTCATGGAATTCCTTAGGCTTGTGACTTGCTTTTCTGATTTTTTTCTCAATGGCTTGATCACTGGCCTCTATAAAAAACTAAATTTTTTTTGTAATTTTCTCACAATGATTGACCATGGCATGGTTATTTAGTTTGGTAATTTTGTAGGAAAATAACTAATAAAAAATGGATTCAAAGAAAAGACATGGGTTTTCACAAGACTTTTAGCTAGCATAGGCATACGATTGACATAGATGCTTAAATGTCTCAAAAACTACATTGGTTTTACCATAGGAGGGTCCCCCATATAAAATAAATGGTGTCACAAAATATTTATGGCCTCTAATGAGGTTCATAATATATTCGATATGTGTGTGGTGTCTATGAAAAGTGTCAAAGAGATGCCTCTTTGACTCTTCTCTATTTTTAATTATGTGTTTCATAACTAATTTAAATAAAATGCAATAAAGAATTAAAATTTGGGATTTTGTTAACTTTCCTATGTGTGAGGGAATTATTTACATGATGAGTAGTGTTTCTTATTATGATCCACCTTGATGGGGTAGAATCATTTGTTATGGCTTATGTATCCTTTGACTTCTAACTGGTTATTTCCAGACACTCATATTTATTTTTTCTATTTGAGATGAAAATATTTCATGATTTATTGTTTTATTTATCATTAAAATTTATTTTTTTCATTAAATGATACATTTAATTTTTAATGAGCTCCTAAAAGTGTGGCTACAATTTTTTTTTTTCAATGAATGAAATGATGTATATCCTCAATAACTTTGGAGATCAACGTTTTAGTGAGTTAAAAAAATGTATAGCTACTATAGACACACAAATTTGGTACAAGCCCATATTTTATGGCATTTATGAAACCTTTTGTACACATATAGTATTGATATAAAATGATGCATCTATTTACATAATTTAATTTAGTATTTATCTATTCTAATTTATGAGTTTATCCATTAGCCATTTATCTATTCTAATTTATGAGTTTGTTATGGGGATGCCTAGTTTTTGTATTTTATCTTCTTAGATAAGTCCTCAATAACTAGACAAGAATGACCTATGTCCTTATTCATCTAACATGAACTTATCCAAGTGAAATTTTCATAACTCCTTTCAAGGAACATTTAGTTTTATTCTTATTTTTGTCTATTGGGTCTTATTTTTGGTCATATTTTGTAGGCCAATAGGTCCCAAATTCAAAATTAAAACATATTTAAATATAAGGATTCTCTAAGGCATTAAATATGGTTCTCCTTAATGTAAAAACTATTAAAATATTTTAATGATCTATATATAGGTCTATTGAATCAATATTCAAAGATGAATTTCCATTTGTATACTTGTGCTAAGGATAAAATAGGAGAAAGAACATCTAGAATTGCATTCATCATTCCATACACACATGTAAGTGGGAAAACTACATTTACATTTGAGCCTTATTTTAATTATTTGAAATTTAATGCAACACTTTTTATTTTTATGAGGATTGACCAAGGTTAGTCTAACTCAAGCCCCTTTCCCAATTTACACCCCCACCCCAACAAATTCCAATTAGGTTTATGTGTATGAAGTTAGGGTTTAATTATTGCAACTATTTTTCACTATATTTTAGATTTGAGGATGTATCCAAGACTTTATTTAATTCATATGTAAGTGATGAAATAATAAATTTTCTGATATATTCAATTGGGATAAGTTCATGGCTAAGGGACTTGGTGCACTACATTGATATCTTACTACTATGCTCATGTCTAAAAATATCATCTACCTCTACCTATGATATATCACTTAAATATTCTTATTTTCTATATATATTTATGACTATAGCCCATCATATTCAATTTAGATAAGTCCACAAATAACAAACTTGGGTGCATTATTCTAATATCCATTTATAGTTTACCTATCTAGATTCTATTTTTAATTTTGTGTTTGATACTAACCCTACACAATTATCTATTCTTCTAGTCTTTGTAAAATAGATAGTCAACTAGTATCCATGTATGATATAACTATATTTCTTCTTAATACTTTCTCAAAATTATATATTTATAAATTTAGCATCTTGTCAAAGTCAGAATATTTAATCATTTGTATATCATTAGCATTATGATTTTTCAATTTTTACACCTATATACATAATAACACTTGTTAACTTCACATTTAATGTTTTTATCAAAATAGTGTACAACATATTAGTGAAAACTAATATTTATTTTTTAGCTTCTAATTTTTTATTTCATTCTTTATTTTTCTTGGTTTTCCTAGAAATTACGTTCTAACATTTTTAAAACTCATTAGAGGTGTCATTCTAGGTAAACTGATTAGTAATTTTCCCTGTATCATGGAATGAAGGGTATTTCCTCAATAATCAATCCATTTGACAGCATTATATACAAAATTTATTTTCCATGCACCTCATGGTATATTATAAACACTTAGGATTATGTGTTTAGTCATAAGAAGCCTTCGGTTGTTGGTTCTTGTAGTGCACCAGTAAGTAGTTATCCCTAGGAAGTTACTCTCAATGTATCCAATGAGATGGGATAATGTGGCTATGAGAATGGTGTAATCCTTCATTTTTATTGTATTTGTGTTCATATTCACTAATTATAATTAGGATTAATATTTTTTGAGAGTCTACAAAGAAAACACATAATTCCTAGTTGCACCCATTGATAGCATTGCTTTTGTTGTATGATTAGTTGTTTATTAACATTGAGCATGATAATTTCCATTATTTTTTATATTTTAGGTTAAAAAATCAAATATAAATTCTTAATATTTATCTATATATGAAATTCCAAATGGTGGTCATCCTTAAGATTCATTTTTTTCTAGCAATACTACACCTTATGCTTATGAAAATGAATGAACTAATGATCACAGTTGTATATTTTTTGATGCTAATCAAGAATATGATTATAATAGATATTGTTATGATTTTTAAAATAAATATGAGTGGTACAATAGTGATTAATAGAGTGAATAAGAAACCGAGATAACTAATCTATAAATTTCACAACCCATTCCTCACTTGTATTCCTCTTTTCAAAAAAGAAAACAAAAAGAACATATCAGTAATGCATATATTTTCTCCATTGAACTATTATAAGGCTTATAATATTAAAAATAATTAATTAAAATAAAATATTTACCTTGTGATTTATCTCATTCATTTCATCACATTAATAAGTATAAATTACAAAAGCTTAGATCCTGCATATAAATATCAAATTTTACATATGAATGTGTTACTCCTTATCTCTATATAGAAATGGTGAATGATGTAGATTCATATATTCCACATTATCATTTATACATAGCTAATTTTATATATAATGGTGATAATATCTCTTATCAGTTGGAATCAATAAATAGTGATATAATTTTATCTCAGTCTCTTTAATAATAGAAGATGTAAATGAAAGTGGATTACAAATTCAAAATGATAGCATACCTATAGATTTATAAATAAAAGATAATGAAATATTATTCAATGATTCTTAAATAGTCATTATTTACCCATTCAAATCAAGTTTCAAGGTATCACCCATTAGGAAGATTATTTATCCTTTCCTAAAGAAATAAAGAGCAATGTCATGTTTATAATCCTATAAATATTCAAAATGGTAAGCTAAGCAATGATCCTTAAGTTTTTATCGATGTTTCATTATAATTTAATCCCAAACCATGTAATTAAAATTTTCATGATTCTCTTATACCAATGTTCAAAATGGATGATCTATTGCAACTCATAAACGAGTCTTTCCAAATAAGTAATATTACTACTAGTCATATTGTATGCATGATGCATGCCATTGGAGAGATCCAAAATCAAGATCTTGATCTCACTTTACAAACTAAATCATGTTGTTTTAGTATGAAACATAATTTTGTCCTAGGATAACCCCTTACATGAATTTAATATGAGTATCCATTTCCAAAATACTTTGTTATGCATAAATTACCATTATTTCATGGTTGTGGAGATCCTTGTACACATTTAGTACAATATACCTTTATTTTGGATATTAGAGTAATTATGGATGTATGTTATTTAAATATTTTGATATAAGTCTTAAAAGAGAAGATTCATATTGGTTCTACAATTTACCTAGTGGCTCTTTTTTCAACTTCAAAAAGTTAGAAGGTACATTCTTATTTGATTATCATAATCATGAGGTACCTAACCCCACATTAGAACATATAAAAAGTTTGTGACAAGGTCACAATGAGATAATTTAATACTAAATTTTTTGGTTCAAAAATAATATGCACTCTCTAACTTATCAACCCTTAGATTTGGAAAAGTAATTTATCTTTAGTAGAGGTATTTTATCTCCACTCAAGGAAAGGACCATGCATATACTTTTCACCTATTTTTAGAATTATATATGGATGTGGTTAAATATGAATGTGAGATAAATTATGTAACAATAAAGGTTACTCAATCATAATCATCTACAAATAAGTAACCGATTATCAACTAATAGAGGAATCTAAATTTAACATATAAAAGAAGGTCTTCACTACAAGACATTCACAAGATATGAATCAACAAAAATGGTTAATATTAAGGAATATAAATTAAAATTCCTTAATAAATGAAAGGAAATGGTTTATAAATCATAACCTAAAGTACATAAACCTACTCCAAATAAGAGGCCATTACTTTTGTTTAACAAATTAAAAGATCAACTACGTTATATTATACATACATTGATGGATGAAAATTTATCTCTCTCTCACTCTTTATTACTATCATCCTCTTTATTTGCATGAGTATAAAAAATTAAATTAGGATTATAATATAAGTATGGAGGACTTTTCTAGCTTCATTACAACTAATGGCTTGCTTGATGTAGAGTTGAGAGGATCTAGCTTCACTTAGTCAACTAGAAGATTTGGTGAGAATTTGATTCAAGCGAGACTTGAAAGATTAAATGAAACAATTGAATGGATTATTTCTCATATTATTTATCTTCATTACCTAAAATTGGTTTTGATCATAATACCATTATGCTTAATATGGATATGGGGGAAATAAAGCTTAAAATTCCTTTTTGGTTTGAAAATATGTGGATGTAGCATCCCAACTTGGAGAACAAAATCAAGGACTGGTGGAGTATTGGTATTAATGTTTATTCCATGTTTAGATTGGACAAAAAATTCAAGAACATCAACATCTAATTACGATGTGGAATAAATGCATTTTCGGTAATATTTTTGAGAAAAATCTGAAAATTGTGGATGAGATGGAAAGTTTAGAAATAAAAATTAAGGTTGAGGGCATGGATTAAAATTCCTATGTTATAGAGAAAAACCTTATGAGTGAGTATCATTCTATCACTTCTAAGAAGGAAATAATTTGGAGAAAAAAGTCCATAGCTCTTTGTCTCAAAAATGGGGACAAGATACAAATATTTCTACTCTCAAACATAGAAGTAAAAAAATAATTTTTGAGATTGTTAAGGATAATGGTGATTCCAGTTCTAATCCTCTTATTATCAAATATGAGGCTATTAATTTATATATAAATCCCATTTCTAGTGAAGGCAATAATAATGGGGAAGTGGTGAATAGAATTTTGGATATTAATCCTTTGTTAATCAACCATGGTGAAAATAAGATATTGTTTAATTCGATTTTAGTTGAAGAAATTAAATTTGTGGTCTTCTTTATGGAAGGTGATAATATTCATAGCCTAACAACTTTCCTTCTATCTATTTTTATAAATACTAGTATATCATCAAGATGGATGTGACTACAACTATTGAAAAAATCTTCTCCTCTATAAAATCTTGAGGGAGCTGAATAATAAATTTTTAGCTTTGATTCCTAATAAATATGGAGCTCAATATTTCAAAAATTAAATACCTATTAGTCTGTGCAATACCATTTATAAAATTTTCATTAAGTTTTTGGATTTTAGAATTCAAACCCTTATTTTATTTATTATCTCTAATCAGTAGGGTGGTTTTGTTATTGGGAGGCAAATTTAGGATGGTAAAATATTTATCCTAGAAATTCTCCACTTAAAGGGGAAAAATAAGCAATGGTCCCTAATCTTGACATGAACAAAGTATATGATAGGGTGTCTTAGACTTTTCTAAGGTTAATTTTGAAAAAGCTCAAATTTTAGCCTTAGTTTAGAAATTGATCTTTATTTGTGTTTCTACTAATATGTTTTCTATTTTGTTCAATGGATCACTTGAAGTGTTATTCCCTAGTGAACAAGGTTTTAGATAATGAGACTCATTATCTCCTTTCTTTTTAATTATTATGGTACAGGCTCTAAGCATAACCTTAGCTTTGGCTATTATAAGTGGGAAGATAAAAGGAATCAAACCATCTTGAAATGTGGAATCAAACCATTTTAAGGATTATGAGGAAGCCTAGCATCAAAATATAAATTTTTATAAAATTTTGTTGACTATTATCAATACTCCCCTCATTATTTAACAAAAAATAGATATAATTTTATGTTTTTAAATTAAGAATTTCCCCTCTACCTACCTTTGAATACCACTTTTTCATGATAAGATGCCCTTGGAGGCTTAGAATTCATTATTGGATAGGTTTTGACATAAATTGGATGGTTAGAAAGGCAAATTTATTTTTTAGGATAGAAAATAGTAGTTGATCAAGATTAATTTCCAAATCCTTATGATTTATCTTATGTCCTTTCCTTTCTTCAAAGTTCCTAGATCTATTACAAATAAGATAGAGAAAATTCAATAGTGTTTCCTCTGGTCTAGTGTGAAGGAGAAGAATAGATTTTTTTTGGTTGCTTGGGATAAAGTATGCTACCCCAAGAGTGTTGGTGGGTTAGGTATTCATTTAATCAACCCTATGAAATTAGCTCTGGTTGTCAAGATGGGTTGGATATTTCTTAAATAGAATAATCAGTGGATTAAATTCTAGGATAAATATTTAGTTACTTGGGATAAATAAAAATGGCTCTTGGATGACTTTATTTTGAGAGTTTTTTTTTGGAATTGATTAATTAAATGTATAAAATTTATTTGGAAAGGGAGTAAATGGAAGATTAGCTCTAGTGAAAAAGTGTTATTTTAGGAGGATTCATGGATTTTGAACTCTCCTCTTCAGTTTGTGGAACCTTAGAATAGGGTTATTGATAGTCTTAAAAGAATTTATGGAGAAAGAGACTTTTATTACACTTGAAATAGCGAATGGAGGAGATGAAGGAAAGTCTTGTCCTTGGATAAAGTTGCTTGTAAATAATACAATATCATTTTTTATCTCAATCACTTGTTAAAGGGGTTTTTGTTATCAGGTTGCCAAAAATGAATGAGTTGGTTTGGGAGGACTCCTTTGATGGTAATTATAATGTTAAATCTAGGTATAATGTGGCCTTAAATGTTTTTCCTAATGGTTTCTATTGGATTAAGTTTTGGAATAAGTATTTAATACCCAAGGTCAATATATTATTTTAGTTAGCTATTCAAGATAAATTTATTATGATAGATAACCTCATGAAAGGAGAACTGTTGATCCCCAATAGATGTGTATTATGTGAAAGTAATAAAAAATATATGGTTCATTTGATTTTAAAATGTCTATTTGCCTTCAAGGTATTAGTCTTTATTTTATCTAAGTTTGATATTGATTGGGTTCAATCTTATTCACATTTTGATATTCGGTGTCATTGGACTAATCTTTGTAAGAGTGATGGCCTTGGAATTTTATGGTATTTGGATTTATCCCATATTTTTAGGGTATTATCGAAAGAAAGGAACCAAAGGATATTTAAAGGTTTGAATAAATATCTTGAATATGTGGGTTTGAAAGTGATTAATCTCCTCGAATAAAAATTTTCCTCTATTGATAAGAAAGATGATATTTTTAAAAATAAATAGAGCTAAAATTTGATAAAACTTAGAACTTATCTATTGATGGTTTAAGTGACTATGAATATGAAAATTAGATAATAAACCTAACTAAATGGACTTTTCCTTTAGAATGGGTCAAACTTAACATTTATGGGGCCTCTAAAGGAAACCCTAAGAAAATTGGTGGAGGTGGGGTCATCAAATATAGTATAAGAGAGGTTGTGGTTGTGTATGTTGGGAATATTGGTATTCAATCAAGTCATTTTATAGAATCTACAATGCCACTTTAGGGTGTTTAGATGGAAAAATATGTTATCTCAACTCAAATTATTATTGAGGGTGATTTTTTAAACATTATCAACTGTCTAAATAAGAAACATGTTCCTAGCTAGACTATAAGAAACATTATGAGGAATCATTTAACATTGTCTAATATTTTCAACAAATTATGATTCTTCACACCTATAGAGAAGGGAATAAGACTACAGATTGGTTTTCCAATAAGGATGCCAATGAAGAATTTTTTTCCAAGTGGATCAGTGCAAATGATCTTCCAATGGAAGTGGTTCATCTCATTATGATATAACTTTGATTTGATAGGAAAACTTTGGTATATGTATTTCCTTGAGTTTTATATGAAATGAATAAGTTATGGTTTTTTCATTATGAAAAGTTTGTTATCGGCTATCATTAATATACATATTTCCATAATTTATAAAAATAATCTAACATTTAGAAATGATTTTAGCAACTTTCAAAATCATGTTTGGACTCATGCTAAGCCTTGGGATAATCCCAATGATATTATAAAATGTAATGACATTCAATGTGTAATGATTTTACATAAAGCCATATAGGAAATGATTTATTTCCTATATTCCAAAATTAGGGGTTGATTTTAATAGAGAAATCAAATTGATTTCTTAGTTTAAATTCAGATGGTATTCTAGAGATGGGAAGTGACCTATGTAGAGTGGATCCTAAAAATGTTTATTAAATATAGAAAAAAATAGGTCTAGACCATTCTTAAACATGGTGGGTTGTCTAATTACATAAAAAATGTAACAACCCCACTAGGTTTTATCTAAATATAGCTATTATTTTTAAAAAAAAATTAATTACACATATTCATCATATAGATTTCACCACGAGAAACCTAACTAGTGATCTTTAACTAATGTATTAATTTGGTTAACCAAAAATGTTCATAGTTAATCCACTTAGCTAAGGATCACCATGAATACATATAAAAATCATGAACCATACTAAAATGATAATAAATACTGCATCTCATCATAAATGAAATAGTACAAATTCAACCATGACTGACATAACATTACAACCACTGTTGTAGAAGTATAGTGTGTAAATATTACAATTTTCAAAAATACATTAAAATATCTCAAAATATAAAATATTATAAAAAAACTCCTCTTAGCAGAGTCTCTACAACTCAAGAGTCTCCATGACTCAAGTATCAATATGTAATCTTAAGTGTAGTCTCAAATATAATACTCCAGCTAGGAGGGAGAGCATCATCTGAGTACTTTTCCATACCAACCATAAACCATAGTTCCCTCACACTCTTTCCCAAAAAATGGGATGGCCATCCCTTCATGGATGGGTAGATAATGACAGTATGAGAATATAGAGTAACAAACTAGAACCCATGTGTTGAAGATATCTAATACATAATATGCATCATAAAGAAATCTATTTTAATATGATATCACACAAATATGAAAACTATATCAACATATGAAATGATAATGTTTATCAAACATTACTTTGGCCAAATTTTTCAATAATAAATAATCTTTAGGATCAGTCAAATTCATACACATCACTCGATCAGATTACACCTCATCTTGAATTAATGGCACTAATTAAGCCAATGGAATCCATCTAATGCTTAATTAGGGTCATAAATGTGAGATTTGATTAAAAAATTATATAATAATATAAAAACAAATATATTCATTCTTATATTTCACTTTAGATAATAATAGCAATCATGTTAAGTTCATAAATATCTAATACATTCATTTAGTCTGTCAAATTAATATACAATGAATCCAAAATCATCTAGTTTATTACAAACAATAAATAGAATCCAAAAAATGTCCTCAATATAGAATACCATCTGGGTAATGATTATCTAGACTACTAGTTACTTAACCACAAGTAACTTATAATGTTATTTCTCCATGAAACAACATTATATCATAGGCTTAATAAATTATTCATATTCCACATATAACAAAATCCATTCCAACACATCATAAATTATTTATATTTAACTATTAAATACTTTATCTTAATGATTTTATACAAAAATTAAAATATATAAAAAGCATCTTTTTACACCTTATAAGGTAATAATGTTTTAAAGAACTATACTACTATTTATATATATGCATATATACGTAAATGGTAAATCAATTCAAATTTATTACATAGTCCACAGTTGTATATATATTCTACCATATATATATATATATATATATATATATATATATATATATATATATATATATATATATCCTCAAATACCATTCCAGTACAATACAAATATCTTGTATACAACATACTCAAATAATACATCCATTGTCTGTTATCTAAGAGTATTTTATATACTCAATGTATATAAATTTATCTAACAAAAATGCCCCATAGCCATTTTATTAAACTAGATAAATACAAATACACTTATAAATGACAAATATAGAATTCCATACACAACCAGTAGTTCATACCAAAACCTTTGAATCAATTTCCACAATTCCATCAAATAAATTGATACTTAAACTAAAAACATATAATCAAATATATATAATTAGTTAGCTAGACTCAGTTTGGGAAATTTTACTATAAAAACAAATAAATTTGCAATACAAACTTCCTTATACAATTTTATGAATAACACTGTAGACCCATTTTTCTATTGACTGAGCAAAACTTATTACACAAATACAAACCAATCCAAGTATGCAGCAGTATACACAGTCACATATAATCGAATACATAATCCACATAAAAGGAATATAATGACATATTATCTTAGTCATAAAATATTTACACCAAGTTCATATTCCTATAAAAATAGAGTCAAGTTCAAACAATAGTTCATTCTCTCACCTACCCATACCTAGGTATAATATTTTAACCATTTAATTTCTAAACCCAAGTAGGAGTAAGTATATAATTTATGGGCTCTATTATTAGTTATTAACTTATACAAAGATCATATTATAAAATGTATGAATTCATTTGTATTTTAATCAAATTAATATAATTCAAACCCACACATCAATTTATTCCTTATAGGCATCCTATAGATGGACTTAATAAAACCAAATAGTTTCCCTCAAAAATGTTATACTTCCAAAGTACCAAAATATATATATCAAATGTGTGTGTGTGTGTGTGCATATTATTATTTTATATTGAGTGTATACATATAAATATACCTAAATATATATCTTATATATGAACGGAATCAATTTTGTATAAGAATTCATTCATCAAACCCTAAATCCAAATAGATGTATACATAGTCAAACCCACATACTGTTCAAGTTTCAATCCATATTATAAATACCAGGAATGAATATATAAAAAACTAATTCAAACCAAATAGTTCAAGCCACAACGTATATACCCATCAAGAATAGCTTTCCCTTTATTTGAATAGTGTTTTTGAGCTAAGAGAGAGGAGTTTAGGACAATTAATTCATAGAATCTTAAAATAGTCATGGAAATTCTATGGATTTTACCAAAACCTTCATGTTACCCTAGGTTGAATGTGGGGTTATGTAAAGGCCTAGCCTTCTATACGGCTCCACATACAACCTAATTATTCTAAGATTCAAACAAAGAAACCCAGTAACCAAATAAGTTCAAAAACCCATTCATTATTTCAAATAGAAACTTAAGTACAAAACCTACCTAGTAAATGTATGAATTCCAAATAAATCCAAACAATTACCTTTTTCCTGCACTTGTTCACAAATTATTCTCCTTTTATCTCTTACTCTTTATATGTCATGAGACATCTCATTCATATCCCCCATTCTCTTCTTTTTATTCTTTTCCATCCACCTAATCATATTCCAATTCTCCCCCATTAACAAAATATTAAACTCACTCAAAAATATGCATGCCCAAATAGATCAACCAACTCCATAGTATGCCACCATGTAAACACAACCAACTCCATGATTTTCTCTAAAATGATGCTTAACCAAAGTCAATGGATGATTAGAAACCCTAATCATCTCAAGGATTATATAAAAATCCCTAAATAATCATTATAAAATCCATATTATATTTTCATGTTATTGACTTTACAACCCATCCTAACAAACAAATTAACCATGAGTCACAAAAACTTCATGCTACCATGCAACGACTATCAACTTGGTTGATATTATCCTCCCATGCAAAGTCAACCACTCAACTAGTGGTTTATTCATTTCCATCTACCTATTTGCCTTCCACTTCTCCCCCCATTAACAACAGATTAAACTTTCTCAAAAATATACATTCCCAAATAGCTCAACCAACTCCACAATTTGATACCATGCAAACACAACCAACTCCATGATTTTCTCTAAAATGATGCTTAACCAAAGTCAACAGATGATTAGAAACCCTAATAATATTGAGGCTTCTAAAAAAATCCCTAAATAATCATTATAAAATCCATATTATATTTGTATGTTATTGACTTTACAACCCATCCAAACAAAAAAATAAACAACGAGTCACAAAACTTTCATGCTACCATGAAATGACTATCAACTTAGTCAATATTAGCTTCCCATGCAAATCAACCACTCAACTAGTGTATTAACTACATAGTATGGTAATACTATATGTATTCAATTATTATAGTTTAATGCTACAATTCCATCCACAAAATAAACACTTTTCAATTACAATGATTTCCCAAATCATTTGATAATAACTAATATCTAATTTATTATGAATATGCATTCTTTAATCAAACATTTAATTGAATACAATGACTTTTAAAACAATTTTACTAATATTTTGACATTTAAATTAAACCTAAATAACATCATAATAATAATCTTTAATATTAATTATCTAAATCTTATAGATGAATTATAATGGAATTCATCTATACTTTTTAATGCCTACATAACATCAAAATGTTATACTACATAGTCATTCCAAATAAAGAAGTAAGCTAAGTATAACATATACAATTTCACTCATTCAACCAAAAAATTACATTAAACAAGATAAGCTACATACGATCACTAAATTAATTAAATCACTCAACACATCAGCATGATCATTACAAGAAACTAGATTAGTGAAACTTAAAATATCATAATAGTCATTCAAATGTAAAACAAAAAATACTACAACTATCTATCAAATAACATAATCATGAAATACAAATGTGGTGTGTGTAAGGATTTCTAGATTATTTATTTATCATCCCCCAATGTCTCCATCCAAACCACCCTCTCCAATGATGCTCTCCTTGTGTCATAATTTGAGGGAAGAACATGTCCTACATCCACCTCACAACAATGAAGGTAGTTATATCTAAACATCATTATATCCATAAAATAATTTTGTATAATTAAAAAACATGATCACAATGTACAGAATGTAAAAGTACTAATAACTCATATCAAACTAATCATGTAAACTAAGCAACACAAATTATCCCATAATCAGCATATGTTATTAAGCTTAATTAAATATTAGTTAATCAACTAATCAATAATAATAATCCATGAATCAAATGGGTTGTTAGGATTGTGGAGCTAAAAGCTTCACTGATGCAGACATGGAGGAGGTTGCAGAATGAGTTGCTAAGTGTCAGAAGTGTTTGGCATTGGTCTGGCCAACCGGCGTCGGCAGGGTAAGACAGGAAGGCAACCGACGTCGGTCATATATCGGCCGGCGTCGGCGACCCCAGGCGGACAGGGACCGACGTCGGTCTCCTGTGTAGTTTGACTGCGAGTTAATTACGGGCAGTGAACTAACGAACCAAGAGTTTGCATGATGAGTGCTAATTTTAGACTCATAGCTACGGATCTAATTATGGTAATTAGATGTCTAATCATTGTTTGGATGAGATCTATATAATAGACTCATGGTTGTATTGGAAAAGTGTGCTAGGGAGTAAGAGAGCATAATTATAAGCTCCTTCTGTGTGTGAGGTAGAGCTATGGTGCGTTCCTCCTAGTGCCACAGTACCAGGTGTGTTGGTGCTGGATTGGAGAGCCATCTGGGTTCTTCAAGAGTGTAGGATCTTGGTCATAGTTGCATGGCCTATATAGGAGATCTACATGGTAAGTAAGATCGTTGATCTGCAGGTGTATGTGTGTGCAAGGTCGAGGTTCACAGGTGATTAGAACCATTGCTTGATTTGCAGGTGTGCAAGGTCATACAGACAGCAACACTACAGGGAGCAGTATCAGGCAGGATCTACTTGGAGTACAGGTGTGTACTCGGATAGAGCAAGAGGAAGGCAAGGGAGTTCCTTCCATAAGTATGGTCTGTTGAATTGCAGGTTGTTGCAGATTCATGGGAGATCTACTTGAAGTACCTTGAGTACTTGTGGAGCACGTGGAGTGCTTGTGGAGTGCGTGGAGCACTTGTGGTGTGCGTGGAGCACGGGAGGTGAACACCAACTCTGTATTTGAGTTGGGTGTTGGGACCTGTGAGAGGGAGAGCTTTGGGGAGAAGAATTATTGTTCACTTGAGGCGTGGGAAACCTCTGTAAGGTGGTGGAGAAGAAGTGGCATCTTCTTTATTGTATTCTTTTCTGTATAAAGTGTTAATACAATTTGGTATTGTCTCTCATATGCTGTGTTATTCTGAATTCTAGTTACTTGGTGAATCTGGTTAATTTCCGCATATTAAGTTGCTTGGTATTAGTAATCAAACTGTGTGCTTCCGGTGTACACCCTCCCAACAAGTGGTATCAGAGCCTTGGTTGTAGGTTCTTGAGCTTGATACCAACAGGTGGTATCTGAGCTGAGGTTGGAGGAAGCAGGTTTTGTGTTTGGTTACAGGGCACTCTCAGGGGTCTCTGATCGAGTGGGAGTAGAGCAACAGCAGATCAAAGTAAGCTAAGAATGGAGGAGTTGAAAAGCACAGATGGTCACTCACGGTCCTATGGAAAGAAAGAGCAGGTAAAAGATTATTGTTGGTTGGTAACAGATCAGCATGAAGAAACTGAAGATACAGATGTAGCAGGTGTTGTTGCACAGGTTGTGTTTGCAGGTTTCTTGGATAAAGTTGAATCTTAGATAAAAGATTCGGTTGCCTCTTTCCATGCAGTTCCAGGTAGAGGAGCTGGTGAGCCTTGCCAAAGAATTGGCAAAGGGGAAGTGAAGCTGAAATTGCAGGCGGCCAACACACAGGTGTTGATGAAGGTCATGCAGGTCCCAGGTTTGGAGATATGGCTAATTTCTTCAGAAAGATTGGGTGATGAGAGATGCACAAGAACTCTCACAGCGGATGCACTTGAATTAGCTGGTGGTAAGAAAACAGGTATCCTTTATCTACTTGTTTATATTACTGATTCTTCTTTTGTTGCAGAGATGTGGCTTCGTAGGCTTGGTCACATGAGCAGGAAGGAGATGCATGTTCTTAAGCGGAAGACAGATATATTTGACAGGCTTAAGAACTGGAAAGCCTTGGTGTTTATGGAGGAGATGGCGGATAGAACCCAGTGGATGGTGTTGGATACTTCTGAGCAGGGCAGTTTGGACATGGATTTTGATTCAAAGGAGCTCGCGGGTAAAAAGTCATCACTCATAGGCGAACACAGATACCGATGTTGGTCAGGAGGAACCGGCGTCGAACAGACAGGTGCCGATGTCGGTCATGTGCAGACCGAAGCCGGTGATGTCGGGCAGGGTAAGACCGACGTCGGTTAGGATAATCGACGTCGGCAGCAGGTAAGACCGATGTCAGTTAGGAGAACCGACGTCGACAGAAGGGACACCAGCGCAGGCAGGTTGGTAGTCAAGTACAGACGCATGGAACCGACGTCGGTCGGATGCAGACTGTGGAGTGGCCGAGGTCGATCACTGTAAACGAATTTTGGGTGGACAGCAAGCTGTCAAGGAGTCTCAAACACCCATACGGAGGACTGAAGGCGTAAGTAGGCCCTCAAATTCGTTGTTCCTCTTCTTCATACATGTTGCTGATTGTAGAGCAGGAAGGATCCAGGAAATAGGTGTGAGCTTGGCATGGATGAGGATGTGATTCCTTGGAGGAGAACCAGACAGGTGTGTCTTGGTAGAGATGCCAGCAGGTATAAAAGCACAGAGATGAATGGATTCCTTAGTAGAAGAATGGAGAGAACAGATACATGAGACGGAAGACCAGGTATATGGTCTTGTGGAGCTGCAGGACAGTGGTACCAGGTTTGACAGGTGGAGGACGAAGCATGGCTTCAGTCAGTGTCAGGTAACTACTATGGTTTTGTCTTACCAGGGGGATGATGAGTCATGACATCATTCTGTTGCTGTATGTGGATAGTATGCTAGCTAGCAGGGGTGTACATACAGGGTTTTGCTGAGCTAAGGGTAAGATTAGTTCAGTGGCATGTCATGAGGAGTTTGGAGCAGCGGAATTCTTTGGCATGGGAGGCATGGAGATCATAGGTTGATTTTGTCTCGAGTGGGAGCTGATGTGAATCAGGTGTTGGCGAGGTTCGGGATGCAGAACCGGAGCACACTAAGGGCTGGACAGGTACAGTGTCCGAAATCACATGAGGTCTGGTATAGACCTGAGTATTCCCATGCAGTGGGAGCTGTCAGAGAGTTAGGAGCCAATTCGGGGAAGTGGATTCTCAGGTTTTTTGAGAGGGACCGGCAGCAGGTGTTGCTATGCAGGGTCAGGACTTCACTATAGGTGTTGTAGGTTCAGATGTGGCAGGTTACTCGGATGACAGGTGGTACACCACGGGATGTGTGGTGGGTTGTCTTCAGGTGGGAGCTTGAAGAGGGATACAAACCAGGAAACAGATTAGACGAAGTACAGGTACAGGTACAGTGTAGCTGTTTATCTCCAAGTGGGAGATTGTTAGGATTGTGGAGCTAAAAGCTTCACTGATGCAGACATGGAGGAGGTTTCAGAATGAGTTGCTAAGTGTCAGAAGTGTTTGGCGTTGGTCTGGCCAACCGGCGTCGGCAGGGTAAGACAGGAAGGCAACTGACGTCGGTCATATATCGGCCGGCGTCGGCGACCCCAGGCGGACAGGGACCGACGTCGATCGCCTGTGTAGTTCGACTGCGAGTTAATTACGGGCAGTGAACTAACGAACCAAGAGTTTGCATGATGAGTGCTAATTTTAGACTCATAGCTGCAGATCTAATTATGGTAATTAGATGTCTAATCATTGTTTGGATGAGATCTATTTAATAGACTCATGGTTGTATTGGAAAAGTGTGCTAGGGAGTAAGAGAGCATAATTATAAGCTCCTTCTGTGTGTGAGGTAGAGCTATGGTGCGTTCCTCCTAGTGCCACAGTACCAGGTGTGTTGGTGCTGGATTGGAGAGCCAGCTGGGTTCTTCAAGAGTGTAGGATCTTGGTCACAGTTGCATGGCCTATATAGGAGATCTACATGGTAAGTAAGATCGTTGATCTGTAGGTGTATGTGTGTGCAAGGTCGAGGTTCACAGGTGATTAGAACCATTGCTTGATTTGCAGGTGTGCAAGGTCATACAGACAGCAACACTACAGGGAGCAGTATCAGGCAGGATCTACTTGGAGTACAGGTGTGTACTCGGATAGAGCAAGAGGAAGGCAAGGGAGTTCCTTCCATAAGTATGGTCTGTTGAATTGCAGGTTGTTGCAGATTCATGGGAGATCTACTTGAAGTACCTTGAGTACTTGTGGAGCACGTGGAGTGCTTGTGGAGTGCGTGGAGCACTTGTGGTGTGCGTGGAGCACGGGAGGTGAACACCAACTCTGTATTTGAGTTGGGTGTTGGGACCTGTGAGAGGGAGAGCTTTGGGGAGAAGAATTATTGTTCACTTGAGGCGTGGGAAACCTCTGTAAGGTGGTGGAGAAGAAGTGGCATCTTCTTTATTGTATTCTTTTCTGTATAAAGTGTTAATACAATTTGGTATTGTCTCTCATATGCTGTGTTATTCTGAATTCTAGTTACTTGGTGAATCTGGTTAATTTCTGCATATTAAGTTGCTTGGTATTAGTAATCAAACTGTGTGCTTCCGGTGTACACCCTCCCAACATGGGTTATTCATCTTAGAGATAAATCGAGATATGACATCCTTCCCCCTTAAAGTTGGTCATCATCTCGATGACATTTATTCAAACACAAGTTATGAATTTAAAAAATTATTCAATAGAAAATAATATAATATATAACAACAAATCAAGCAAGAAAATGTGGAAATAGCCTGTAAAACTCATCATAGTCCTCCCAAGTGTCATTATATTTAAAATATTGGTCACATATGACCTTGCATTGTGACACTTCTCTATTATGCAAATGGAGTTTATGAGTGTCAATTACTCTGATCAGTTCTACCATGACCACTTCGGGGTCCAAAACCTGTAAAACATTCCAATCCAACACGTGTGAAGTATTGGCAACATACTTCTTAAGATAGCATACATGGAAGACATTATGAAAAAGAGTTAGAGCTAGTGGTAATTCAAGCCTATAGCTATAGGATTGACCACTTCCAAAACCTCAAAGGGTCCCATATATCTCAGTGAAAGTTTTGCTAACTTTCTAAATTTAATAAAGCTTTTTTTAGGCTTAACCCTAAAAAACACTTTATCACCAATAGAAAACTACCTAGATATTTTGTTTAGATCAGTATAAATTTTTTGTCTATCATTGGCCTCAGCCAACCCCTACCTGATTGTCCTAACTTGCTATTCTATTTATAAAAGTATCTTAGGTCTAAATACTACCCTATTTTCTAACTTGTCCCAACTAATTGGTGTTATATACCTCCTTCCATACATTGCTTCAAACTAAGCCATTTTCAACATTGACTGGTATGAGTTTTTGTAAGAAAACTCAACTAATGGAAGGTACTCTTCCCACTTGTATTTTTTATCCATGTAGTACATATGAAGGAGATATTCTAAAATTGGGTTAACTCACTCTATCTATCCATCAGTTTATGGTTGATAAGCAATGCTAAAGTTAAATTGAGTACCCAAAGTTGAATTTAGAGTCAACCAAAACCTAGAAGTCATCCTTTGATCTTGATCCAAAATCATCTTCTTTGTAAAATGATGCAATCAACGCACTTATTTTATGAACCTCTTCACAAGCACAAGTGTATCATTAGTCAAGTTACCCCATATAAAGTGGGCTACCTTGGTTAGTTTATCAACTACTACCAAGATCATGTCATTGCTATTCCATGATAACAACAAACCTTGGAAAAATGTATATTGATCACCTACAAATTCCATTCTGGTATGTCATGTGGATATAGTAATCTAGATGGATGCACATGTTTAGCTTTCACATGTTGACATTTCAAATAATGAGACATAAAATCCATTACATCTTTCTTGATTCCTTTTTAAAAATATAGTGATCTAAGCTTATCCATGAGCTTGGTTACTCTAGGATGTCCTAAATATGGGGCATTATGCAATTTATTTATCATTGTACTCCTCAAATTCTCTTTATCAAACACATACATCCTACCATTATACTATAAAAGACCATCATTCTCTATCATGAAACCCTTATGCCTAGGATTCCAATCACTCTCAGATAATGTTTTCCTGACCTAATCATATAATTCATCTCCTACAGATAATTTAATCACTTGATCTATGAAAGTACTCCTGATAGTATCCATGACTGCTATGTACTTTCGATAGCTTAGAGCATTATCTACTGTATTCTCCTTGCCTTTGATACAATTATTGTTAAAATCATAATTAGATAAGAACTACAACCATCATCTTTAACAAGCATTTATATTTTCTTGGGTGAAAATGTACTTGAGTCCTAATTTATCAATCTTGATCTCAAATGGTTTTTCCAATAGATAATGCCTCCAAAATTATAAAGCATGCATAATTGTTGAAAGTTCTAAGTCATGCAAGGAATAGTTCACCTTATATGGCTTTAGTTTCCTAAACTCATAAGCTACCACTAAACCATCCTACATAAGAACTTCTCCAAGTCCATCCCCAGAGGCATTGATGATTCACTAAGAATTGGCCATTAGGATTGGGAACTCTTAGCAATAGTGTTGAAGTAAGCCTCCTTTTTAGTTCCTAAAAGGCTACTTCACACTTATCTGACCAAATGAAACTTTTATTCTTCCAATGAAAAGAGGTAATTGGATTATCTATCTTAGATAAATTTATAATGAATTTTCTATAATAACCCATTAATCCCATGAAACTTCTTACCTCATGCACATTCTTTGGTTTCGACCACTCTATAATGGCTCCTATCTTTGTTGGGTCTACTGAAATACCTTTTATAGAGATAATATGACCTAAATACTACACTTTCCTTTGGAAAAATGCACACTTAGATAATTTACCATATAACATGTGCTTCTGCAAACATAAAAAAACCAATTCTAGATGTTACAAGTGTTCTTCCTCATCCTTGGAATAAATTAGGACATCATCAAGAAAGACCAAAACAAAATGATCTAGGTAATCTCTGAACACACTATTCATAATTTTCATAAATATTACTAGAGCATTAGTTAATCCAAATGGTAACAATGTGAATCTATAGTGCCCATATCGAGTCTTAAATGTGTTTTCAGAATATCCTCTTCATGGATCCTCAACTGGTGATACCCTACTCTAAGATCAATCTTATAAAAGACTATGACCCCTCACATTTTATCAAAGAGATCATAAATGTGTGGCAACATATATCTGTTCTTGATCATTACTTTATTCAACATCTTATAGTTTGTACACAAGTGAAGAGTGCCATCCTTCTTCTTGATGAAGGTAACTAGAGAACCCCATGGTGACATGCTTAGTGTAACATCCCAATAAATATTTACTAGAGTAATGTAGTAATTTTTTTAAAATATTTATATAACACTTATTATTTCATTATATTACACCACAAAAATCTAATTAGTGATCTTAAAATAAGTAAACATATAGAAATAATAGTTACTAATCACTAGCATCTTATGTAACACAACATAAATCCATAAGGAAAGTATTTATAATAAAATATAGTCATGGTTGGTAAAATAATACAACCACTATTGTCAATGTATATAAATTAATAAATTAAAATTCTAACATGCATTATTCCTTAACATAAATACATTAATAGATACAATGCTCCATAGAGATCGAGTTAATCTAACTCCTGTATCTCTAGTAATCTCAAGTGTAGTCTCCAATAAGTATTATTATGGGGAGGGAAAGCATCATCTAAGCACTTTTACATACCAACCACATACCATTGATCCCCTGTATAATCCCCTAAATAGGGAATGGTCCTCCCTTCATGGATGGGTAGATAGTGACGATGTGAGAATCCAAAGAGACAAGCTAGTACCCATGTGCTATAAGATTCTAATACATGATGTGTACCATAAATAAAATACATTCTAACATGATATATCACAAACATGTAAATCATACATATGAAATGACAACATCTAACTTAACATTATTTTGGCTAAAGTTTTCAATAGTTATTTATCTCTAAGATTGGTCAAATCCATATACACCACTTGATCAGATTACCTTCATCTAGAATTGGTGATGCTAAGTAAGGTAGTGTAGTACATCTCACTACTTATCACTATAAATGTGATATTTGGTTAACAATATTTAACCAATAGATTCATGCATATTATTTCTACTAGCAGGTAATAAAACATGCTATATATAGGAATAATATTTATGTATACATTTAGTTTGTCAAATATATGAATGAATCCTTTCCATATTATTTACCACATAAATAATAATCATAAAAAGTAACATTTTTAATACCAAACATATTTAGACTGCATGAACTAATTTTTGTAATTAAATTCAAAAGTAGTACATCCAATAATGTCATAGTATAATGTACCCTTTACTCAATTACAAATAGTAGTCACAAATAAGTATAAGATCAGTTAATTACAAATGCATATTCTTTCATTTATGAAACTTAATATACTTTTAATAGGCTTTTTCCTATAATTATAGTTCCATATCTTTCATAGTTTAGTAGTGAGAATCTATATCTATAAGCATCCATCACATTATATAAATATAAGTTGTATACGTATATGAGAACCTAAGTTCTTATATAGGTATATTTTGTATATTTATGCATCATACATATATACACCCCATTGTGTGTGTGTGTGTGTGTGTGTGTGTGTGTGTGTGTGTGTGTGTGTGTGTGTGTGTGTGTGTGTGTGTGTGTGTGTGCAATTACTATTTTATCATAATAAATTATTTTCCATTTTCCTTCATAGAAAACTTATGTGATTCATACAACTATTTAATCTTTTTTTATTAAAATCATTTTAAGTTCTAAATAGGCTCTCCTCATTTCTTATAACCCATAGTTTTGATTCAAAAATGTCATCATATAAAAATATAATTCAATTACTCAAATCAATTACCTAATTTTTCATTAATTTAGTCCTTTGACAGTATAGGATCTAACAAAGTAAAATAAATAGTTGTCCAATCAGACCTAAACTTTGCCTTGTTTATATGTTGGAGTTTTTATAGTTTTCTTAAGCTACTAAGTGTCTCTTTAGAAGAAAATCCATCTCCAAAACATAGATAATAGACCTTTACTCAGTTTTAATCATTTCCTTATAATGCAAATAGTTTGTTATTATCCATTCAAATCCCCTATTTATATGTCTAAAAACATACAGTCCATATATTCTTTATTTTGTGATATAATAACTTACAATTTTTATATACACATATTTTTGTAATCAACATGCACAATTTGTTTATAAAATCATTGTGTTTTAGAAATATAGCCAAGGTTTAATTCTTATACACTAAAACTCACAATTTTGTGTGATTTCTATATACATAATTTATATATATAAATGTATGTTCTATTCGATTTTCAACAACAAATAGTCATAAATGTATGTGTGTGTGTGTGTGTGTGTGTGTGTGTGTGTGTGTGTGTGTGTGTGTGTGTGTGTGTGTGTGTGTGTGTGTGTGTGTGTGTGTGTGTGTGTGTGTGTGTGTGTGTGTGTACTCTAATCAAATTTCTAAAATATGCAGTTTATACATAAATATATGTATTCATTATTTCAAATGTCCCATATAGTACACAGTCAATATATCGATAGTCCACATTTATGTGTTTTACCTAAAATGATTTCATTCCAATTTGGTAACATAGAAAATCACTTTCAGACCCATTCTTAAATTTTTATGGTTTCAAATGAAGAAAAAACCCCAATATATATGTGTATAAAATTTATTTGTTTCTAATTTTTTAAAAATACATAGATTTCTTTAGTTATACATATATTCACTAGTTATTATGAACATATACATCCATCATATATTCATAATAACCCCAATTCAATTACCCACCTATATATCATCATGTTATCTCAAAATGACAGTATACCTATTTTCCTTAAATATAAAACCCGTTCATACATGTATTTGACTCAATTTATACTTATTTTCAAGTATTAATATAATATTCTCATAATATATTTACATACTCAGTATCATGATTACTCACTTGATTGAGTATGTGTATATATACGTTTAAAAAATCTCAATATTTATCTAAATATCAAACTATCCACCTAGGTTATAATTTTCCTAAACTAGGGTATTATGTCATTACCAAAATAACTTCATTTAACCCTTTAGTTTTAACACACAAGCATATCTAATTCAAAATATTAGGATTTGGGGATAATGGATTCGCTTTGTGGATGGTTGAGCCATCCATAGGGCTAAGCTTGTATCCTTACAAAAATATAGTTCTTTTTCAAACCCTAAGAACCATAAATATACATATAATTCCTTTAATAAATTGAAAATAATAAAATTACCAACCTTCACAATGCTTTTAAATCGAAACTCAAATAAATTGAAAACCTTTGCTTCCCTGCTCTACACTCTTTTCTTCTCCTCTTTGTGTGTGTACCTTTTATTCTCCTTGACTCCCTCTTATCCTTATTTTCTTCATCTATCTCTCACCAACTCAATATTGCATGTAAATTCCAAAAACTTGCAGTCACCATGCATAATCTGAGTTTATTAATTTTAACAGAGACTAAAAAACACAATTAACTTCCATTAACAAAACTAAGAAAACCCCTAATATTTCTCTCTTACTTTAACTTTCCTTATTAATCATTAATCATTATCTTGTTTAAAATCCTTGCATGATCTTTTTAAGTTACAATCCCACATGTATACCAATTAAAAATTCCACTTTTAACATTATTCAAAATGATAACCAACACTTACAAAGTAGTCTATGCATGTTCATCAAAGACTAGATTTAGATCATAAGATAATGTTTAGGATAATTCAATCTCATTCAATACTTAGTAATGATAATAACCTTATGTCTCTTAAAATAATATGACTAACACAAAGTCCATTATATTATTATATCAAAAATGGTAGACTGGACAATTATCTATTCAATCATAATAATATAATCATTTGTGTTGTTACTAGATTATATAGACTATCTATGTCTTTCATTATCTTAATGTCTTAAGGTGTATATTGATATTATGAATATCAATGATAACAAGTTAATGTTTTAAAACATTGAAAAGACTTATAGTTAGTCTATATATAATAGTAACTAAATATTATTTACACAACTTTACATTCTCATAATCATAAATAAACATGAGTACAATAACGTAATCTAATCATACTAAAACATTATGTGCTAAGTATACATAAAATATCCACAACACAATCACACACATGATTTATTCTACATAAATAATAAACTAAACTAACATTCATTAACATGCATAATCTAATATCTAATTGCTAATGAGTTTTTAAAAATGTACTACCACTAATAAACCACACAATGCATATGACAAGTATTATCTAATGTTGTGTGTGCATGGGTTTTAATTGTTCCTCTATCATCCTTCACCATCTCCATCTATGTCACCCTCTTTAATGATTCTCTCTCTTCATCATGCTCTAAGGGATGAAATTCTCCTACATCCAACTCATGATAAGAAGGTACTTAGTTAAATACATCATGATATATATATCATAAAAATAATGTTGTAATACTAAATGTAACATAATCATTATGTACGGATTTCATAATATAGCTAACTCATAGTAATGAAATCATGAAATCAAGTAAAATACAATTAGTCTCATAATAGAATATGATCTACTAAAAATTAATTAATCATTTTAATATAATAATCCATGGATAATTAGGTAAATCATCTTAGTGAAAAATTGGGGTGTGACATCCTTACCCCTTAAAGCTAGTCATCATCCCAATGACACTTATTTAAACAATAGTTATGAATAATAAATAATATTTAGTAGAAAAATATCATAGTATGAAGCATCAAATCAAGCAAATAAAGGTGGAAATAGCCTATAGAACTCATCATAGTTCTCCCAAGTAGAACTATCCTCAGAGTATTGGTCCCATAAGACCTTACACTATGACACTTCTCTATAAAGCAAATAAATCTTACAAGTGTCAATTACTCTAATTGGTTATACCATGACCACTCTGGGATCCAGAACCTACAAAGCATTCCAATCCAACACATGTGAAGGATCAGCTATATACTTTTTAAGATAAGACACATGGAAGACATTATGCAATAGAGCTAGGGCTAATGGCAATACAAGCCTGTACATTACAGGATTAACCACTTTTAAAACCTCAAAGGGTCCCACATATCTCAGTGAAATATTTACTGCACTCCTAAATTTAATAAAGCTCTTTTTCAGATTAACTTGCAAGAATACTTTATCACCTACTAAAAACTACCTAGTTGTTCTCTTTAGATTAGCATAGTTCTTCTACCTATCATTAACCTTGGCTAATATCTTCCTGATGGTTCTGACTTAATGTTCCATTTCTAATATAATCTCAAGTTCAAATACTGCACTATCTTCCAACCTTTCCTAACTGATTGGTGTCTTAAACCTTCTTCCATATAGTGTTTTAAATGATGACATCTTTAAAGTAGATTGATTTGAGTTATTATATATGAATTTAACCAATGAAATTTATTCCTCTTGTATTTTTTATCCATGTAATGCATACAAAGATAATCTAACACTTGATTAACTCACTCAATTTGACCTTCAATTTGTGGGTGATATGCAGTACTCAAGTTTAGTTGCATACCCAAAACTAAAATCAGAGTTAACCAAAACCTAAAATTCATCCTCAAATCATGATTTTAAATGATCTTCTCTATAAATCCATGTAATTGATACACTTTATTTACAAATCTCTTCATAAGAGTAGGTACATCATCTATCAAATTATCTAGTATAAAATATGCTACCTTGGTTAGTTTATCACTTACAACCAAGATCATGTCATGCATGTTTTGTGACAATGTTAACCCTTGGACAAAGTCCATACTGATCACCTACCATTTACATTCCAATATGTCATCTAGATATAACAATTTATCTAGATGCATATGTTTAGTTTTCACTCACTAACATTCTAGACAACATGACATGAATTGTGTTGCATCTTTGTTGATTCCTTTTCAAAAATAAAGTGGTCTAAGCTCTGCCATGAGCTTGGTTACTCATGGATGTCCTAAGTATGGGTCATTGTGTAGTTCTTTTATCACGTTACTCCTTAGATCATCTTGATCTACAGCATACATCCTTCTATTATATTGTAGATGACCATAATTCTCTAATATGTATTTTTTATACCTAGGATTCAAAGCATTCTCAGACAATTTTTTCCTAACTTGATCATAGAATTCATCTCCTAGTGATAATTTGATCACTCGATCCCTAAAAATATTCTTGATAATAGCCACAACTATTATGTATTGTCTTTGACTTAAGGCTTTAACTACTCTATTTTCCTTTCCTTTGATGTAATTGATATCAAAGTCATAGTCAGACAAAAACTCTAACTAGAATTTCTAATCAGTATTTAGATTCAGTTAGGTGAATATGTATTGAGTCCCAAGTTATCAATCTTGAGCTCAAATGGTTTTCCTAATAAATAAGGTATCCATACTTTCAAAGTATGAATAATTGTTTCAAGTTCAAGGTCATGAGGGGCATAGTTCACCTCATAAGACATCAACTTTATTGACTCATAGACTACTACTACATTATCATGAATTAGGATTCCTCCTATTCCATCCTCAGATGCATTTATAATTACTAAAAATTGACCATTGGGATCAATAACTCTTAACACTAGTGCTAAAGTTAGCCTTCTTTTTAATTTTTGAAAAATTTACTTCACACTTATTTAACTAGATAAAACTTTGATTCTTACACTACAGAGAGGTAATCAGATAAGCTATCTTGGAAAAATTCAAAATGAATTTCCTATAATAACAAATTAATCCCACGAAACTCATTACTAATGGATATTCCTTGGTATTGACCACTCCATAATGGCCCTTATCTTATTCGGATCAACTAAAATGCCATCCACTAAGATAATATGTCCTAGATATTGCACTTTTTTTTGAAAAATACACATTTGGACAATTTGTCATACAACTTATGCTTCTGTAAAAATTGCAAAACTAGTTTTAGATGTTGAATATGTTCTTATGCATCCTTATAATATATAATAATGTCATCTAAAAAGACCAAAATAAATGATCTAGATAATCTCTGAACACATTATTCATGAGATTCATAAATGTTGCAGGTGCATTCATCAACCCAAATGGTAACACCATAAACTCATGATGCCTATATCGAGTTTTAAATGTTTTATTAGGTATATCCTCAATATTTATTCTCAATTGATGATATCTATCTCTAAGATCAATCTTAGAAAATATAATTTCTCCTTTCATATGATCAAAAAGATCATTTATTCAAAGTATCAAATACTTATTTTTTATAGTCACTTTATTCAACATTCTATAATCAATGCAAAGTCAAAGATTAATATCCTTCTTCTTGATGAAGATAAATGATGCACTCTATGGTGACACACTTGGTATGATCAATCCTTTAGACAATAGATCATGTATTTGTGCCTTTAATTTAACTAATTTGATGGTTTTCATTCTATACAATGCCTTACATTGAGGTTCCAATCCTAGTTTCATATCAATAGAGAAATCAAATTCTTGTTTAGGAGGCAATCCTAGCAATTCCTCTAGAAACACATCATGATAATTCCTAAGGAAAAGATAATCTTAAATTGATGGTTCCTTAGTTTCCTCCATTTCATTTATCTTGATGATAAATTCTTGGCATCCTTTACTTTGGGCCTTCTTGAGTTACATTCAAAAATCTACCTAACTCTTAAGTCCATTTTCTCACCATAAACAAGTGTTTAGTTTCTAGAATCATCTAGACACTTAACCTTCTTCAGATAGTAGTCAACCTTTGCCTTATTATTCATAATCTATTTGACCCCTAGGATCACATCATATGACCTTAATGGTGCTACATAGATATCTAAAACTATTGTGAATTTAGGCAACATAATCTCTACTTTAACTTAACACTTGTCCACTCTAACTTTAGAATCATTTCCATATTGTACCAACCTTGCATTTGTCATTACTCCAGCTTTTTTAGATTAACTTATTTAAAATTCTAGGAGCTATTAAAAATTATGTATCCCCTGTATCTTTCAAAATGGAAAGTAGATGTTCAAAAAAAATACCTAATAGTTATATGGGGGAAGCTTTAAATTTGGCTTACTAATTATCTATTACCACATGAATACATTACTTAAAATTTCTTTGATAAGGAGAAAACCCTTTGTTCCTCAGCTTATCCTAGGTACACTCATGCAAAAAATGGTCACCTCCATAAATGAAACAACCTCTAGGTGGTCCCTTCTTGTCAGACTATTAGTTTCCCCTAAAACCACCTTTGAAACCATTTCCCAATTTCTTCTTACTTGAACCACTATCTAATCTATTATTCTAACCCATGAAATGATTTTTGGATTCCCCACTCCTCTACTTCTAATTCTTCTTTTTGAAATTTGGCTTAGAACTTTCAAACTTTTTGTTAAACTTATCCCTAACCTGAGCAAGAGATTTCAACTTTTACTCCTATTTGATTGCCTTCTAAAAGACCTGGTCCATAGTAGATAGTCCATAAACATTCACCTCTCCACCAATCTAGGGTTTTAATCCTATGATGAACTTCCTAATTTTAAACCTCTCATCTATCTGATATTGAGGTACATATTTTAGAATCTTGGTGAACTATTCCTAGTACTCATTCACTGCCAAGTCTTCTTGCTTTAGATTCTAAAAATCTATAATATTTTGGTCAAAATATAATTATGGAAGCGACCATGATTAGAATAATGTCACAAATTTCTCCCAAGTAGTGTTTGTCGAATTTAGATTCATTTCCAACTTTGTATTGACCCACCACATAGTTGTTTTACTAGTCAACTAATATGCTTCCCAAATGGATTTGGTGACCTCAGAGTAGTTTTGAATCTCAAAACACTTCTTCATTTTAGTCAAATACACTTCAAATATATCTCCCATAATGGCTTTTTCAAACTTAGGTGGATTCATTTTTTTCATATCTCTAGCCAATTTTACAGGTACACATGCTCTCACATCTTGAGGCACTTCCTCATGTCTTTGCTCTTAAGGAATTTATTGCTTAGCAAGATTATCTTTAGGATCATCTTAATGGACTTCCTCCTCATGTACATGAATTTCCTATTCCAAGGCTATAATTATCTCCCTAGTCTCATTCATGGATGCAAGAATCT